>CM028365.1:20352760-20952760 GCA_016624345.1 Platycodon grandiflorus | reverse complement strand
CATCCACCTCACCAGCCACCACCTCTCACAAACCCTCTTCCAAACGTTCTCTCCCTTCATCTTCTGACCTTCCTACCCCCAAACGTATCAAAACCAATCCCTACAGCCACCTACACCCAGAGGTGCAGGATCTGCTGTCCTTCAGAGACAGCAGACCTAAACCCAACCCTGCCGATTCTGATCCCTTTCTAGCCACCCTTGACTACCCAAAGAGACTTCCCTGCCAGCCCATGTCTGCAGGTGATATCATCTTTCAATGGGGTGCCTTCTATGAACCCCTTCCACCAGCCTGGTCCCAACTCTTTTTCTCCCACAACTCAGCGGTTCAAGATCTTATGATCTTCAACCAATGGGTTGCAATCCATAAGGACCTAGGCCTTCCCCTTCCCACCAAATTGGACATCTCACCCTTCCTCTCTCTGCCTAAACCCCTAGTCTTCACCCTCATCTGCCATCCTTCCATCCTTCTTCAGCCTATGGTCTACAACTTCATAGATGTAGTAACCATGTATATAGGCTATAACCCTTTCATCCCCATTCTCTTCAGATCTCCTTCCCTTTCTCCCCTCTTTCCTCCTCCTCCCTATTTCATTCACCCCCTTTCCTATGTCATCTACATAGAAAGGATTTACCTTGTCCCCTGCATCTTACCCTGCCTTCCTTCACCCTCTACCAGTCATCTTTCTATTTCCTCCACCAGCCAATCTCCATCCTCCTCCAGCCAATCTCAATCCTCCACCAGCCATCCTCCAACCTTCTCTGCCCAAACCACCAGCCAACCTCATCACTTCACCAGTCATCCTCAAACCTCAGCTGGCCCATCCTCCTCTCCAGCCAGCCCTAAGGTCTTTTGCCGTGCCTCCGAAGTTGAGGACTTTGTGAAGAATTTTGATGAAGTATCGGCTGACCTGACCAAGGCCCTAAATCAGCTATCAGCAGAATAATCTCATATCACCCACGTCCAGGCCGACTGCATGACTCAGGTCATGAACATTGCCCGGGGTGCAAAAGCTACTGCTGAAGCCTGCATGAAGGCCATTGCTGCGTCCCAAGGTGTCTTGACTAGCCAACTATCGGCAGCTTCCTCAGCCAACTCTGCCCTCTTCAAAGAGAATTGGGACAACCTTTCAAAGGGGATGCTGCAGATAATAGACCTTGTTGATAATGGCTACAAGCATGTGCTCCAATCCCAACGCCTTGCGAATCGCTCTGTCCACTCTTCAGTGAGGGCGACGCGCAGTCTGACTTCAAAGCACTATGCTTACTTTCGCAAGGAGCTGAAGACTACCGATCATCGCCTCGGCAATATTGATCGCTCGCTTGCATCGATGAAG
The DNA here is from genome assembly GCA_016624345.1 of Platycodon grandiflorus. NCBI lineage: Eukaryota > Viridiplantae > Streptophyta > Magnoliopsida > Asterales > Campanulaceae > Platycodon > Platycodon grandiflorus. The sequence goes on along the minus strand of CM028365.1, from coordinate 20,951,426 downwards.
GAGGAGATGAGCCGAATGAACAATGATCAGCTGACTGAGCTCATTGAGAGAAATGCTCGCTCAAAGTAAAAACACATCTCCTCTGAATTGGCAGACACAAAAGAAGAGTTAGCAGATGCCAAGGAAGAAATTGCAAGACTCAAGGCTGCTGTTGACTCTAAGTGGGCTTCAAGGGGCAAAGGTCAATCTTCATCAGGCAAGGGCAAAGGTCATGCTTCCTCTCGATCATCCTCTCGAGTCGGCCGATAAACCTTGTATAATATTTTGTTAAAACCTTGTAATTAAACTCCTCGTTTAATTAACAATGTCTATATTTTAAAATCTTCATGCCTTATTATGAACTGCCTATTCTGTGTGTGCATGAAATTTAAACCACTGGTTTAAAGACCTGTCCTATATTGCCTATTCTGCCTATTTTGCATGTCTTTAAATTCAGTTTTATTACAAGTGTCCTATGCTTAAACTTCCTACTTGTAAACACTTTGTAATTTTTGAATACAATGACCTTTATGTAAGTTCATCTAGGGCATGCTTATTTAATATATCAAACTTACAAGCATGTTATTACTAGACTTGAACATGGTCAGCTGATATTGTATTCATAAGGTCATGGACTCAAGCAAATAGGAGGAGATTGTTGTAATCTGTATAGATTTGTTTGAATCCATAACCTAAGTCTAAGTCAAGGTGACTAATGGGCCTGCGTGTCTGTTAGTGTGGCAACTTGCACTTAGGCATAGCTTGAATAGCCTAGGGTTGCTTATTGTAAAAGTCTTGAAGAAGATAGCCTATGGGACATCTGACGCCCTCGCACAATAGGCAATTTATGCATCGCAGCCTCTTTGAATATCGGACGAGCTCAGTACGCCCAAAGCTTCATCAAGAATGTTGAAGACCCAAGAACGTCCGATAGAGATCTGCCGAAGACATGTTCTGATCTGAAGACTTCATTGACTTCGATGCAACGTTAACCTGCAAACAACATTCAATGAAGGTTTCCATTCTTGGCATACACTCAGAAAAGGACATTCCTCCTGCAAGCGCAGACCGCCTATTTTTAGCAAAGTGTCAGGTCAGCCTATCAGAGATCAACAACCAAATTAGAGCATTAAATTCTCCTAAAATTCAAATTAGCAAGATCTCCAACGGCTCCAAGCTTCCTCCTGCATATAAAAGGAGACTCCATTGCTGCATTCAACACTCTTCAACTACTTAAACTCTGAATCTTCATCTTCTTCAAGTTCATAAAAGCTTAAACGTCCTATCTGTACTAACTCATTGAAGAGCTTCACACTTAGACGTCTAGTCCATTAAAAGCTCTTCATTGATTGCAACACCTAGCTTTCATAGCTCACGAGAATTGTATCATATAGATAACAATTCTCCCACAAACACTTGGTCAACAAAATTTTTGTACACAATCCATTAGAGATTTAGTTTGTAAAGTTCTAGTGGAAAAACTTAGTACACGATTTTCAAATCCAAAGTTGACCACTTTGGTTGTGGACGTAGCACTTATTTATAAGTGTGAACCATATTAAATACTCTGTCTACTTGTGTGATTGTGATTTGCTTGTGTTGTTTAAACATTTCCAGATTTCCAAAGTGTTGAGAACTGCTGATCTTGTCCTGTGAAGATCAGCCATTCCCAACTTGTCCTATACTTCACAAGACTTCCGCCTGCAAAATTTTTCTAACTTAAGTGAAGTAACATTTTTGAATCAATTTCAAAAATTGGACATAGGCTATTCAACCCCCCCTTCTAGCCTATATTGAGCAACCTTGGACCTAACAAGAAGTAAAAGAATATGGCACTCAATTCAAGGGTTTCATAGAGATATATGTTGAGCATAAGGAGGTTGAGAAAGGTAATAGTGGTGGTGATGAAAATGTATGTGATCAAGTGCATGGTAACAGTAGAGGTAATGAACATGCAAGTGATCAAATGCAAGGCAGCAAAGAGGTTAGAAATGATTCAGAAGATGAATGGGAGGTTACTAGTACTGATCATGTTAGCGATGATGGAGATGATCCATAACAAGCGAATGGCTTGGTCATGTAGAGTGATTCTACGATTTGTAGTGCTAAGTGAGTCAGCTACCCATGGTTGAGTGATTCCCAGTTATCCTTAACATACATTATTTTTATTTGTCAGCCTTGGCCTGCATACTCTACTGAATATCACTTGTTGATCAAAAATCATCTTACTTAAAACAATCATTGAAGCACTTTTTTCGTAACTTCACTCGTAAACTCCGATCCTAGCTAATCTAAGTGCTAAGAGCTTCACTCCAACACTTGTTAGTCTAGATAACTTTATTTCCTCGCCGGATTTGCCTATTTATTAGGTTCAAGTGAAACAATTAAATACATAAAGTCTTTGACTTTCCTCTTCCAAAAAGGATTCCTATCATCGAGCTTGTCCCTCCGTTCCTTGGGTTCACTCCTCGTGTTTAGTCCAACCTTGGGAGCACATCCTTAACAAAACTATTTTCTAGCAACTGTAGTAGCATAGTGCATTCTTGCTTCTCCTTCGGGATAATAGGATAGAGCTTGGTTCGGTGGACTACTTCTAAGCTCCGCTTCGATCCTTCCCCTGTGGTTCCACCGTCTTATTGCCCCTTCGGCTATGCTCACCCGTGAACAAAAGACAGGAGTCTTAGCTTCATTCTCATCATCTCATAGTTGTTTTCTGAGTACTAGTAGGAGAAGACCGCTTCACTCCGTCCCGCATCCCAACTATTCTTGTTGTGCTATTGCTATTCTTTTCAAGATGCAAGGTTTAAATTATAACCACCATGTACATCTAATTCCCATTTCTATCAAGAACGGATAGAGAGTTGATGTTGCAATCGAAATTGAAGACCTTGAGATGAATAGTTTCATTTTTGATGACTTCAGGATGTCATTGCAAACCTTTGTCGATTTATAGCAAATCCTTTGTAAATTTTCAAATCAATTCTAGAAGAACTCTCATACCCATAACCAATTTTGTATACTACTTAACCCTATTGAGTCTTCCCTAAACTTTTGTTGCGTATGATGGTAAATATTATCTCAACTCAAGACTGAAAACCCTTTGAATGAAAACTTGGTATGATTGATATAGAACCCTAATCTCCCATGTTTTAACTCTCACAAATGCGCCAATTTACTTGTTACGGCTAAAAGGGGTAGGGGAGAAAGTGTAAGATTTTTTGGTAGAAAGTTATAATTAAACTTTGGCCCTTAAATTTACACATCATCGGCACATGTGGCAAATTTTAACCCGACGTTATGACTTTCGTTAGGATTTGGATGGCAGTTGGGCAAAATGGCAAATTTGCAACTACACTTGAAAGTACAGTGGCAATCTTGCTCGAAAAATAGTACAATGGAAAATTTTGATAATAGCTAAAAGTACGATGGCAAAATTGACCATTTTTTCGATAACAACTTTTATGATTTTGTAAAATAAATAAATCTATGTAGATCGACTCTCAAACTTCAACTAAGTTGATTCAAAAAATTTAAAAGTGGACTCGTTGGTTGGAAGGGAGGGAGTAATTGACTCTATCATAAATATTAGTATAATATGTAGTTTTCTTTAAAACCCTTGAGTATGTGGCCATAATTAATGTAGGAAGAAAAAAGTAAGAGTAAATTGGTAAAAATATTTTTATAAAAGGGAAAGTTTATTAGAAGCACGACAATTTTTTTAGAACGGACATAAAAAGAAATCAGGACAATTATTTAGGAACAGGGGGAGTATAATTAGACAGTATCAAGTTATTATTTAATATACATTAGGTAATAAAATTTCAATTATTGATACAAATTAAGAATATTATCAATTATAGCTTTTAGAATCTTGCAAGGATAAATAAATTCTTATAAATCTTTTATCAAAATTTAATTAGGTTGACTAAGTAAAGTCAGAATATATAGAACCTTGGGGAGGAAAGGAGTATTAGAAAATCAATCAAAATGACTTCAATGAGTTTGACATTGTCTTTCTCAACTTGTAGGGGTTCGCTCACATTAAGAAAAAGCATGTTCATGTATTAGATTATGTAAATTGAATTTCAATTTACCATTTAATTCTATATTTTTGTTGGTACATTTTGGATTAGCATGTGAATTTGACTTTATTGACATCTAAAGTTTTGACTTCATATTTTCAAAAAAAATAAAAATAATAAGTTTGACTTCATAATTACCATACAGAAGTTGTTCTTCCTCTTTGTTTATATATATATTTACAAGAAGAGAGCAATAACATGAGATAGAGCTAAGAGATCATTCTACGATATACAGATATGAATTGTGTCATTAGAAGAGCTCTCTCTTGCCTTAAATGTTTTATCATACTTTGCCTTCTTAGCTCCACTAGTTTTAAAGGTATTACAGCCTCTGTTGAGGTTCATATTATTAATGGATTCAATGAGACGGTCTTGGTTCACTGTCAATCAAAAGACGATGATATAGGATATCACAATCTCACTACTTCGTATGATCTACATTGGTCCTTCAAGGAAAACTTCTTTGGAACCACTCTTTTTTTCTGCCATTTTTGGTGGAACTCAAAGCAAAGCATATTCGACGTTTTTAATTATCGCTTATCCTTTACATGTAGTGGTGATGAACCAAGTAGATGCGAATGGATGGTGCGTTCTGAAGGTTTTTACTTTAAAGATTACAATACCAGTGGTCTATGGTTTTTCAAACATACATGGAACACAACTTCAATTGAGATATAGATTATCTTTGCTAAATTTCAACTTTATAATATCTGCATTTTTATTTATGTATGGTACTATCATTCATTTTGATTATGATAGTATCTTATTACACAAGATGATATCCAAATAAATTGAGCTATGGAAGTTTCTTTTCTTTTATAGTGAAAACTGTATTAAACCCGCTTGTTTGGTAGTTAGGCAAGGATAATCTATATATATATAATGACACAAGTGATTTTGGCACACTCTCTAAAAATATAAAAATCCCGCCAAAACTCACTTTCTAAAAATAGAGCATACTTTTTTGGATAAAAACCAGTTATGCCTTGAACGGATTCATTGGAAATCAACCTAGCCTTGGTATACAAACAGAGATTCATTGGAAATTAGTCTAGCCTTGGAATACAAACAGTTAGATTAATGACTGCAAATGTTGACTCCATCTAGAATATAATTTGCATTGAACATGTAACAATGACCCTTGGAATTCGAGGATACAAACAATATAAATTGACGCAGTGCCTCCACCAAAATTGAATATAATACATACTAGGGATCAAGGAGAAATTATTGAAGATTGCCTACCCTGATTAGTTTCGTTAGGTAAGATTTTATGTTCTATTATTTCCTTTTGCGTATTTATGTGAATTTTTATTTCGTTTCCCCAATCTCTTTCTATTTTTAATTTAGTTTTGGTAGTATCCATTTTTAATTTGGTTTTGGTAGTATCCATTATCCATGGGTGCTAACAAATTCATTGACATTCTTTGACCACACAAGATTACGTACCTGCAATAAGTACAATAAGAATTAGTAAGCATGTGGAAGAGAAAGAGAATAGGTAAATCACATTGTTCTAAAAGTATGATTTAATATTTATTGAAAATAGGTAGATTGTAGTGTTCTCAAAATGTTGAGTTAATATTTATCTCACTACAAGATTTTGTACTTTAATTGCATACAACATCCTTTACCCTCCGAAGATTATCATAAAATTAACATGAAACGAGCAATCCAACCTTTAACCATTTGATAAAAGCGTATTTATTAAAAGGAATAAAACTCTGATGGTTTTGCATACCAAAAAGTTATTAATATGAATCTACATTTGAGTGACAATATATTAATGAATTTCAAGCAGTCACGCCTATTCAAACAAATTTTAAGATAATAACATTTTCCGTAAAAATAATAACAAATTCCAGATCTAAAACAATAATAACAAAAAATATATATAGATCTCGAAAGTCAAGGATATTATTTCATAAGATCTGAATCAATAGTGACAAAAAGATTGTACATATCGAGATAATAGATATTTTGAGTCCGTTACATGATAAATATTTTTGATCTGAGAATTAATGCTAACAAAGATCAGATTACTAGCCATGTAATCAGATCCGATGATGAGAGAAGAAATTGTATCACTTGCAGTAGTAGATTTTATTTAACATGTTAAGAATTGTAGATCTGGGAATTAACAGTTAAATAAAAAAAATTCAGATCTAACAAAAAATTTAACAGTAGTAATGAGAAACTTTGCAATAATAACAAAAATCCGATTTTAAAAAACTTTAACAAGAACAAGTTCTACAAATCGATTTAGTAGAATTTTTTAGTCGTTAGATGTTTAATTTTTAGATTTGAGAATTCATATAAAAAGCGTAAATTGAACTAAGTGACCGTAAAAGATCAATGCAAAGATATTTTTGACAAAATTTTATAATCTTTTTCCGCGACAGAACTTACCGCCAAGTCTCCTGAGAAAGTTGTCATAGCTTCCGTCGCCGAACTCTCCATAGATGGTAGACTTGTGGTTTTATGTGTTTAATACTAATTAGTGTTTGTGTTGGAAAGGATAAAGAAAGAATGCTAGATGGATAGAACATAGAGAGCGCCGTAATGGAGGAATAAAAAGTAGTAGCGAGTTAGGGTTTTTTTTTTTTACAACACTATTAATTTATATATATACAATGTTGTTTTATTGTAAAACAACGTTTTTTTATTGTGTGCTAAATGGTCCGGCCTAAGCCAGTCTCGAATAGTCACTAACCCAGTTTAGGCCCAATCGACAAGCACACTATATTTGTGTCTTCCTGAATGGACTTATTGTGTTCTACAATTTTTTTAACTGTTTGACAAATATTTTACAGAAATTATTTGAATTATTTGGACCGTAATAAATTAAGTATGTATAGTACTCCCTACGTCCCTAAATTATTGTCTTATTTTTGGGTCAATTTTTTTTCTTCTAAATTGTTATAAATTTTGGGACAGAGGAAGTATTAATTAATATATATTTTGTCCATCAAACTCATAATCTTTACAATACAATTATTTGTTTCTTTTGTTAGCATTAAACTTTTTAACTGTTTTTTTATACTTTGCATTATTCCCAGCCAAAGAACATAAAATGACTTTTACTCTATTGAAAGACATTAAAAAAGGAAGATCAGATTGGTTGATTAAGGTAAGATTAGCACGAAAGTGGGAAGTAAAACCTGGGAATGATATGAAGATTCCTCCATCTCTTAAGCTGCTTCTGGTGGATGTTGAGGTTAGCCTTTCTTCTTCCTCCTACTTCTGTTTTTCTATTTTGTTTCTATTTTGTTGGGACATCCTGAAAAGGAAAAGGGGATACTTATTTTGGACCAATGAGTATATATGTTTCCTATGATGGAGTCAATGTAAATAAGCTTGAACTCAGATCATAACCTTAGTATCCCGTATATTGCATAGGTACAAAAGTCAAGATCAACCAACCTGCACATGTACAAAAATGTCTACATTAGTTGGTATAATGAAAAGCTGAGGGATGGGGCTTCATCAAGAAGTATTATGAAAAGTTATTCTTAACTATTTTTTTTTTCAAGGTGACAGGATTCAGGCATCAGTTTCAAAGAGCTTCATCAAGAAGTATGATGAAAAGCTGAGGGATGAGGCTTTATATGTTATATCCAATTTCTCAGTTATTGACAATCGTAGCAATTACAAGATAACAACACATGCATATAAGATCCTGTTTATGCAATCAACAGATGTCATCTCAGTTGGAAACAAAAATTTTCCAAAGAATTTGTTCAAACTAATGTCGTTTCAAGAAATTGCTGCACTTGAAAATGTTGGTAATGCAGGATTAATAGGTAATAAACCTAACAAAATTTCATTTCATTGAATTATATAAAAATTCTATTTTAATTCAATTTATAAATACTTAATACATTCAAAGGCTTAGAGCCCGTTTGTTCGCGCGTTTTGACCAAAACGCAGGGTTAAAACGCAGCTTATTCCTTAACTTAGCGTTTCAATACTGCGGTAGAAAACGCTGCGTTTTCAAAACGCAGCTGCGTTTTAAAACGCTAGAATTCCTAGCTTTTTCCCAAAACGCAGATTTTAAAACGCAGTAGGGAATAAAAAGCAGCGTTTTGACATAATATCCCAAACGCATTTATAAAAAAAAAAGCCGCGTTTTAAATAATCTGCGTTTTAGAAACGCTGCGTTTTTAAAACACTGCGTTTTCAAAACGCTACACTAAACGGGCTCTTAGTAACTATTAAAATTGCAGATGTGATTGGTAGAGTAGTTGGAAAAGGTTCTTTGCAGTACAGGTCTGGATCAAAGTTTGTTGAAATAGAGTTGGAAGATACCAGGTTCATCAGAATCTTTTCCTTTCATTATTTTCATATGATTAATTTGCAAAATGATTTATTTCTAGCTACTTAACACTACTAATAATCAAAATGCAGCAACAACAAGATAAATTGCACATTATGGGGAGACTATACTGATAAAATACTCTCCTACATAGAAACAAGTGTTAGCGAGCCATTGATTGTTTTACTACAAATGTGCAAGCCTAAATTCTTCCAAGGTATTAATACATAATTTAGATTCGTGTAAATTTTACCTATTATATGTACTTGAATGTCTTTGCAATTCTTGTGCTGGCAAAGTTTCTTTGTCAAATGCATTCTTTGCAACTGAAATTCATGTGGGAGATATTATCCCTGAAATTGCAGAGTTCAAGAGGTGAGAAATATTATACAATCTTAAATTAAATTTAGTTACTGTCAATATTGGCACATTTTTAAAAAATAAATTCTTTTAGGTCTTTTAGTGGAGATTTCAGCTCTTTGAATGTGATTAGTGACATATCATCATCCACTTATATGTTGCCAATTGAGGAGCTAGAGAGTGGTTCAATTGAAGTTAAGTCGATTCCGATATTATTACGCCCGAATGGATATATATGATCAATATATTTATAAACATGTAATTTCTTTATTTATTTAATCAAGTGATAGTTCCTTCTAACATTAGTTTCATTTTCCAAAGGGGGATTTTTTGGATAGTTGGACGATTTCGAGGTTATCTCAAACGGAACTTGGAGTTTTACCGTTAAAGGTGTGTTAAAAATTAGTTCATAAACCAATTGGGTACTACTGTGACTATTGCAAGAAAGATTACTCTTATGGAACACCGAGGTACAAGGTGAAGGTGAACATAATTTCAGAAACGAAAGTGCAATGTTTATGTTGTGGGATAACGCTTGTGAAGCATTAATTGGGAAAACAACCATTCAACTTAAGGAGAAGGAGATGAAGGTATTTTTAATCAAGAATCAATTTTATATTTTTTGATTGTTAAATATCAATAAAAACATTTTCAATATTTTTCTTTATTTTAGGTTGCAACAAATGGAACAACTAAAGATGATATATTTAATTTCCCTGAGGAGTTATTCAACTTGGTTGGTAGGATAGCAATATTTAAGGTTCATGTGAAGGAAGCAAATATCAATGGTGATGACAAACTTTACTCAATTTGGAAAGCATGTGATGACCAAATTTTGGTGGAAAAGTACAAGAAAACAAGTCTCATTATTAAGAAGGTATGTATATATTATTCCTATATTTTTATATTGTTATTAAACTAACAATGTTATATTTTCTGAATTTTGGAGGAATGATATATTGACTGCACTTAAGGAAGCGGGTGAAGAAGTCATTGAGGTACATTTTGAAAATATATAATCTTGCAACTATATATTTAATCAGTTGAAGAAGTATGAATTACTAATGTGACACAAAATTCCAGATAGATGATTCCGTTAGTGATAATGAAGAAAAGTCACCTGGCAGTAATGGAGTAAAGAGACGGATCCACTCAACGGAAGATACGGCTACAAGTAACATTGAAGATTTTGGATCTTCAACAAAAATATTTGTCAAGCAAGGAAAAATGATCAAGATTGAGAAAGAGTGAAAATCCTAATTTAACTTTTGCTATTATTTCTTTTGCTAAGAATTCTATTAGTATTTTGTGGACTAAGACTTGATCTTAAGAACATTAAGTATCTTTTGCATGAATGGACTTTTATTTGATCAATTTCTTTACCATAAGGATATATTTAATATGTGATGAAGAGGGGAAGCCAACAAGTCAAACAACTAATGTTGTTTACAAGGAAATTTTCCAAAATTTGTAATATTATTTCATTAACATGTGCAAGCTTTTTTTGTCGAAAAATATTGACTTAATTATTGGATTTATCTTCATCTATATTTTCTAAATGTCTAACTTTGCATAAAATATTATCTTTCCGTGAAATAGGATAGTATTTGGCCCGTACGTTTAACGCACGGGTGTAAAACTAGTTAATATTATTAATCTCGGTGTTATTAGCGCCCTTGCTATTAGGCCTCGATTGGTACACGGAAATGGAATCAATTCCGCGGAATTGATTCTATGAAATTGATTAATAACGTTTGGTGATGCAAGAATTATATTTGGAATAAGAATGTATTACTAAAATTTTGGAATTGATTACTAAAATTTAAGGAATCACAATCCTGATGGAGGAGGTGGGATTTGAATTCTTAATAGTTGGAATCCATGTAAAATGACGATAATATCCTTTTAATAAGTCAAGTATTTTTTTTAATTTATAACTTCATTTGGTTTTAACTATTTTACGGTCGTTCATCTTTACTTCTCCTCGTCGTCGTTGTTCTTAGACTTTTCATAAGGCTTTTCTTACTCTTTCCATCTGATTTAATTTGTTAATAATAGTTTATAATTTTATGATTGTAGTGTTAATTTTTACGTTTGAATTAGCATGCTCTAGAATTGATTAATCTTACAAGATTTAGATTAAATACACCATAAGAATTTTTTTAAAAGAATTACATGCTTTGCATGACAATTACGCAAAATATAATGATAAAGGTAATTGCTTGGAACTATATAGGAGAATAAAATAGTAATTATTTTAAATAATTAATTACACGTACTTTTCTCTAATTGTTTTAAATATTTAAATTATTTTTATTTGAACTAGTTTAATTATAACAATAGTTTTTTTAATTTAATAAATTTTTCTTGCTTTATTGTTGTTGGATAATTTAAAATTTTTGAAAAAGATCGAAGAACTTGTTATTTTGTGGAGCAGTAATAACATTAATGTTTAATTTTTATCATGAAAGTCATTAACAAATACTTGTATATATTGGGGTAATATTGTTAATTACCTTAATTTTATCTTTGCATTCCAAGTTATTTTGTTTCTTACCAAACAATATAATAGAAAATTATACTATATTAGTAATCACATTCCTTATGCTACCAAACACATTTTAGGAATCATTTTCTCATCTATTTCTGTAGAATCTCATTACTAGTAATCGATTCTACGGAATTGATTCTATTTTCATGTACCAATCGAGGCCCCTTACTTAAAAATTGGGGGTAGTTTTGGAATTAAAAATGTTAGTCACGTGTTTTTCTTAGTGAGGTTGCTAATAATATCACCATCTCCCCTGATATTATTTGCGAGATGATAAGGACATTATCCGAATAATTCGTGTTATTAGTTCCGACCGCTTATTGCGTACCAAACATCCAACTATTCGCCTTATTAATCCTATCCAGCCTTAATCCTAACTGCCAAACGGCTTCAGGTTTTAACTTGTTAGCAATAACTCGTTAGTTCAATCTTATTATAGTAATTCCCTCTATGGTCTGAATCCACATGCATTACGGTTAGTCAAAAAAAAAAAAATTATAATCAATCTATCCCAGCCACCCACACCAAGGGACAATTTTCAATCATAAGAATCCCCCATATGCACAATTCCTCCTCCTCCGGTCATACATAATCAAACTTGATCTGACAACTATTCTGTATAGGTGACCTTAGTATAAACATACTAGCTAGTGATTAACTTACATGTACAGATGAAGTGGCTGGAACATCTCTTCAAATTTCTGAAGGTAGAAACGATAGGGATGGCAAAAATATATGAACCTTGTTGTGATCCACTCCAAAAGGAGCGGGTTGGGTAAGCAAATTTAAATATTAGGCGGGTTTAGGAGCAAATTCGAGTTAAACTCCTAACCAGCTCCTAACCTGACCCGATCCAAATATATAATTACTGCATTACCCTTATTACATATATTATTTGCACTTTACCTTCCATTTATAAACTCTCTATGACATATAAACAATTATCGGGATTGTAATACTTGGAATACAAGTTATAAAGTTTGATTAGTTCATTTTATTATTTTTTTATTTAGTGCACTCTTATTAATTCTTAAGTATTTTATTTAACAAAACTTAAGTAAATTGTGATGAGATTTTATGTAAGATTTTCAATACAAATTTCTTAATTATATTATTTTAGTCATTTTCTATTTCTTTGTTAAGAAAAAAAAGATGTTGGTCAAATGGTAATTTAATTTTAATTTATTTAATTTGGGCTTAATATGAAAGTGATTGGGTTGCTTGGGCTTGGGCAAATCCAAGGGATTGGGCTTCGCTTATAGGTTTGATGGGTGGGAACGGATGGAAGTATGAGTTTCAGCTTAGCGGGTAGGAGCGGGTTAGGATGAATGAGTTAAGGAGGCATAGGAGCAAGTTGGGAGTTTGGCAATCCAACCCAAACCCGACTCGATGTAATCCCAAAGAAATGTTCTACCAAAAATAAAAGTACACAACTCCTACCAAGTTGATTATTTTCGAAGAAGAAATCTAATGTTGGAGCATCCTATATCAAGCTAAACAAATGATACACACCTACAGTGGGGAGCAATATGTTTAAGATAGCCAAATCGGAACTCTCCATCTCAATTTGTGAGGGAAATAAATTAAATATTTCTGGTAACTCAAATTTGGATCATCATAGCTAGCATTAGATCAATGGCCACCAACTGATCTTCCTAATTAGTAATCAGCAAATTAAAACACCCAATAGTAGTCCAAATATAGCCCAAAACAAGCTAAATCAAAACACCCACGACTCATTAATAAGGATGTTATGGCTAATTCAATCTTATGTGTGGAAGGAGAGTTATAAATTGGAATCCTAGCTTTAGAAGAAATCCACAAGATTGGGAGGTGGATCAACTTGCTCGGCTCCGAACAACTAAATGCTCATAAGATAAATAATGATAGTGAAGACAAGATCCTTTGGAAGGGGGCAAATCAAAAGACGTTCTCTCTTAAGTCTTATTACAGGATTTTGGCGAACAATAACCGATTTTCTTTTCCTTGGAAGGAAGTGTGGAAGTCAAAGGCACCTTCTAGTGTGGCTTTTTTGTTTATGTACAAGTGAATGAAGCTATCCTTACGGAAGATAATCTGAGGGTGCGGAAGAAGATTTATGTGAATTGGTGCTATATGTGTAAGGAGGACAGGGAGAGTGTGAATCATCTTTTGTTACATAGTCTGATGGCAATAGACCTGTGGAATTGTATCTTCCAGTTATTTATAATTGCGTGGGTTATGCCTTAAAGAGCTTTTTCTTGCGTGGTCTATGTATTGGCAAAGAAAAAGAAATATAGTTTGGGAGGCTTTCCCATTGGGTGTTTGTTGGACCATTTGGAGTGTTTGTTGCCCAATTGAGTGTTTTACAAATGAAAACTTGAGTGCAATAACTAACTTGAATACTAATGGATTGTGTACAAAAATTGTTTGACCTAGATTTTTATGATAGGATTGTTCTTTAAGCAAAAACATATGACTCTCATGTGGGTGCAATCAATGAGGCTTTCAAGTACTATTAATTTGGAAAGCCACTCAATTATTGTTACAATAACTGTGGGTTGGTGTGATCAAACTATGAACAAAGAATTCAATAGAGTATAGGTGTCTTTGTTCTTGAGTGAATGCTCTAGCTCTTCAATAAATTTTGTCCTGCTCTTGTTCGTTATTGTAGGTCCGGTCTTGTTGTTGTCTTTAATGCTTCTAACTGTAATCTTATATAGTAGGAGTCGTGAAGCCGTTGAATAAAAAATTGGATTCAACCACTATGATCTGAAATTTGAATGCATTAAATGTATATAGTTGTTAGAGTTGAATCTCAATGGTTGAGCTCTTTAATTGACAGTCAAAAGCATAAGTTGGTAATTTGTTGCAAATTAATTTCAAAGACAGTTTTACTCAAAATGACGTAGGCAAGCTTTGTTGTTGAAGACGTCCTTTCTAAATAGTTGCCTAAAAGAGGAAAACACCTTTTGCAGACCATGTGAAAACACATGCAACACTCTTCGAAGTCAAGTCTATAGGAGGATAAGGTCTCAAGAACTTCTTGAGAATCCTGGTATCTGGTCCACGTAGGATTTAGTCTTTTTCATATTAAACTATCAGATACTAGGAGAAACTGGAATAGAATTAATTTTTTTAAAAAAAGATGGGAGTATGAGTTTAAACACATGCAACACTCTACAAATTTTTTAATTATATTATTTTAGTGTATTTCCCTTTCTTTGTTAAAAAAAATAGAAAAAAAAAATGTTGGTCAAATGGTAATTTAATTTTAATTTATTTGATTTGGGCTTAATATGAAAGTGATTAGGTTACTTGGGCTTGGGCAAATCCAAGGGATTGGGCTTAGGCTTTTAGGTTTCATGGGTATGAGCAGATGGGAGTATGCGTTTGAGCTTAGAAGGTAGGAGCAGATGGGAGTATGCGTTTAGGCTTTTAGATTGTATCTCGAAGATCGTATCTCCGTCTCAAGGCTCTATTATACTTCACGAAAACAAATGATTTAATCTAACTTGATCCAATCTATTCCTTTTCTTGCTATGAACCTGTCAAATGTAATTCACCATTTACTGAGAATAAACACAAGCATAGTAATTATTTCTATATCTTTTTTGTTAAGTAACTAAACAAATTTTTATACGTTGCGTGCTAAAAAAAAACTCCAATTTCTCTCGCATCCGAATGCGCTACAAGTTAGGCTAAGAATCTTGATGACAAATTTTTGTAAATTTGGAGTCCCTCCACCATAACTCCTCCACCACTCAGCTATTGAAAGAATTTATTCTCATTAGTAAAATACTAAAATGACTTCACAATTTCACATTAAATAATGTGTAAAGTATTTATGTACCTGGTGACCTTGTATCTCTTTGCCTTATAGCCATCATCTTCCCAAATAGGCCATCCGCATTCTTATAAGCAGTCAACTCCTCGCTAATTTTATCTTGTATGTCATGTGTCGGAACTAACCTCTCAATACATTCGAGGAGCCCATCGTTAACCTCCTTATCATTCTCGATGTTTGGATTTTTGTAGAAAAATCCAGGATTCAAGTAGTAACCTACAGCATGTAAAGGCCGGTGAAGCTGATCCTCCCACCTCCGATCAATGATTCGAAAACAATCAATGTATTTCTCCTCATTGTTATCAAAAAAAATTGCAATCACCTCCTTTGCTCTATCCATAGCCTTAAATATATATATATATATATATATATATATATATATATATATATATATATATAAGAACCTTGACAAGAGGACCGACAACCTTAAAAGCATCAATTGCTCCCTTCCAAAATCTAAAATCCATAACACTGCTTGTCTACCTTTTTGCTCTTTTTCCCATTTACTTTTTCTCCACACATCTGAGTTGAACATTTCCCTCAAGCCTTTCTTTACT
Source organism: Platycodon grandiflorus (assembly GCA_016624345.1). NCBI lineage: Eukaryota > Viridiplantae > Streptophyta > Magnoliopsida > Asterales > Campanulaceae > Platycodon > Platycodon grandiflorus. Next base: position 20,935,756 of record CM028365.1, on the reverse strand, counting down.
AAATTGATCCTTGAAATAGTAAGGAAAGTTGAGTTTTTGCTGGTCTAACCAACTCCAAGTTAGTGAATTTCCTCATCAGATTCACTAGACTGGGCGGACGATAGATGTAGCTACTTAACTTCATTGTTTTTTAAAGGCTTAACTCGCAATTTAGTCACCCTACTTTGACAGAAAATGCATTAAGCTCACCCTACTATTTTTTTTCTTAATTTCATCACTATACTTGGCATATTGAGTCAATAAGCTTACTGAGCTTAACTTCCATTAGTTTAGTTGGATGGAGGTATGCGAAAAGACAATAATGCCCTGTAATTTTGAGTTAATAAGCTCACCCTACTTTGAGTCAGCTTGGTGAGGAGAAAAGATAGACCTAAATCACCAACACCGAAATTAACACCATTTCAAGCTATTAATCTCAACTTCATACACCCAATCCCAATATCAGTAACATATTTACACCTAGTAAAATTCAACCTCTCCAAATTCTCAGCCTCAACAATCACAGCCAAAGCATTGTCCCTCAATTCAACAAAGTTAGACAAATAATTTCAACCAGATTCGAACAATTTGAAACCAAACTCGATAACCCCACATGGGTAAAGAACATCGATCTCGAAAGATCGATTGATCGTAACATTTTGTTGGTTGAACTCGAAATGAAGGAAAGGGAAAGGTCTGTTAGAGAACAAAGGGAGAGGTCGAGGTGGGTTATGTAAAGGTAGCTATTAAGGACTTTTGTCAAATGGTCGGAGCGTAGGGGTTTTAGGGATTTGCGGTGATGAGATTCGATTGAGTAGAATGATTTGCAGACCAAAGAGGTTCGTGGAGTTCTTTGATCAATGTTGTGGCCCGAAATCCATCTTAAGATTTCCTGGAAAAAAAAAAGGTTACAAAAGGTATCGATTAATGTGAAAGTTGACTTTGATTGCATGGCCTGATGGTTTCCTTGAGAATGTTAAGTGACCTGATGTCACAACGCAAAAGCAAGTTTATAAGCTATGAATTTTGCAATAGAGAGGACACAACTGCCCAATCACTATTAAATCGCGGCCTTGATCTGGAACTTGAGAAAGCCTTTTTTAAAATCCGGCTTGACTACGAAAGGAGTGGCGACAGAGGATCATCCACCTCTGTTAGATCTTTCACGACCTTGCTGAGATTCAATGATTCCATCATAGGCCCTTTCTCTACAGCTTGATTTCACTCTTTTTTTAGACTTTAGCTTATTCGTTCTATTTGGGAAGCACACTTCTTTCGGGTTGTCCTACTCGACTTTAGTATACATCACTTCGCTTGGATGTGGTGGACATTGTTTTGGAATTGAAGAATTGCCGACGGCGAGGCTATGGTTAGGGTTTTGAAGAGGGACATGGACCTCGTGGGAGAATCACGTGACTAGCACGTGATTTCAGTAAGGATATTTTCGGGTTTCACAAATTTTATCAAGGTTTCTAATCAAAAAACTGGATGGAGTGATGAACTGGCAACAACATGCCAAGTATAGTGATGAAATTAAGAAAAAAATAGTAGGGTGAGCTTAATGCATTTTCTGTCAAAGTAGGGTGACCAAATTCGATTTAAGCCTTTTTCAAAAGATTGATTTGATACTTGGTATTTCTAATAAATCTTCCAATATCAAGTCCAAGCAGTGTGCAACACATGGTGTCCAATATAGAACAACTAGGTTTACTTCATTCCTTTTTGTGGTCTTCCATGACTTTGTTAACTTCATCCACCTCCTTCTTGAGTAAAGGAACTCTCACCTCATGGAAACTTGGAGCTTTCATCCTCGGCCTGTGTCTTCTGACTGCATCAATCATCTTTTGAAAATTAGCATAACTCACGGCCTTGAAAGCAATCCCAACATCATACATCCATCTAGCAATAGACGAACATGCTCGATTCCTCAACTCTTTCAAGGCCTCCTCATTTTGATTTTTTTGTTGTTTGATATTTTTTTTTCAGTTGGTTTCCCACTGCAACTGACAAATATATCCATTAGCCCCTTTGTGTTTGGCTTTGCCCTCTTTACCAAATCAACCTCTTGACTTTCATGATTTTCATCTCCAATTACAATTTCATCGTCATCACCGTAACTTCTATAATTATCATTTTGAGCTCGTTGTTGTTTTTCTAAAATCGTTTGCTCCTTAATTCTCTTTTTCATGCACATGTAATTCTTAATGTCCTCCTTCACCTCTACGGGTGCTCAATTACAACCCCTAACTGCTGTAAATCCTCCAACAATATGTTGTTTTGGCCCTACAAATTCCTCCGGTGTATCGCTGATGACAAAACATACATGTCGTATTATTTGTGTTATTGTTATCTTCCAATATCACATACTTCCATGCTATATCTTTTCGATTACTTGAAGAACTTGAGACTGGCATTTCTAGTTAAAAGGAAAAAAGAAAGGAGAGAAAAAGATAATTTACAAACACTGAAATAAGTTAAATAACAATTTAAAAAAGGGAAGAAAACAAAAAAAATACTCTAGTATAAGAAATAAAAATTATTAATTTTGAAATAAAAAAAGAAGAAAAAAGTATTAATTTTAAACAAAAGAAATAGTAGTTCTTTGCAGTTTACATTAAAAAAAAAAAAAGTTGGAAAGTATAAAAATAGTACCGTAGTTCCTTACATTAAAAAAAGAGAATCGCTATTCACACCTTCACAATTACTAAGTACACATCCCCTTAAATTATAACTCCCTCTAAATACTAAGTACACCCCCTCAATTTTCTATTTTACCCCTCCCTTCCTCCTCCTCCCCCACCTCCCCAGCACCCCTCTCCTTCTTCTCCAACCTCCCCAGCCCCTTCCTCCTCCTTCCCCCACCCACCCACCCACCCACCCACCCACCCACCCAGTCTCGCCTTCCTCCTCCTTCCCCCCTCCCGCCTTCCTCTTCCTTCCTCGTCATTCCCCCTTCCCCTCTCCTGCAATTTCACACATGCGTATACATACAGACACACACACACACACACAGACACACACATATAGAAGAGTTTAGAGGTGTTCGACAATCGTTGACCGAACACCTTTAGGGGTCTTCGGTACCCACCAAATAACTTTAGATTTGTTCGGTGGGTAAGGTGTTGCTTGACTGGGCACCCCTAAAGGTGTTCAGCCTGACCGAACATTTTAATGACATGTAATAATCAAATAAAAGATAAATATGTCAAGTTTTATAATAATATTTTTGTAATAATCGAAGGGAATGTATTTAGTAATTTGGGGGTGTGAATAACAATTTTCTAAAAAAAAATTTTGGCAGCAAAATGGGTAATTACCCACGAGTACATCCTCCCGACCGTCCCAACCGTCTGATCCGGATCACCGAAGCTCAAAGGGCTCAAACACTTCTCTACCAACAACTTCACCCCCAAAGCCAAAGTTCTCCCCAGCAACAAAAACTAGACCTCAAAACACTGTCGCAAGTCGGCGTCCCCCTGCCTTCTTTCCCAAGCCATCATCCTTCCTAGGTTCGGGGTGGCCCCTTTACCAAGCTCACTCCTTCTTATCCTTGCTAATTTATCGATATTATTGGCTCACTGTTTGCTCCAATTCGTAACATATTTCTCAAGTTCGGTAGTAAATTAGGGCTTTTGATTATTACCCCGGGTTTCAGTCAGTTTGTGTTAATGGCGGGAGCTGGGTCTGCTGCCAAGACTAATCCCGGCGCCGCCGGTGTTCGAATCGTTGTTGCCGGTGACCGCGGTACAGGCAAGTCGAGCTTGATTCTCGCTGCCGCCGCCGAGACTTTTCCCGGAAATATCCTCCCAGTTTTGCCTCCTACCAGGTTGCCTGAGGATTTGTTTCCTGATCGTGTCCCCGTTACCGTTATCGATACTTCGTCTAGGTCTCATCTCTCTCTCTCTCTCTCTCTCTCTCTCTCTCTTATGCATATGTTTTCGGTCTAATTTTGCACAAACTGATTGAAGCCAGTGAAGAGAATTTAGTGCTTGGTACTCAAAAAAGTGTTCATTACATTCCATGCCATGCCAATTTATTATAAATTTCATTCCATAAAAGTTCAAATAGGATGGAAAGGAATCACGATTGTGTTATGGCTGCATATATTTTATTATGTACTTGTTCATTGTTGTTTTGGCTTATGGTAAAGCTACTTGTGTTTACATTTGGATATTTTGGTTGATATGACTTCCGTTTCAGTATGGAGAGTAGAGGGAGACTTGCTGAAGAACTGAAGAGAGCTGATGCAGTTGTACTTACTTATGCTTGTGATCAGCCTGCAACGCTTGATCGGTTGAGTACTTTCTGGCTTTCTGAACTTCGTAGATTAGAGGTTTGTATGTAATACTCGTTTTCTTTTTGATATTTTTGTAATTTTACGCCTCAAAAGCAATAAAACTGTTTCTAAACTGTATACTCAACATCCTGTTAAGCCCTATTGATATACGATCCTTTGTGAATGCATGTGCCATCAGTTTGATTTTGGACATATTATTGAGAAATAAGATGATTGAAATTACATCTCTATACTTCTTTTTATTTTTTTATTATTTTTAAACTTCCGTGTGCTGCTGGCTTCTTGAAATCAAAACTACTCCTACAACTCAGTTTAATTACATTTCGAACACTAATACATATGGCATTATTGTTCGGTTCTTTGTATTTTGGTATTGATGTGGAATCTACTCATTTGATCAGGTAAAGGTGCCGGTTATAGTGGTTGGTTGTAAGCTGGATTTGAGGGATGAGCAGCAGGCAGTTAGTCTAGAGCAGGTGATGTCGCCCGTAATGCAACAGTTCAGGGAGATTGAAACGTGTATTGAATGTTCAGCATTGAAGCAAATTCAGGTTAGATTCAGATGTCCTTTTTCTGTTTCTATGGTGATAACACCTCTTCTTTGATTTCAAATTTTCTTTCATCTGTTCCAATTCGGAGACATATTTTTCTATGTGCACACTCTTAGTGGACTGGAATTGCTTATATGTAGTACAACTAAACTCTCGAATTATAGTTTGGTCTTTTATTATAAAATTAGACTAAGATTTAATGGCAGTCACTGCACTGTCTGCTCGTTTGTAAGTCTACTTAAAAATAAGATTTAAGGTGGCTCCATTTTGGCATCTGATTCCTTACTTCTAACTGGCCATCTGAAAGGAATTCCTGGTTGACTGCTAATTATTAGAATGAAAGATGATGTTGTTGCCCTATTTGCAGATCCCAGAGGTATTCTATTATGCCCAGAAAGCTGTGCTTCATCCTACAGCTCCACTCTTTGATCAAGAAGCTCAAACCTTGAAGCCCAGATGTGTTAGGGCTTTAAAACGGATATTTATTCTCTGTGATCATGACCGGGATGGTGCTCTCAGCGATGCAGAGTTGAATGATTTTCAGGTCTGCTCATTTGTTTCTATGTGCTCTTTTGATGTTCTGTTTGTTCCTAATCTTGTGATAGTATCTTATAAGTATTCTTTTTGTGTGACTGTGTGTTGCTGTATGGATCAATTTAGCTGGGTGAAATTCTGAAAACTAATTAATACTGATATGAACAGGTTAAATGCTTTAATGCCCCCCTACAACCCTCTGAAATAGTGGGTGTTAAGAGAGTTGTTCAAGAGAAACTGCCCGAAGGCGTCAATGAGAATGGCCTTACTTTGACGGGTTTCCTGTTTCTCCATGCCTTATTTATAGAAAAGGGCCGTCTGGAGACAACATGGACTGTCCTAAGAAAATTCGGTTACAATAATGATATCAGGCTAAGTGATGATCTACTTCTGCCTCCAATTAAACGTAATCCTGATCAGGTAATCCTCTTTGTATTATAATAGTTTTGCACATATTTTTGTGTTCATACACCTTTCATCAATCTTACTGCTTATTTGTGGAAGGAGAGAGAATTTAAGGTCATTGTGGATCAGCAGTTTGATAAATATTGGTGCTTTCCCATTCATGCCAAGATTTAAATGTGTTTTGCTAGTTGAAACTGAATTTTTTGGTCTACTATTAACTGAATTCTTAGTTCTGCCCAACCCTCTGGAAGTATTGATACATAGTCAGCTGGTTTCAAGATGTGGCTTTTGGGTTGTAGACTAGCTGTGACATTGCACCTAAGTTTGAAATGGTTAAATCTGTTTTTACTTGCATGCAAATAGTGCATGGAACTTGTTTTCAGATCTTGCATCTTTGTGTGGGATTGTAAATTAACTGTAACATGACATCTAAGTTTAATATGGCTGTTAAACTGTTTTTACTTGCATGCAAATGGTACATTGAATTCCTTTTCAGATCTTGAATCCTGGTGTGGGATCCATTCAATTACTTAAGCAGCACAAATATACACTTGTAGTTAAGCCCATTCTGGTACATTTAATCCATGGAGTGGCCTTTCTAAATCGCTATAGTGATGGTGCTTTACAAGGTTTAGCTGTGATCGAGGTATTTAACTACTTGTAGAAGGATCCCTCTAATAAGGCTCCACAGGCCCACTGACTTGGAGTTTTATTCTAGCTCAAAATTTTTCTTCTTATTTAGCTTTAGTGTAAGGCCGTTTTCCTTTCTTTGGTTATAGGGCATTCAACTGATGTTCTTTTCATCCTGTTTCGTTTTGCTGTAGCTTTGAACTTTTAAATCACTCTTTAGTTCTTGTGTAAGCTTAGCCTTTTTTTTACTTACTAAAAAAAGTTATACTAAATCTTTTTTTGAGTTGGTGCCATCTCTAGCTCCCTAAACATTTGGCCTTCCTATCCTTTCTTAAAGCCACTAATGTATTCGGCATTTGCCACATTCTTATTTTTTTGATCAAGTTTTTCTTGATCATAGACCTATTACCGTTGGAAAAAAGATGTCTTCTGGTCAACATCTTTGGGATAAAGTTATGGAATATTGCTGAGAAATAGGGGAAGCTGAGAAAGAGAAAGAGGGATGAGTGAGAACTAAAAGGTTGAGAGATACTCCCTCCGTCCCAAAAAAAAAATAGTCTCATTTGACAAGTCAAACTTTTTAAGATTGTAGCTTTCCTTGCTTGTACCTTTTTAAGATAGGAGAAAACTCTTGAGTTGGTTCGTTACATTAAAGGTCTTTATATAGAGGCAACTCAGAATAATTAAGGAAATAAGAATTTGTATTCAATCAAGTGGTCCTAAGTTTAGCGACTACCATGATTCTGCCAAAGTAGCAGATTGTAAAGTTAAGTACTAGAAACCAAGCTTCTGAATTTGCTATTTTTGAAGTAAAAAATCCATGGGCTTTTGTGGTCAGCAAGTAAAGCTAGCTATTCTTCCCGTGTAGGTACGTGTTAAGAGGTACTATTGATGATAGAGGGGCACCTAGTAGTTGGCATCACATGAAGGATCGAAACCATATTCGTAGGCCGACAATTTCTTGGGCAGGTCAAACAATTGGAAGCAAATGGATAAGGAAGACCAAGGGGTCAAAGAAACTAGCGGACTGATCACTAAATAGATACAAATAAGTGTAAGTTTCGAAAGACAAGACGCGGAGCTGAAATCTTCCACCTCCCCTAGCCTACTCTTGTCGTCTTCTTGAATCCTCTTTCATGAAACATTGAACCCTTCTTGATTGCTGTAATTTCTTTTTGCTTGAGAAGAACTCTTGCCCAGGCTTGCCACACTTTTTGTCCTCAGTCAACATGACACCATTCTCCAGACAAATGACACCATTCTCCAGACAAGTCCTTTATAGACCCACATAATGTTGGTGAATTCCATGGTAAAGTGAGGCAAGATGCTTCTTAGGTGGTGTTTGGTTCGTGGATTGAAACTAGTGGGAATGGAATGGTCATCAGGAATGGATTCCATGGGAATGAGAATGAAAATGGTCAACTCTCGCATTTGGTTCGCAGAATGGAATATTCATTCTCTTCCGTGACGATGTTATGTTGGGTACGTGGGAAAATCATTGGGATTGGAAAAATATCATCAGTTGACCAAATTTCCCCCAAAATAGTGACTTTAACAACAACAAGAAAACTAATATTAAATGGAACTTTGGAGATATTAAAATGGTAAATTATAAATATTCGTACAACCTTCAAATACATGAACACAAATTGTAACGTCACATTCAATTAACTAATTAAAGTTAATTTATACCTACAATCACTTCCAAATTGTAACATCAGAAAGACCCAAAACCAGGATCCGAGTTTATATCCATTTCTTACATTCACAGATATCTAATTCATATCCTATCCGATCTGTTGTAATGCAGTACCAAACACCACCAAATTGGTTGAATTTGAAAAGTGTAGCCGAGTCAACTTCTGAGCCCACACATATGGAGCTGCCCATGCCCATGCTGCTTGCGATTTGAGGACTTTCTAGCTCAGTAGAGACTGAACACTGTAGAGATCCCTGGTGTACGTGAACTCATCTAGCGCCGACAAACTATTTTCCGGTGTTGGATAAACCAAACAACTCCGTCAGCGACGAGATCTAAAATCAAAGTTCTTGGCCAGGAAGAACTCTTGATGTAGTCCGATCTACACTAGATCTGGACATATCAACATTTGAGTAGTCTTCATCGTTCACCGGCAACTTCAAAAGTCAGGGAGGGAGGGAGGGAAACTGATGAGGGTTTGGGTTTACATACGTACAAGGATAATTCAAGATTAATACAAAATAAGTGAGGGTATTTTGGTCCCAAAAATGCATTCTCACGGAATGATTTTCGTGGGATTTTGGAACCCCCACCCCTCGAATAGTATTTCAAGATTCTCCTACGTAAGGGGATTTGTCATTCCTTAGGAATGACATTTCCTTCCAAAAATCAACCAAACATGCCTACGGAATTCGGTCAACGAGAATTGCCCATTCGATTCCCTCCGAATCTGTGAACCAAACACCACCTTAAGGTTACCATAAAGCCAATATGAGAAAGGCAGCTGCTGCAACCAATTGAATGAGTTATTGCTAAAGAAATCACAATTCTATGTGAAGGTCCATCTGCTGAAAATTCGAAGGTCCATAGATCTGAATGTAAATTGTCCTCCACATGGATAACTGGACTTATCTTTGCATAAGTTTAGTAAAGATGCGTTAAATCCAAGTGCAAAAAGATACACAAAATTTGGATGGTTCTAGCATGCAATTAGTTACTGAATTCTGCAGTGTTGTGCTCAGGATATACAAGATTATAACATACTTGTATCTAATCTGTGAAATATTGACAAGCATATAAGCTGAACCCTTAAAGCAATTTTTTGAATACATATTGCTGATATTGGCATGAGATTCTAGGAGGGTCTGAATCATTATATTTGAGCGAATGAGAAAATTTGTCTAAAAGGACCAAGTGAAACGTGGGTTTTTGGAAAAAAATTGGGCTACAATTGTTATTGCTATCTTAGGAGAAGTAATGGAAACTAGTATGACCAACTTCTACAGATACAAAGAACCAGACTTCTCCGGGTGAGATCGAGATGTCAGGTGTAGGCAATATGTGTAAGAAGTGAGGTAATATTACTAGGAAGGTGATCAAAGCTAGAGGAGAGCATGAGTAGATAAGAAGCTTGTACTTTTAAGAGGACAATTAATCTCTAATCCATCTAATGAATAACTAGTGGGTCTAATGGCACATTTACTAGGTCACGTGGAAGTTGAACATCGAACTCTGGCCAAAACGAGGCCGTACTGTTCTTCTATACTCCAATCTTTTTATGGTTTATTTGGCTCTTCTCAACCTTTCTCAGACTATATTAAGACCATTGGAGTTGCAATGTTTATCTTTGGCTCTAATAGCACATTTGAAGAAGTTCCATTGAGAAAGGGATATAAAAGAAGAGCAGAGACCGAAGAAAGATGGGGAATAGGGAGACAAGGCTAATTAGGAGAAAGAAAGAGAATAAACAGGAGAGCAAATTCTCAATTTGTCTCAGTTCCAAGTTTAACTATTCCATTTCATCACCAAGCATATACATAGTTGTCAGCATAAACTATTTAAACATAAATCATACTCAACCAAGTGTTTCTAATGTCAAGCGTTTACAACCAACATCGTTTCTTATGAATATATTAAAAATCTCTGAAATTTAAGCCGTATGATCTATCTCAGAAGCTAATTATAATGTGGAGCCACTCTTAATATTTATTTATAGGCCTAAGCTCAACGTTTGCACATGTCATATACCTTATTAGTCTCACATGGGTCAACATGCCTTGGCTGATTGCTATGACCCCATCACAAATCAATATGATCTTAGTAAATTGTGTTAATATCTCAGTGTTGGCAATTGGCTAAGCTTAGGCTTATCATTGGCTTCATTGCATTGCACAAGGAACTTGCTTGCAGTAATATAGGTCAACAGGGATTTAATCTAGTGAACACATGGACAGATTCTTGTAGCGGCATTTCCAATGTCAGGATTACGTTTTTGGCTACTGAAGTACTAAAGTTTTCAATTGATAAGAAAAATTCAAGAACACTGAAAAGAGAAGCTGAACATGTAGGCATGTACAAAGAGAAATAGCTTATCATGTATCAAGCATGGTCTTATTTAGATGCTGTTTTTGGCTTTTTATAGTTCTTGACATCTTTATATACAAGCTTCTCCCAGAATCAATGTTTACTTGTACTTTTTGTTCCTTATTCAGCTAGCTTGATATGCACATGTGTGTGTGTGCATGTGTGTGTGTGTGTGTGTGTATATATATATATATATATATATATATATATATATATATATATAAAATACCACTGTCAAATTCTGTGCTCTTTTGAAGTACATATCATTCTTACTGACGGTGCTAATACCTATTTGACACGTTTGTAGAGTGTGGAGCTGACAAATGAAGCCGTGGAGTTTCTGAAAGGAGTTTTTACTTTGTTTGACATTGATGGTGTACGTTCCTAGCATCTCTTTGTGATAATCTTGTTCCCGAAAATATAGATTGGATATTTAGTAGATTATTTCATAGATGCCCCTTTCCAGACAACAAAGTTTATTGAAGGTTTCATCATGCAGTTGCACTTGTATCTATTTGTAGTGGAACTAATGGTTACATTTCTATCACTCATACACCATACATATGCCTTCAGCCTTTATAGATAGTTTGGGTTTTTATTTTACGATAGTTGTTTGAATAGCCTTATTATCTTGTGATTTTTTGATCTAATATATTTTCTTCTTTCTTTCTTGATTAAATATATTTTCTTCTTTTGTAAAAAAATTAAATAAAAAATCTTGGGATGTTTAGGACTGAGAAGAATGCCATGATCTTTGAAAAGTGAAGCCTGTTGTTTTGTCTTCTTTGGGATGTGTGGTCTTTGTAGCTTCACTTTGTACTAGTCTTTGAGGGTCCTCTCGAGGGCTTGCCTTTCGCTAAGTATAGGCATGCTGCGTTGTAGTGACTAGTAGAATACCGGAATTGAACAGTCGTCGCATGTTTCAAATGCGTAGTTTAGAAAAACAGAAACACGATCAAACACATTCTCTATTTTTCTATAAGGATAGTGATAGCCAAATTGCAGCCAAGTAACATGAGCCTATAGTTGTATCTAAGAATGCCCTCTGGAATAAGTCTTTTCTGAAATCCCACCGCTGCAGTTTTTCGGTTTGCTACTTAATATTTGCAGAACTTTCAAGTTTATGTCTCAGGCAATTGTGGAAACTTAGGCCCCTGAACAATTGCAAAAGCTACAGAAGATCCATCCGCATTATCATCATTTTGCCACAGGCAAGAAGGATATCATTCTTAAAGTTGATGGTTTTAGAACATCTTGCATAGACTTCTCTATGCTTTTATTTCCTTCACTGCTTTTTTAGAATGGAGCTTGAAGTAAAGTTTCAATGAAAAACCTTAAAAAGCCAGTTGAACCGAAAAGAGGGCCAGATTAATGCCATAGTTTCATGTCATGTAGAAAAACAGGCCTTGCAAATGAAGCAAGAGTAGTTTAAGCAGTAAATTATACAATTTCAACTGGCAATGCCAATGGACAATGAGTAATACGACTGGTAATCCTTATCAACCTATTTTACAGGTCATCTTTTGGTAGATGGATAATTGTAATATGACCCAAGGCTGCGTGATTGTCTAGAAAGATTACTTTCCCTCCATTATTACTAGCTCCAATATTAATGCAATCGCTTCTTAATGTGCGACTATTTATAAGTTGCAATGTTGGTGTTAATTCAATATTAGACTCGGCTAATATTATCCAATTTTTACCAGGATGGAGCCCTCAATGCAATTGAGCTTGAGGATGTTTTTTCTACTGCACCAGAAAGGTATTTCAATTTCCTTTAATATTGTTACGTTGTTCTTTGATTTACTGATTTACTTAATGAAGTAGCATTTAGTCCTCAAATGGGATCTGGTGGTCGGTTAGATGAGAGTAACCTTCATTCAGTTGGATCCACTTTGGTTACATACAGCATTATGCATGAATTTGCAGTTTAAGCTTCAAAGCTATCATGATTTAATGCTTTCAAGGACCCTGGGTGTTAACTAATTCTTGTTCATTTTCTAGTTTAGGGACCCCAAAGATAAAAATTGCAAATATTTTATTTCAGTAGTTACTAAGTCGTGAATTTTATCATCTTGAATTATGAAGTTCGATGGCATGTCAAATTGGTATCAGCAGAGCTTTCTTATGTTTTTAATTATTTTTTGTTTATATAATTATGATTGCAGTGGAGACAAGTACGGAAATGGAAAGTCATAAAAAAGGAATTTCCAATACTTATTGTGTAAAGTACTTTTTCACGTAATCCATAAAGTATTGCATTATGTAATGGCACAATTAGATATAGACAAGGTGATGGGGGGAAGTGGCAGCAGCCTAAAGTATATAAAACAAAATCCAGAGGAATTGATTCTATGGCCCAAACTCTTATACTCTCAGGATGGATTGGAATCACTTTGGGAAATTTTCTAGGAGATGCCTGCCTTAATTATCCTTATCTATTGCTGTTATTGGAAGCTTGTTCATTAGAAGTTCTGAAATTTGTCTTAGGTCTAACATTGTAGGCTGCCAGGTCTGTTTTTTGTGCTTAAGTCGAAGTTTGTGGGTTGTGTGTGCTGTGAGGCTTTGTGGGCTATGCGTGCTTGTTTTGGCCGAAGTTAGTTAATGCTTGGGCTAAAATTTGTCTTAGCCCCAAGCATTAGTCTTATTTATACTCCGTATTGGTTTAGATGAAGAAAAACAGAGTATAGAGAATATTTCAGCCTATTATCTAAATTGTGTTGCATGATACATCTCTATTTCTTTGGTGTGATAGTGATACCAAGAGCACTAGGTGGGACTGCCTAGGTTTTTCTTTCTTCCATACATCCAAGTTTTCTCTTCTTCCAGATTAGTCTAACTACTGTCAGAACCTAAACACCCCCCTTGTTAACCTTATTAACCCTCCAACTGATCTAATCTTGTCTCCAATAGATTATTCTTCTTCCTAAACAGCCCCAAGCCAGATTTCTAGCACCTGATCCGACCCATACACCCTGTTCTCTTTGTGTTGCACTAAATATAGTGCTGAACCCAGAAGATCAGCATTCTATCAACCCAAAAGATCCTGCATCACAAGGGAATGCACATGATAGGTAAGTATGGTTCTTTGGTATGGGCACCAAGGGCCTCAAGGTCTTTGCCTTGTGCGCCCTTGCCATTTCTCCCACTCTTTGGAGTATGTATGCCTGACATTTAACCTTTAAAAATTGCTTTCTTCAATTGTATGAAGCATACAAACTTCACTAATGACACAAGCAGCACTTAAATAAGCATCCAAACACCAAGCTGAATTTTGAAAAAACCAATTGATCTTCGGAAGTTACTTTTCTACAACTTTGATGAGTTGTGTTCTTTCAGACGTTGGAAAATAAGTTGGTCAGGACCGCTTATTGAAGTATTCAGTTTCGTCTTCCGCTAATTTCAGGGAAAATGAACGAAGAAAAATTTAGTTGTCTCTAGCAGCTGATTAGTAGATATATGTTTGCACATGGTTCTAAGAAGAATGAAATAATTAAAAAGTGTGTTTGCACTATATAATTTCTTGATGTTAGACTCTATCTTGCAGAGTTATAGGCTTTCACTTCTTTGACATTACTCTAAAAACAGAAATGAATAAAGTAACCAAAGAAATAAAGACTCTTGAAGGAAGTTAACTGGATACTATCCAGAATGACAACATAACAGAAACGGAAAAGGTTAATGAAAGGACCTTAGTTTTTCTAAGATATTCTAAAACCAGATCCTATTTTGTATGCATTGCATGTATCATGTAGCATGTCATACATTGCATATATGTAGGTAATTGCTTCATTCCAGATGAAATACTAAGTATAGATGCTTCTCTGCAGTTCATGGAATTGTATGTTGTGTGTTCTATTGGCAAGTGGCAACTATGTTTTTCTCACATTTGTCACTAATTTAGCTGCTGTTGTTATTTTTTGAATTTCAGTCCATGGAGTGAACCTCCATTTGAGGATGCTGCTGAGAAAAATGACTTGGGAGGGATTTCGCTTGATGGGTTTTTGTCAGAGGTATGAACACCCTGGTTGTTCCCTCTTGCACAAATCATTTTTTGGGCAGAAAAACCTTCGGATAAGCAATAGCTTATTTGATTATACTTATTTCTAGACTCTTATGATTATGCCCATTAGTGGTTCATGGAAATGTTCTCCTATTCAACTTGCATAAACAAATATTTGTCCATCGTCCAAGTTTGTCTGGTTTTGCATTGTGTGTTTGTTTAAAGAGACCTTATCCTGATTTTCTTGTCAAATAATGTCTTCATGCACTTATTTATTTTCTTTTTATAATTATTACTCCATTTTTGTTTATTGGAACCCAGTACATGATTGGGATCAGCTTTTGAGGCTGTTTTGAGATTAGAAACATAATATTGATTACATTGGTTATTATTATGTAATTGAAAATTGGGGTGGGTTTTAAACTTTTAATTAGTTTCATCTTTTCCAAATACATTTACTTTGAGCTCAAAGAATGTATTGCATTATTGCAAAATAAGTAGCACTTCTACTTCCCAGAAATATTAGAAGAGTTTCTATGTAATTCTTGATATTCCTGATCCTTTCATTCTTTCCACTTTTATCTTCCGTGCCAATGGATGTGAATCTTTGAAATTCTGAACTTGGGGGCACTGGGAAGAGTAGCTATAAGATTGATGTCAATGGACACTTTTTTCGACATCCATGGGAATGATATTACTCAGGGATGGGGGAGTTTGTGTTCTGCTTTTAAAGTGCTTCACAATGTGTCCTGGGATTTCTCAGAACCCTGCAAGGCCATAGAAGACTTTTTTCTCTCAAGTAGCAATTTCACTTGTTTATTAACCATTGTCCATATAAACAAGGAGAATTCCATTGGTTAGGGATTCTCACATTTATGATTGTATATTTAAACAGTAAATGTATGTTTATGAGTTTTCCAAGCATCATGTTTTTCAGTTGTCTGATTGAATTTATCGTTTTTGGCTTGGGTTTCAGTGGGCACTTATGACTCTTCTAGATCCAGTTCGTAGCGTGGAGAACCTCATATACATTGGATATGCTGGTGATCCTTCTTCTGCAATCCGTGTCACTCGGAGAAGACGTTTAGATCGCAAGAAGCAACAATCGGACAGAAATGTTTTCCAGTGTTTTGTTTTTGGACCAAAAGAGGCTGGAAAGTCTGCATTATTGCATTCATTGATTGGCAGGTTTTTCTTCTTCTCTTTCTCTCTCTATTTATGTGTGTGTGTGTGGATATATATATATAGTATTTAATGATTACTTTTTTATTTAACCATCAATGGTTACTCTCATTATCAACCATTGGATCAAAAATTAAAGGTTGAGATTTAATGCATTAAATGACTCACCTACTTGCATTAATTGCATTTTTCAACTAACCATTAAATTTCAACCTTTAATTTTTGATCCAATGGTTGATAATGAGAGTAACCATTGATGGTTAAATAAAAAAGTAACCATTAAATATTCCCCCATATATATATGCATGTTTGTTCACACACATACATGAATATATTTATATAAACATATGTATTATACAGATATACTTGTACATATTTACATATGCACATAGATAAATGTATGTTTGTCGGTGTATGAAAATCTTGCTTGTTTAAGTGTATAATTTTATGACCTGTCTGTCGCTGATTCAAAATGCAGGCCCTTTTCTGATGTTTATGTTTCGACTACTGATGAGAGATATGCGGTTAATGTTGTTGATCAGCCAGAGGTAAGTGTTATTCTTTATCATTTTGCACCATTGATAATATGCTCTAATATTTGGTTCCTATGAAGGATTGATATAACTACAAGGTATTGGCTGAGCCTTAGTGCCATGATATGATTGCTTGAGATCATGAGCTTGAACTATGAAAAACACCTCTCTGCTTGCAAAGATAAGGTTTGCACTGATTAAATGCACCTTTCCAGACCCTAAAGTAGTCCGAGCCTTGTTCTCTTGCTCATTGTTGTCGGTATAGTTTGGTACAGTAGGAAAACTTTGATAAACTAGGTAGAATGAAAAATTTGGAGGGCAACACGTTTGATGCAAAATTAATTATATGCGTACCATGGCTGAGCCCAGATTTTTGGAAGCGAGAGTTAAGTTGTGGCTAAGCTTATTTTCCATTAAGGGGTCAAAGCTGGTATTTTATCACTATCACACCTGTTACATTGGAATTTTAAAGCTACATGTTGTGAGAAAGTAAACTGTGTTTCTACACAGTATCTAGTTTGTCGATTTGTCCATATATAGCTGCAGTATGTTATGATAAGTCCAATGTACAACCAATGTGGCAAGAATCTTGAAGTATTGAAGTTAAAAAGTAGTGGCAAGATTTCATCCAACATTACATTACTCCATTCTGACACATGCATTAAGATTTTGAACCATGGGATTAGCCTACCTGTAACCTGGGGTAAGACTGCTTATTCTAGACCCCTCTGAGACCCTTAGTGGTTGGTGTCTCACGTACTAGGCGTTTAGGTTGCGTAGCTGTCGTGGAACATATGTAATACTTATACTGTATGATTATTTGATTATGTATGTATAAATAGAATTGGAAGCCAGTTGAATTGAACCTCAATGGCACAACCCAAATTCACTGTTGAGAAACAATAGCAAAATGCTTAACAGAAGATCTGTAACATTGACTTTAATTCCAGCTTATGAATAGATTATAGACGCATCAAAAAGTACATTATGAAAACTAAAATACTAAATGTTCCTGTAAAGCTAGGTAACAGGCACGGATAAGATATAAAGTGTTCTTGACATTCTTGTTAGTAACAAGATTTATGAAATTTGACCCATGTGTAAGCTTGACTGTATGCTGTTGCATATTTAGTTTTGCTTCCATTGCTATCTTTTCTAAATATTGCTCAACTTATTTGTTGTCTCTCTGTTGTGTTGACAGCAAACTAAGAAAACTCTTGCACTGCGAGAAATACCAGAAGATGGGATTGAGAAATTGCTGAAGAAGAAAGATGCTTTGGCAGCTTGCGACATAGCAGTGTTTGTTCATGACAGGTGCTGGAACATTCTTTATCATTCAATTAATGTCATAAGCAGAAGTTCTTGCATTGCTCAGCCTATGAAGTTTACTTCTTTCTGAACAGATCCCTGAGAAATGGTTGGAATTCTTAGCAAACTTAATACTTAAGCACCTTAACTTTTTGCCTCATTCGAATATTTAAGGGATTTATAGCAGTGAAGATCTTAGTAAGAGGTGAACTTAATTCTTTCTAAAATATATTTATGGTCAAAAGATATTACATGCATTTTCTATATATATGGTGCACAACTAACTTAAGTGATTTGTTATGGTTCTCAAGCATCATGGAATCACTTAATTAGATCTAAGTGGGGGAATTGAAAGGAAAGTAAAACAGGTGGCAGATTAATGGTGAATGTAATGTTGGGCTTATCTTGATAAATCTTGATTTTAACCATATCATTGGAGGTGTGAAATTTAATGGGGGAATTGAAAGAACGTGGGAATTGAAAGAACATAAATAGAAAGTAAAACAAGTGGCGCATTAATAATTTATGAAATGGCACCCTTATCTGGATAAATCTTGATTTTGACTATATCATTGGAGGTGTATTGGGAATAGGGTAATCGCGCTTGCCAGTTCACACAAATCTACAATACTTGGTATGACAATTTGGAGTGATGACGTATCATCGTGATGTTATAAGACTCGTGTGAGTTGTGCATCATGTTCTTGTGTCATGCCCTAGTTTTTGCAAGTGGTCGTACTAGTTTGTCTTTGCTTCTGGTATTCGCTTCTGGGCGCTTAATTTTAAAATCTGCTTATGATTTTGCAGCTCTAGTGAATCTTCATGGACGAGAGCAACAGAATTGCTTGTAGAAGTTGCTAGCCATGGTGAATCCACTGGTTATGAGGTTCCTTGCCTGATTGTTGCGGCTAAAGATGATCTGGAGCCATATCCAACTGCAATACAAGATTCAACCAGGGTATATATCTTTATAAGCGCTTACATCAAATTTGGAGTTTGTCCATAACTTCATTTGTGGCTTTATTGCCTATTCAGAAATGTTTATAAACCAAAACAGTCTGCTGTTGTATGTTCATGCATTGAAATTAATTTTGCTCTTGCTACTCTTATGTCATGCAGCTTCAACATATATCTTTTTAATTCCTTTCTTTAGAAAATAAAATAAAATTTGTGGTCTCGTTGGACTTGTTGAACAATGATAACATAAATATATAGGACTTCTCTTCTTTTTTCTGCATATCCCAAGCTGCACACAGTTTTAGGACCTTTAGGAAACATCTCATTTAAGTGTTGCTCCCTCCGTCACATGATGAGTTTCCTTCTTTGTTTTTTCATAGAAATTACGGATGTCAATTTTGATAGTAGCACATGTACATAATTACCCCTTGGCATCGACATTAAAAATTGCGAGTGCACACTGGAACCTATAGATGGAAAAGTTGAATTTTGTAACTTTATTAGATAAGAGGCACTCAATTATCTTTTCGAAGAAAGACACTCATTTTGGGCCAGACGGAGTAGTTTTTCTGTTATTTACATAGTCACTGGTTTCTAATGACTGCTTAATGGAGCTGTTCATTAGTATTGCCACTAATAAAAATACATAATTGCAATCTTGTTTTAATAGGTTAGTCAGGATATGGGGATAGAGGCTCCTATACCTATCAGTGCAAAGTTAGGAGATTTCAATAATGTATTCAGAAGAATTGTAAGGGCAGCAGAGCACCCTCATTTGAGCATCCCTGAGACGGAAGCCGGAAAAAGCCGCAAGCAGTATCATCGGCTCATCAACCGCTCTCTTACAGTCATTTCAGGTACGCTAATTTTGGAAACAGGAACCCACTATTGTCTTTACTAAATCACCTTTGTCCAACTGTAAGCTCTCTAGATCCTGAAGTGAGCATCAGTTTGATTTTTGGAACAGGAACGCACCATCCCTAAATGAGCGTCACTTTTGATTTTTTACTGTACTTTCAGGCTATCCACACAACTTGATCTGCCATAGTGAAAAATGAATTTCTAAATTTACATGCAAGCACGCAAGTGAACTTTGTTGAGGACGGGCTAGTATAATTTTTTTCTGACCGTTCTTCATAATGAGTACAAAGATTAGTAAAGAGTGGCAAAGAAAAACTGTTCCTCTATGTTAACCTGTTTTATTAGAGTTTTATCGCCACATTGTCCTATAGACCCGAGAAGAAAACCATTGTTATAAATACAAATAAACTAATATTTAAAGAGGGGACAGAAACTGTCTTGAGCTTGACTCTAGTCTGACTTTGTGAAATGAGTTGAGAGGTGTGGTATAGGTGGTTCGAGCAAAAGTGAAATAAAGAGGGAACAGAAGGAAGTTATTTGCTTGTAAAATTTTTTTTTTAAAGCACAAGCTCTTATAGAGTGGTTGACCACTTTTTGATTACAACTAAACTCAAATCCTTTGTCCCAACTACTTCGGTCAGCGTCATGAATCCTTTTCTGCCATTCTGGTACAATGTCGGGCGATGCATAATCTCCTTCTGCTTGTAGACAAGGAAAAATGTTAAACTAAAAGAGGGTTTTTTCAAGTTGATGGAGAGTTGATTGAGTTCTGTTAGTCATACTATCTGTGACCCCCATTGTCATATATGAGTCAAATTGTAGAGCCACAAATCAGTTGGTCTTGAATGTATGATCGTAATAACTATGCTTTGAACAGGAGGACAAAGATATCGAAAAAGAAACATAGGAAAACGAAAGAAAGTGGAAAATAATGTATATAAGTTCTTCATTTTCTCTTAGTGAAGTGTTTAATTGTCCTTCATCATTGCAGTTGGAGCTGCAGTAGCCATTGTCGGACTGGCAGCTTACCGTGTTTATGCTGCAAGAAAGAATGCCTCAAGTTAAACCACGAAGGTTTGTGCAATTCTTGCTTCAACATCACACAAGTCATTGAGATTCAACTTGATGCTGTGTTTAAGCTTCAGATCACATCTGTGATGTGTTTTTACGAATTTTTGTGTGTAATTAAGAATATGCGATTCAAGTTGCTGATCCCTCACTTGTCTCGTGTCTCATTTTAGTGCTTAAGTTTCAAAATTAGTGAATGCGATATGGAGTGGTCATGTTGGAATAGAAACTTGAGGGTAAAAGCTGTACCGACATGAGTTATTGTGCATGAGCAGTGCAATATAAAATTTTGAAAACAAATATTTGATGATCCTGGTAGTAACATTGAGATCTTTTGCACCTCATGTCTAGTAGGAGTAACAGTTATTGTGCCTGGCCTCCATGTTACTTTTTTTATGATCGATTTAACTTTGAAAAGTCAAAACATGATACTTATTTAGGAACATATAGAGTATTATTATTAATATTATTTGTATATTTTTTTGGGTATAAAGATGACAATGTTATTTCGCTGAGTATAACTTCTTAATATCTCTATCTCGTCCACACACGCTTGTGCGCAAACACCAACACCCGCTGTGTTCAAAAAATTGTGATTGCACGAGTCAAGGGTCGAAGAACAAAATTAAAGACAAATTGAAAATAAAAGTTGGGAGCGAAATTCCTTCTATAAACAAACCAATATATCGTGTAATGGATTTGCGAAACTATCCATTGGATATGGACAATCCGAACCCCTTGAATTGATCAAATACAAGTATTTACGTACTTTCAAAAGTTTAACACACGCGATTATCCATATAGACTAGGAGCTCGTTTGGTACAGCGTTTATAAAATGCAGTGTTTTAAAAACGCAGCGTTTTAAAAAACGCAGTGTTTTAAAAACGGAGCTCTTTCCTTATAAATACGTTTGGGATATCTCTTCAATACGCAGTTTTTTTTTCCTAGGAGCGTTTTAAAACCTGCGTTTTGGGAAAAAGCTGGGAATTCTAGCGTTTTAAAACGCAGCTGCGTTTTGAAAACGCTGCGTTTTCTGCCGCAGTATTGAAACACATTTTTTGCAAATAAGCTGCATTTTATCCCTGCGTTTTGGCCAAAACGCTCGACCAAACGGGCTCTAGGTACAAGTTATAAAAGCTGATTACGATTTTAAATCTTCAACGTCTTGTTCCAAGACTTGGGTCATTTTTCACATTCTCCTCTAAACGAGAAAAGGGTGAGCACAAATTTGTCCATTAAAAGAACTTGTGGATATTCACTGTTGTGACACGTACACGTATCAGAATTGTATCCAACTGACTCATCCATATCTATAATCTATTTTGATGAGTTGCATTCTGAGAACAAAAGAGAACACTCTTACATGGCTCTACAAGTATAGCTTGCAATTGTTGGTGCACAATTTGAACCATCTTTGCTTGACCAGCTCATAACTGGTCCACAGACTCGGATTGATCGGTCTCCGTTGCTGTTGCCGTCGCGGTCGGTCGGGAACCTTGCTACACCACCCTGATCATTTAGCTGTAAACAGTAGTTATCGAAAGTCTCCAAGGGTACATGAAGTCTGAAATCAATGGTTGCTAGGAGTTTCATCTCCAAGTTGTTCATCTCTGTAGTGCTTACCCCTCCAACTTTAGCAAAATATGCATTATTGTAACACCTGCCAACTCAGAGTAGAAATGATACAATCTGACATTTTCTTTGGGATCCAATCTTTATTTCAGTAAGAGTAAAATTTAGGTATACGTATGAAATTTAATATTCCGAGCGATAAATAAAGTAACACTTTGTTAGGATCTGAAAAACGTATAAAATGCCAAATAATATAATACTATCTAATGAGTTTATTTTTGGTACGTTGTCAGTGTAAAAAATGTTTACACAAGCACCAAAAAAAAAAAAATCAATGTTGAAAGAAATGATTTAAACATCCACTCATAATATATCAGAGACTGTAATAATTGAAAATTTATGTGATTTTCAAATCTTACGAAACTGTATTGATGTTTTTCCACACCAACTTTGATTATTGGGCCAATTAAAAAACTCAAAATAAAAACTTCAACAATTGAGCTTCAAAAATTAATTTTTTTTAGGATATGTATAGTATGCGATAAGGAAACTATGTACAAATTGTACTTCCTAATGTTTGATATAAAATCGAGAAACATTTAGGGCCACTAGTGTAAAACATTTTTTACACTAATAACGTATTAAAATTATACTCATATATATCAATTGAATTCTGAAACTCTTTCATTCAATATTGATGCATTTCTTACACTGACAATGTAACAAAAAATAAACGCTTTTCGTAAACGAGGGGAGTACTTACTCGTCGTCCAAGTATTTTGCAGCTAGCATAACACTCGTGATAAGTAGCCGATGAACGTTGAGTGTAGTTAGATTGACGTCCATTTGCTGAAGGTATCTTTCCAAATATATGTACGCAACAACGAAGCAGGAAGGACTACAGCTCGAGTATTTGAAAATTCGTTCAATATACTGTCGAATGCTTAATGCAGGCGCTCTTGATCCATGGAAGATCGTGACAGCGTCTCTCTCTCCTGATGTCTTGAGTAATTTCTCATTCTTTTGAATGGATCTTTCAAGAGCCGTGGAGAGAATCGCTAAAACTTTTGGTGGTCCTGTAATTCCTTCATTGTTCTGATCATCTAATCCTAGATTTGCGTAGATACTCGATCCTATAGCTTTGCCATTGATAGACTGTTTTCCCATATCAGACGGCTGATCACAGGTAACTATTTATATCTAGTGACTGCTGCAAATCAAGAGACAATTTTGTTACTCTGTTAAGGAAAGTACGAGGAAGTACAGTGGAAGAGTGTGGAACAACTAGGTGCATATGTTAAAAAGAATAAGAAATCTGCAAGTTTGGACTATGGTACCAAACTGTATGATGTTTTCTACCCCTTTAGTCGATGCTTTCATGGCTTAGTTTGGTTCTTCTTTTTGCGTTCTTGTTGAAGAATTGAGGCATTTAAGGTAAAAGGAGATTTTCTAAGGTTATTTGGAAAAACCTATTTATAGATTTCACTACGGGGCATAGTAACGAGTAATTCTAGGTTTTCCAAAAATGTATTTCAATTTTGATTCTTAACTGATATGCGAGACATGCAGTTGATCTGGTGTAAACCAATTACTCGTGGGGTTAACTGGTTGACTCATCACATCCTTAACACATAATAGTCGAGATTGACATAGGTTGTTGGCGATATCTAATAATACTCTGTCGCAACTATTAAGAGATGCTGAAATTAAGGGAGAGTTACGAAACACACCAGCTTCAATTTGGCACCCTCATACCTATATATAAAGCTGGTGTTTCTCGTATGACAGTACGGTTTACTATGTTTAGGCAAACATAGAAGCAATTTATGAGGGTACTAAATTGAAAGATGATTTATATGAGAGGATTGATGAGGAACTGATCTGTTGTTTCCAGATATGTTAGCAGCCTGCAAGTAAAAGGTCATTCATATGAATGTTCTTTTGGATCGTATTTGCATACCCTCATAACATTTTGTTCTACCAAAAACCACAACTCAAGTAAAAGAGACAAATACGACGGCCATTTTGATGTTTGACAATAAGGCTGGAGGTGCCAAACTCGGAGGTTCGACAATAAAATCCAGCCAGGATCAGGAACAGGAAAAGAGAAAATGAAGATACTTATATGAACACCCAAGTACTATTAGGTCATTTATATTGAACCTATATATATCCTAACAGGCTAAAACAATTAATGAACTGATAACATTGCACATATCTGCACCTAATATATACAGAACTAATTCCACAACTGTAAAGAAGAAAGTGTGGGTAACAGCGAGAGCAAATCCAAACTATATATACATTGACAATTACGAGTAACTAGTTAAATTTCTTAAAGAACTAAAAACCAGAGAGAGAGAGAGAGAGAGAGAGAGAGAGAGAGAGAGAGTAAAATAACTTACCGATTGTTTAGAGAAACTCTGATCATGTGCAAGGTACGGCACAGGCTCAGTTGCCCTTTTGGGAATGTTTTTATTTGAGACAAAGAATGAAGAGAATAAAAGGAAAGGATTAGTGCATGTCATGTAGATGTAGGGATAAGATACTACTTGCAGTTGGAATATTTTAAAGAACTATTGCCAATTCAACTTTAACAAGTTATTCCTTTTGTGATGATTGAGATTGCATTGGAAAAAGGCTACAATTTATTCCTAAATTATTGTCTTGTTAGACTTATTTTAGTCAAATAATATATTTTTCAAATATAAATTTGATATATATTTTTTATTTTTTTAAAATCATAAAATATATAATTTGTATTATTTTATAAGTACTACGCACAAAGTAATTATTAGGTGAGGTAGTAGTTAACCAAGCAGTCTCTAAGTAAGAATAAAAGAATAATAAAAAAAGAAGGAAAAAAAGTAGCATCATATGGTCGGGAAGAATAAAGTTAGAAATATGATGTGGTCCAAGTTAAAGCATTTCAAAGATGATCATCTCACTTTGGTATGGTATTTTTTTTCATCACTTCTCGTTTTAGAGTTGTCATCTCGATCTTTTATATACTTCATCCGTTTTAAATTATCGTCTTGTTTGATTTTTTTTATTTATTAAATATGATATTTTTTTAATGCAAATTTGACATATATTTTTTTCAAAATAATAAAACACGTAATTTGTAGTATTTTAAAAGTACTACGAATTACGTGTTTTACGATTTTGAAAAATATAAAAAAAATATGCGTCAAATTTGTATTAAAAAAACATCCTGTATAATCAAAAAACGTTAAACTGAACAATAATTTAGGAACAGTGAGAGTACTTGTAAGGTTTGTAATGCAATGTTTGACACGCCTACTCATTGTAGCTGGACTTGGGATTACAACGTGGACATCAAAGTGTTGGGATTTCAATTCACAAAGTGTGACGTCTTAGGTTCGATCCCTTCCTACGCCCTCTTAGAACATAAAAAAATACGTAGACATATTATTTGGGCAGTGCAGAGCAAGAAAGTGAAACGTTGGGCTGAACGTACGTACATGTCGAGAGACTTGAGAGAGTACCTATATATATATATATATATATATATATATATATATATTGATTACAGTAGAGCTTTTTAGCTCAAAATTGATTAGCTTATGAGAGGTGTGGTTTCATACTCTTAATAAGTTGAGTAATGTCACGTGTACTTAAAGTATGCACCAAATGTGTACTAAAATTACGCATGAGATCTTTTGGTTGGTCAGAGACTTTTAAGTGGTAGGACCCACAAATCATTTAATCTATCAAAAGATGCCAAGTGTAATTTTGATACATATTTGCACATAGCATTACTCCAATAAGTTTGTCTTGCTTTGCTATTGAAATGTTTGGCTTTGGAATTTTGAGTTTTCTTGTAATCATTGAAAAAAAATGAAAGTAAAAGAGAGATAGAGAGAAAATTGAGAGTTTAAATGGTAGAGAAACTGACACATATATTTAAGATATGCACAACGAAACTGAGAGTTAAGTAGTTATATAAAGATGCTTTGAAATAAGTTAAGATATGTAAAGCAGTAATAAAAGAGTTTAACTGATAGGGAAATTTACACATATATTTGTGGTGGTTCAAATCTCTTATCCTATATTCATCCTCACAGCCCTCTGGCTCTAAGAGACAATAATCCACTATATTTACTCAAAATACACAGATTATTGAAGAAAAATCTCAATTTTCCTTTTCTAATTGGCTTTCCAATTAGGATTGGTTTCAAAGACATATGGTTGGTTGATTATACTTCCTTGGAATGAATCTGAATAGTCCGATGGAAGCTTTTGATAAATGTTTTTGAAAATTCTCGTTGGATTGAGAATAGCTGTTTATAAACAACTATCTATTTGCAACTCAAATTTAGCTTGAATAATTTGTTGAAGCTGTTATATTTAACTTTCTGGACGTAATTCTTCAGTGTTGTAATCTCTTTATTTGAAAGTGACAACTCTTAATTTTAGCTCTTGTTGTACTCCCTTCGTCCCTAAATTATTGTCTTCCTTTTCTTTTTTTGTCTGTTCCAGAATAATTGTCTTGTTTGAAAACTTTCCTTTTTAGGACATCACTTTTACCATTTTACCCTTACTTTTTCCCCTACTTTAATTATGGACCACATATACATGGGCATTAAAGGAAATTACACATTATACCAATATTAATAATCAAATCAATTGTTTTTTCTTAATTATTGTGCCGAGTCAAACAAGACAATAATTAAGGGATGGAGGGAGTATTTTTTTGAAGAAATAATTATCTCTCTTGACCTTGTTTTTGAATATAAAGATTGTTTGTTTTTTTTTATCTCAATCTTATTATATATACATTTGTTGTTGAATTTATTTTTTTATTTGTAGAAAATGATTTATTTATGGACATTGTTGGCTGAATTGTGGAAACTAATTAACTGTTAAGATACAACGACTAGTTTAACACACTTGTAGAGCAACTTGCTGTCCGGTCCACTTGTACATTCACTTGCTGTCTATTTGCTGTCATTATAACGTCCTTGTTTTTTTGAGAGAGAAACGACTATAATTTGGACACATCACCATTTTCAATGATTGATGAGAGTTGTTCTTCCAATCATTTATCCAGAAATCTTTTTATTGGTGAAAAACGTGGATAACTGTTTGTATATTATTGTTGTTTTATGGGATAACTGTTTGTGTCTTTGAAACAATTATCACTACACAAAGATATCTGTTTTAGCCTCTTAGCCATTTCTGCACTAAGCTGTTTTTTCACTTAGCTATTTTAATTTCTCCTCTTAGCTATTTCTGTTTTCTACACTTGGCTATTTTCATGTGATGAAAAAGTTTAAAAATTCCTATACATAAAAATCCTAATATTTGAGGATAATTCTAACCTAAATATCATCATCAAAACTAATCTATACAAAAGGACCAGATATTTCCTTTGCTGTAGATGTACTTGATGGGTATTTTTCCCAATCGGAGGAGTAGCAGCTCACAAGGTTATGATAGCTTCAGCGGACAAAGAATTTCATGCTGACTTATAGGAAGGTTGATAATCTTAAAGTGATTGGTTTATCAGATTTAGACAGACTTTAATTTGTTGGTTGTTCAGATGATATGAAATACTATGTGTTTATGCTAGCACGAGGGGAAATTTCTTTGGAAGAGTGTTGAACAAAATTTTTGTAGCTTCCTTCTACTATGCAACCTGGGTTTGTAGCATGCTGTGGTGCTGCAACGCATGCTATTCGGCTACAAAACTTTATTTCAGAACTCATGGGGTTGATGACTCCATCTCTAGGCCTCTAAAAATCCATTGTGAAAATAGTGCGTAACGTGCAGCTGTGTTTTTCTCGAAGAATAACAAGAGTTCTAGAGGTTTTAAGCACATATATGGAGATCAAGTATTTAACTGCGATAAATTTAGTGAAGAAAGGTGACATAATTATTAATGTTGAACACATTGCCACTAACTCAATGCTTGTTGAACCATTAACTAAGAGATGAGACCTGTTATTTTAAGAAACATGTTTGTGATATATGGGTATTGTGGAGTCTTTTGATGTAGTACTTCGTTAACGGGTGAGCTTAAATATACTTAACTTTATCTACTCGAAACGTAGATTCAATTTTTGTAACTTGTTTCTATTTTCATCAAATGATCAACCTTAATTAGAAATTGGTTAAAGATTGGTCATCATCAGTTTTCCAGACCAATTTCTAATATTTATTTGTTATTTGAGAAACATCATATTTTTTTAATTTACATATACCTTAATGTTTGTTATTGATATGATTATATTTTTGTTTTGTGCATATTTAGTTTTGAAATGTTTTGTGCATGTTGTAATAACATGTCAGTCTGGGAAAAAAGAACTCAAGACTTGATATTTTTCTTGAGATCATATCTGGATGCTACTTTTATTGCTACACTACTACATCTTGTATCCATGTCGATGGACTTTCTAGCTTCTGTAACCATGGATCGAAGTTATGTCAATTTATTACTCCATCCGGTCTTCAATTATCGTCTTTTTTTGTCAAATAAGATATTTTTAAATATAAATTTGACGTATATATATTTTAAAATCATAAAACATGTAATTTATAGTACTTTTGAAATATACAAATTTTATGTTTTATAATTAAAAAAAAAAACAAAAAATAATCTATACGTTAAATTTGTATTTAAAAAATATCATATTTGACCAAGAGATAGTCAAACGGTATTGTTAATTTAGGAACGATGGGAATATATAATAGTTGTCATGATTCGTTGATAGGAACTCTATTGGATTTGAGATGTTTTTAAACTTTAAGGTGTCGTTTCTTGGACTATATGAACGACAAACCCAATTGGTTGAGATGATCTATCTATTTTATGGGCTTGTGCGCACCTTATTAAATGATGT
The DNA here is from genome assembly GCA_016624345.1 of Platycodon grandiflorus. Classification (NCBI taxonomy): domain Eukaryota; kingdom Viridiplantae; phylum Streptophyta; class Magnoliopsida; order Asterales; family Campanulaceae; genus Platycodon; species Platycodon grandiflorus. The sequence continues at coordinate 20,906,946 of CM028365.1, read as the reverse complement.
AGTTATAATATGGGAAAATTGCGGGTCGATAAAATTTGTTGAATATTCAATTGCTTTAGTTCACGATAATATTATCAAATTGTTAAATTTCACTTCATTGCAATGCATCATTGATAAAGCGATACATCGTTTGATATCAGATGATGAACACATTTGTCATCGCAATACATCGATTTCGAACCACAATGCATCATACCAGGCCCGGTTGTGGGCATGTTTTAAGTGGTCCATTAAACAGGGCCCCAAAATTTGAAGGGCCCAATTCTTATATATATGTATTATACATAGGCTATTTATTTACTTTTTTTTTGGATTAGAAAAAGATTAGTTCACTTGGTAGAGTGATGATTTATTGTGGGTAAATACTTTTAGCCATCCTTAGGTTGTTGCTTCGAATCTTACAAGCTGACCTTTGTTATTAAATAATACAAATTTTTTTTTTTAAAGATTTGTACTATAATTATTAAAAACCTCTTTTGTTTGATGTGAATGTATGAAGATCAATTCCTAACATTTTCATAAAAATATTTATTTGTCATTTTCACTCAAAACATCAACATTACCAGATCGAATGAAGACTCATATATATATATATATATATATATATATATATATATATATATATCTTTCTCTTAAATTTTTGTGTCCCAAATTTAAGGGGGGCAATTTCATGGAAATTTGTAGCCTAGTTTTATTTATATTTTTATGAAAAAAAAATCGATTATGAAGACCTAATTGGAGATTTTATTTCAAATTTAAAACGATGATACTTTTTAAAGGAAGTTCGATACTAGTTTGGAGTTTTAGGAATTTTGGTACTTCACTTCTAGGAAAATAATTTAAATGTGATAATATTATAAAACATATAACCTATCTTTAATTTTTGATATTTGTCTTTTATCGATTTTATGGTCTAATTTTAAATTTAGCATAGGGCCTCCAAAATATCAGGACCGACCCTACATCATACCCCTAAAAAGTACACTTAAGTGATTTAATAATATTATAAAATAATAAAGCGATTAAAAATTTATCAAAATGGACTGACCCAAATTTTTGCCTTATTATATTAAGTGTACTCTAGCCCATAATGGAAAGGTTGACGGGGATCGTATAAAATGGAGGCTATGTCCCTTCTCCTCTAAGATGGGCAAGCGAACAAACAGTTAGCATATTCAACACCTCTGAAAAGTGACAATGAATAGAGGTCTGTGTATAAGTGGGGCATGACATTTCCAACATCCCTGTACATTTGACTTCAAGTGATAGTCAAAGTAATTTTTAGGGCAAAGCCGGAATTTTACGATAAGTGGGGGGCAGAATTATACTTCCTCCGTCCTTAAATTATTGTCTTGTTTGATTTGACATATGAATTAATAAAAATTAATTAAATTGATTATTAATATTGGTACAATGTATAGTTTTCATTAATGCCTATGAGTATGTGACCGATAATTAAAGTAGAAAAAAAATAAGGGTAAAACGATAAAATTATTGTTCTAAAAAGAAAATTTTTAAACAAAATAATTATTTTGAGAAGGACAAAAAATAAAATATAACAATAATTTAGGGACGGAGGGAGTACTACTTTTATTCAAATAAAGATTTTTAAACATAAGTAGGTAAGTGATAGTCAAAGGAATTTAAGGACGAAGCCAGAATTTTACGATAAGTGGGGGGTAGAATTATACTACTTCTGTTTAAATAAAGTTTTTTATTTGAAAAGTTAAGCTTTTTAAAAATATGTTGAATCTTTTTTATATAGCACGTAAGAGAAAGTATCAAATTTTTTGAAAAAGTAATGGACATTTATAACTTCAATTTTAAAAATTTAATTTTTTTAGAGGAGAAACTAAAATGAGAAGATATTTTGTTAAGACGAAGTGAGTATATTTACATTCTAAAAAGTATACAAAAGCACAGATTAAAAAAATGAATTTAATTAAAGGAAAATTTTGTACTATATTAAATTAAAAGAGATGCTTCATTAAGGCCAACATAAATATGCTTATTTAGAGACAATGTCCCATAATTAATACGTCCTCCATCCCTAATTAAGTGTTCCTTTTCATTTTTTACAAAAATTAATAAAATTGACTTTTCGGCCATTTTAGTAGTTGATCGATTTACATGAATGTCTTCAATGTCCATGCTGTAGAATTGTAAGTGCACATTAAAAATAATAGATAGCAAGATGAAATTTAATAACTTTATTCAAAAAGAAAACTCATTTAAAGACAAAATATTTTTAGAAAAAGAAACACTCAGTTAGAACCAAGAAGGGGGAAAGTGACTTTATTGTAAATATTCATCTCTAAGAAATGGGGGCAAAGTCTTCTTAAACTACCAAAAATATGTTTTTTTTTAAGTTTAAATTTGGTAGTATTAAAATGCAACACTTTCAAAAGTAAAAGGGAACTATATATAGTGCCCTACTCCCAAGGAATCAAACCTGACACCACACTCCGTAAAGTCAAGTTAAGTTTGTTGGGTAAGAAAAAAATACATCACAAACACTCAAAAAGGAAACAGGAAAACTTGGTAAATTTCAAGAATCTAATTAAGGAATGGAATCGTGTGTGCACTCACTAAGTGGCCACCATGGTTTGTCTCTAAATGTTATCAATTTTAATTCTTTCCATAAATTGTATAAGAACTCCATAATGCATGTAGGCAGAGATATATTGAGAGCAGTCCATTTCTTCTGAAGATATATAGTTTGTTAAATTTAGCTGCCAAAGAGGTAAAAGATGATAGGGTGGGATGATATTTACAAGGTAGTAGCAGCCATGGTACCACTCTACGTAGCACTAGTCCTCGGCTACGGTTCGGTCAAGTGGTGGCACATGTTTACACCCGATCAAACCGATGCCATAAACCGACTCTGTTGCTACTTCATCTTCCCTCTCTTCACCTTCGAATTCACTTCCCACGTTGACCCTTTCCGAATGAACTATCCCTTCATTGCTGCCGATGTCATTTCCAAATCGTTCATTCTACTCGCGTTAGCCCTTTGGGCTAACTGTTGTAAAAACGGGAGCTATTCTTGGTCGATAACGAGTTTCTCTCTCTCGAGTTTAAACAACACTCTTGTGGTAGGGGTACCGCTTATGAAAGCCATGTATGGGGATATTGGAGGTGATCTTGTTGTGCAGTCATTTGTGGTGCAGTCCATTGTGTGGTTTCAGATGCTATTGTTCATGTTAGAATTTAGACGTACAAAATTAGATTTATTTGAAGATCATTCATCGGATACCCTTTCCGGGAAAGATTTGGAAGGGAATAGCGAAGTTGTGTTACGGATAAAGCCATCGTTGTCGTTGGTGATGAAGATTGTGGGACTGAAACTTTCCAAGAATCCAAACGTTTATGGGTGTGTTCTCGGAGTTGTGTGGGCATTTTTATCAAATAGGTATGTAAGTGATACTTCTCCGTTTTCAATTGAAGAGGTATATTTTATTTTTTTTGTTGTTAATTTGACCAATTTTCAGATGAAAATTTAACATATTTTTATTTATGTTGAGAAATTAAAAGTATAACCTTGGAAACTACACTAATAGTACTATAATTCACGTATTTTATAATTTTTGAAAAACAATAAATCATCGTCGAAATATCTATCCAAAAGTTAGTCAAACTGACAACAAAAAGCTAAAATATATATATATATATATATATATCAAAGTGTACTTGTTTGATTGGAATTGAAGGATAAAAGTTTTACAATTTTGGGCTTTAAGCAAATACTATTAGAGGAAATTTATTTTTATGCCTTTATTATATATATTTTTTTCCTGAAAGCTAAAAGGTGATCTCTCATTAGATGGTGTTAGTATTGTACGGAACACCCGAGAACTTGCAATTGGAGGCCTTTTATGTGTTTATATTGATACATTAGGGACTTAAATGGAAATTGTGTATGAGTTTTACTTCTCAAATACCGTACCTCTTTCTATATTTAAAAGTTAACATACGCATGAATCGAATCAATATTTGACATGTGGTTCCAGTTTTGTTTATAAAATTTTAAACACTAAAAATTATATTAAATATAATTTAAGTTGTAACTTTTAGAACTTTCTAATGTCAGGTAAATTTATACTCACTCCGTCCCAAAATTAGTGTCAATTTCTAGTTTTTTACACAAATTAAGGAAGATAAATGAGTAGATTCCCTGTGAGAGTGTCTTACGGATCTGAATTCGTAAGACAGAGCTCCATTCTCACAACTTAGCCCACCAACACACTTTGAGTCGGGTTAAGAAGATCTGTCTTAAAGAAAATACCCATAACACAATCTTTTATAAATTTTTGTCAAAAATAAATTTTGGATTATTTTAGTAGCACATATACATATAGTGTTCATGCTATAATATTGCAACTGAACATTAAGATATGACAGCTAGCAAAGATGAATTTAGTAAAATTATACAAAAGTGGACAGTCTTTTTTGGAAAAAAAAATTAAAAAATGGACATTAACTTTGGGAGGGGAGAGTACTATATAATTTTTTTAATCAAGTTAGCCAAAAAAAGATACTAATAAAATACCCTTTGCATTAAATGGTGGGATTTGTTTAAAACATTATTTTTGATTTTAACCTAGCCCCTACCTCCCAAGAATGCTTTGCTCCTTAGAGCACTCCAACAAATTGATGCCACATGATTTACATTTTACTTGCAATTATGGTATGCTTGAGGAACTAAAAAAAACACACACACACACACACATATATATATATATATATATATATATAGTATGTGTGTGTGTGTGTAACTTTAAAAGATGGTATCCAATTTGCTTGGGGCTGTGAATGACTGGTTTACTTGATCCTTTTTCCCTTGAATGCTTACAGGTGGAGTTTTCAAATGCCGACTTTCATGGAAGGATCTATTCTGATCATGTCAAAAGCTGGGGCAGGCATTGGCATGTTCTGTATGGGTGAGACTATCAGATCATCATCCATTCTTTTATTTTTTATCACCGTTAATCTTAATTAACGTTGTATCCAAACAGGGCCTATATATATCTCGATAGTATTTAGTGAATCAATCTATTTCCATTTCCATGTATCCTATATCCATGGACGCATGTCTAATAACTCAAGAGGATTTGGCTGCATGCAGGGCTGTTCATGGCGGCGCAAGAGAAAATAATAGCATGTGGTGTTGGTCTAACTGTTTACGGAATGATATTGAGGTTTATTGTCGGACCAGCGACAATGGCAATCGGTTCTATTGCCTTAGGTTTGCGTGGAGACATTCTACGTGTTGCTATAATCCAAGTAGTAATTCTTCTCTTAATTATGCTTCCGTAATCCATGGAAAAATATTGAGTGTAATGGTGATATTCACGTCATCTTCATCTGTATTAGAACCTAATCACAATGCGCCTAATTAACAGACTTGCTGATATCGGAGAGCAAATTAAAGTCCGCACAAACTTTGGTCTCCGATATCAGCAAGTCTGAAAATGTCAAGCATTTTCATTGGGTAGTGATAGAATAACGTGATATCACCGTAATAGCCAATATTTACTCAATAACGTAACTCGTTTGAGATTGAAAATCTGGTTGATGATTATTGGAGTTTAATTTTGTATTTACAGGGAGCATTACCACAATCAATCACCTCCTTCGTATTTGCAAAAGAATATGGACTACATGCAAATGTGCTCAGCACTGCGTAAGTTGAAAAGATTTAAGGCTTATAGATGAATTTCATGAATCACATACACTTATTAACAAAGAGTATAATGTTGGAATTTCAGGGTTATCTTTGGAACGATTGCGTCCCTGCCGCTATTAGTAGCTTTTTATGCTATGTTAGAATTTTTACATTGATCACTCGACTAAGATGGGCTGATACATATTACTATAATTTTTTACCACTCTACTTTGGTTCGGACCCAATTTGAACCATTTTTCGTACTTTTTCATTTTTGTCGTCATCGTACGTACTGAGATTTCTCTTTTTATTTTTGTCGCAAATGTTAATGTGTCATTTAACTTTGTCATATTACATAGTTGAATTAACATACAACACCTCCTCAGTATTTGTGGCAAAAATAGTGAGAGAAATTCGATAGAATGACAGAAATGAAAAAAATAAAATAAAAATAGATTGGTTAAAATGGTATCTAAGTTAGACCTAATTTCTATTCGCATGTGTATACATTAATATGTTAGTTATACAATCAAACTCTTGTAAGTTGTTACTAATAAGAAGATTATGATCGATCATGTATTTTAATACTCATAAGGGTTCCAAAAACACAGCCTGAAATTTGATTAGCGTTGAAAGCATGACGAGTGGTTTGTATGTTCATCTTGTTGGGCATCCAACTACTCCACCCAATATCAAACACAATCTATTCCATGGTGGTGGAGTCGAGGAAAGCCCAGGACACCTGATCATACGCCTTTCGAATGTTTTGATCTATAATGACTTATTCCACTATCTTATTTACCATCATTATGGGATGGGGGCCCAGAAACGTAGTTTGCATGAATTGACCCCGAGGCATGCGGGTTGTATTTTACCACACTCCCTCATTTTACTTTGACTACTAGCTAGATTACGGCCCATAGGGCGGATAATAACTTTAGCCCAAGGAATATTGAATTGGGGAAGGGGGGAAAGAGGAGGATGGAACATTTCCATACACCAAATAAGAAAGGCAATAGACATTGAATTGTGATATACGCCAAATTCTAGTCATATATATATATTTTTTTTCAAAAGTTGATATGCTACATTGATCGTGCCTGAGAAATTTAGTGGTCTCTTGTTGGTAACAAATTTCACGCCAAACAAATCGCTTCGCATTCAGGAATAAGACATTGTTCGGCCTATGCCATGAAAGAATCAACAGACAACACACCTTTGGTGATAATCAGCATGCGTTAGAGATCTACGGATATCACTATTGATCAGATCACCAATACAAAGCAACCATCACTTACTGTTTTGTTGGGGTTTCCCTCCTAGTTGGAGGTGAAAGCAGCAAATCAGTTCATGCATCAGTTCATACATGATAATTGGTTTAGCTGATCACAGGTTAATTGTATTTGTCTACTTGTTTGACCAAGAAAATGTATAGTCATTAAAATAGATTAGATCTCTTAGGAAAATGTATCTTGCTAGATGCTTTGTATTGTATAGATTCTCATTTAGTATATATATGGTGGTTGAATATTATAACACTCACTAAGTCGTGAGGTTATTTTCCTGAGATACTCTCTTCACCTTTTCTTCTCTGTTTTATTTCTTTGTTCTGTTCCCTCTCTTTTCTTTCTTATTCTATAGGTCTAATTAAGTCCCGTCTGTTATGAAATCGTATAGGAGGATGGTTCAAAGGTTTGCCCATATCAGTTCGTGCTTAAAAGCCCATATGGAGAGTCAATTTTAAGCAATTTTTTGGAGGGTAAATTGGCCATCTCCCAAGCCCTCTCTTCTCTTATACCTAGCTAGGGATCAAGAGAGGAAGAAAACAAGAGAATACAGAGAGAGCCGTCACTTATGGAGAGAAATGCACCAGCACAAACCAGTCTCACGAATATTGTGTTTCTTGATTCGTTAACCGTTGGATCAAGCTCAAACTTTAGGAGCATGTTTGGGACAGACTGACGCAAATTTTGAACGGTGAAGATTGGGTTTTGGAGAAGGAGATATAATTTTCGCAACAAAACATTTTTTCTGGTGAAATCCCAAACTTGAATACTTCTTTTTTCTTTGTGTATCATCTGTGGATGAGGTTTGCCAAGGGTTTGTAACTCTTGATGAATGTGGTTGATCTATTTCTCTAGTTCAATCTAAAGATGACTCCCTGTATTGCCCATTATTGTTGATAATGGAAGAAATTTCTGGACACGCTTCTCACCTTGAGGATGTTTTCCACGTAAAAATTCGTATGTGCATTGTGTGTGTTTGATGTCCTAATTTTCAGATTATTAGTTTGATTGTTTGCCTTGGTATCATTTTGTTATTTAGTTTTTTGTTCAAGCAAAGGGCAAAGAGGTTCCGTTGCATTGTTTATGTTCCTTTGCCCAACACTTACATGAGCTTAAGAATCTTGTTCTATCGGCCCTTGTAGCAAGCAATTTTTGTGTCAGGGACCATGGCCTCTATAGGCCATATCAACATACAAGCTTGATAAAGTGAGAACAACCCAGACCACCTGTTATGCATCTTCCTTTCCCTATAGAAGCAAGAGATTCCAGGACGTGGAAAGATACTTGAACATGTGTTTTGAGCAATGTAAAGCCTCAAAAGAGGAAAAGAAAAGAATTACTCCATTGATATGATATGTTCAGTTACATGGATATTAGGCCGATGATCACCAACGTCGACTTAGTGGACAAATTACTTTCTTTCAACTTTTTTTCGCTTGCTTCAGATCTAGAACCTTCCTAAACTCATCTCCTAGCTAACATGTAACAGAACATATTCTAGTCATATTCACTCACTAGAAATGACCGATCGAATCACAATCTTGATCTTTTAGTTTTCTCAAAGCTCGCTTGGGAGCATTAGATCTAGGATGAATGATCAGTATTCTTCGTGTTATTTATCTCGGCTTAGGCAGCGACATGCGAAGAGCCAGAAGAGACCATAGGGTTTTAGTTCTGATACCATGAAAGGATTATAGCTCGTGTCTACAACTAGGGCTCACAAGATGTAACCAACTTCATTTACATGAAACAAATTAAAATTGGATTATTATGTACTCTCATCGTTCCACCTAAAGAGTTCACGTTTGAAAAATCTAATTATTAAGGGATATACTAGTGTCATTGGATTTGGTCATATTTACAAAAATACTTGACCACAACCTGTTAGCAATAATTCCAGAAACTAGATAAGAGAAATTCGATAATAATTAAATTAACAAACTGAGATAAACAGTAAAGAAGTAAATCTACACTAGCTAGATGCCGCGAGAGGAGAGAAATTCTGATGTAAAGAACAAGGTTCCGAGGCCTGTATTAACAGTGTCCTTAAAGTAAATTTCGACCGTCTCCCTCACAGTGCTGGGAGTAATCCGAAGGCCGAGTGCTTCCCAGGATACAACGGATGAACCGATAGCTTCTGCACCTGAAGTTCCGGCGAATTGTGGTTGCGCTCGTCCTTGATCACCAGAGGAAGCCAAGGAAAAATGGATCGAGATGCTGGCGCAAAGAAAGCAATGCAATGCAGTTTTCTGGAAAACAATGAGGGAGGAGAGATTGCTGATAAGTGTATTGGAATTGTGTTATTCGCCTTGAGAGTGATCTCTCCATTTATAAGATAATTAGTTTAGCAACAGAACTGTTGATATCCCCCACAGAAACTGATTCCCAAAGAGATTGATTTATTAAGTATGGTTTGGCGAGCTTTGACTGCTCGGGTGGGTTTGGGTAGCCAAATTTCTGCGACATTCGTGTCCGCAGGACGCGTGTCCACACGAGTTCAGTGGCTCGAAGGCAATTTTGGATCGAGATTTGCACCCCCCCTGCGCGGGTGTGTGCGCGAGGGAGTGTGTCTTCTCTACAACAACTTGAACCTCACTAAAAGGCTCAAGTATATAAACCACCCATGCTTTAACTTCTTTTTCCAATGTGGGATTATCCCACTTCCAAAGTCATACTTTGCCCCTTAATATCTCATTCGTCTGAGCTCCGATTTGGACAAATAAATATTCAATCTCGATGTTCTCACGGAGTAGAACTCATTTTCACAATTACCATTGTCATTACATAAATGATTAATAAAGAAATTCATGCCACAAAGGCACAATTTCCTTCACAAAAATACACATTTTCCCAACAATCCCCCACATGAAGGAAATTGACAATCAACGAAGTTTGGTGATCAAGTTCAGCAGTTGAAACCTGCATAGGATAGGTAGGTGTTACCCTTTGAACCTTCCCTTGTGAAAGCATGTTTACTGATCAGTAGACATGATGTCTTTGAACTGTTCTGCCGTTTGTGTAAACGACCACATACTTCACACAGGAATCTTCCTAGCACAATACAATTCTCATAGTTATGTTCATTCATGGCCCTGAACATATGCCTGGTTCAGTGAGAGGGTCTAAGAATTGAGCCTCACACAATTCTCCTCGAAGCGGCCCCACTTCTCTCTCACATAGGTGATTCTTTAAGAGTAACCCGCATTACTCCGCACGAATTTTCGACGCATGAGAATCATTAAAAGCCTTTTTTGCTTATCCTCTTATTTCACGGGAATTACTGTTACTATGAGTCTTCTTACAATTAGGTTGTCCCTTTGAACCTAGATCTTGGGATCTCCAGTCAACAAGGTTGGGTTTCCATTGTATCAACTCATTTTTCTAGAGGCTTAAGTCCCATTCCTTTCGAAGATTTTGCAACCAACTCTCTATTTAACCCTTTGGTTAACGATCCGCTATGTTATCCTTTGACTTCATATAGTCAATAGAGATAATACCAGTTGAGAGTAGTTGTCTAATGGTATTGTGTCTACGACGGATGTACCTAGACTTGCCATTGTATATATTACTTTGTGCCCTGCCAATTGCTGATTGGCTGTCACAATAAATGCAGATTGCTGGCACAGGTTTAGTCCATCTAGGAATATCTTCTAAAAATTGGCGTAGCCATTCAGCTTCTTCACCACTTTTGTCTAGAGCTATAAACTCAGACTCTATCGTGGATCTCGCTATAACACTCTGTTTAGAAGATTTCCATGATATAGCAGCACCTGCTAAAGTGAATACAAATCCACTTGTAGACCTTGAGTCTTTGATGTCAGAAATCCAATTTGCATCAGTGTACCCTTCGATAACTGCTGGATCTCTTGTGTAGTGTAATCCATAATCACGAGTATACCTTAAGTACCTTAGTACTCTCACTATGCCTTTCCAATGATCAGTCCCCGGATTACTAGTGTATCGACTCAGCTTACTCACAACATAGGCAATGTCTGGTCTCGTATAACTCATTAAGTACATCAGACTACCTATGACTCTTGAGTATTCTACCTGGGAAACTGTCTTTCCTCTATTCTTTGATAGATGTAGACTTGTGTCTATTGGAGTTCTAGCTATTGCAATGTCATCCTTGCTAAATTTATCCAGAATTTTGTCCACGTAGTGTGATTGACTCAAGGCGAGTCCATTTGATGTTCTGGAAATTTTCACGCCAAGGATCACATCAGCTAGACCCATGTCTTTCATGTCAAACCTTGAGTTCAACATGTTTTTCGTGGACTTAATCATTTTATCATTGCTTCCGATGATAAGCATGTCATCTACATAAAGACACAAGATGACATAGCCATTTTCAGTGTCCTTTACATAGATACATTTGTCACTTTCATTTATTTTGAATCCACATTCTAACATGGCAGCATCAAATTTCTTATGCCATTGTTTTGGTGCTTGTTTTAAGCCATACAAAGACTTAACTAACTTACACACTTTGTTTTCTTGTCCTGGTGCAGAAAACCCTTCTGGTTGTTCCATGTAAATCTCCTCTTCTAAATCTCCATTTAGAAAGGCAGTCTTTACATCCATTTGGTGTACTTCAAGATTTCGCAGTGCGGCAATTGCAAGTACAATCCTGATTGAGGTTATTCTTGTAACTAGAGAATATGTGTCAAAGTAATCAAGACCTTCACGTTCCTTGTAACCTTTGATTACAAGTCTAGCCTTGTACAAAAAATTTAATACTCCATCCGTTCCAGGCAAAGAGTCCACTTTCCTTTTATAAAAGTCAACATAAGACTAAATCAAATAAAAAATTTACATATTTTACTTATGTTTTAAGAAATAAAATTTTATTAATTAAAAACTATCTTAATAATACTATGAATTACAACCTTAATAATTTTGTAAAAATCATTAAATTTATATTAATTATTGGTCAAATTTTAGCTTAGTTGACCAAAAAAAAGTCAAAAGTGGACTCTTTACCTAAAACGAAGGAAGTACTCTTTAAGTATCCATAACATTACACTTTTTCAAATCCCTAAGCACGAGTCAATGTCAAACTATTCCACAACCTCATCCACCTGAGTGGAGTCCAACTGGCGACCCTTCGACATTTATAGATGGCAAACAACCCCCAAAATATATAATAAAACATTTGATGAGGTCTTATCGTCTATGCAACGTGCAAAGTTGCGTACTTGCATTTATATATAAGTTTCAATGTCACTAATGGATAAATTCATCTGTATAAAATTAAAATTAAAATTTTCATATAAAGATATAGCTTCTCATGCAATAAACTAATCAACATGCGACAACTAGACTTATAGTCCGTTTAGTGAAGTGTTTTTAAAACATAATTTTTTTTTCTTATAAATGCGTTTAGGATATTGCTTTAAAACGTAGCATATTTTTTTTCCTATCAGCGTTTTAAAACATGCGTTTTGGGAAAAGGCTAAAAATTTCAGCGTTTTAAAACGCTTTTGCGTTTTTAAAACACAACTTTTTTCTGCTGCAGCATTGAAACACATTTTTTTTGCAAATACGCTGCGTTTTATCTCTGTATTTTGGCAAAAACGCAAGACCAAACAGACTCTTAGTCAAATGAGTCCAAAATTTATTTGTTAAGCTCCAAAAATCTTAGAATAATTAAGTCATTATTCCCTAAGTGCAAGTTTGTGTAGTCTATTAGCGTACAAATTTGTTTTCTCGTAGAGAGTTTTCCCTTTCCCGTTCATGTGAGGCGAGGGCGAGCTCTTTCGTAAGTATATTAGAAATATTCGACACTACTTAGTCCGGCCGCCGGACAATAAAAACGAGTGTAGTTTAATGGTTTTCGAAGGAAGGTGTTTAGTGGTAATCCAACATAAAAGCACCCATAAACCCACAGAATGAGATGGAAATGGTCGGGTCTTTGTGTGTATATATATATATATATATATATATATATATATATATAATGCTAATTAGCAATTAAATTAACAAATCTGTTGAACATATATAGTTAGTCTGTCATGCTACACCCACGCATGCATTAGCCATAATCATATTTATTTGGTATATATTGAGATGAAGTAAACACAAATATTCCACTAACGTAGTATGTAGTGGATGAATCGTTTGTACATAGCTTGAAACAAGCAAACAAAAAGAAGCATATTCAGCTCTCCATCATCACTGCAATCTTACAGTGTGCATGGAAGCGAGTGAGTGACTGATACAGATTCGTATAATTTCTGGATCTGGAATCTGTGTGGATCGAGCTAATATACCACCTTGTTGTTCATGTACCTTTAGGTTTGGATTAAAATTACGTCACGTCAATAAATGAGTTGTTTTTATATACTTAAAACATACTCGTGAATCATGAATTTGTCACACCTGATTTGAATAATTTCTGGATCTGGAATCTGTGTGGATCGAGCTAATATACCACCCTGTTGTTCAGTTAGAGCATCTCCAATGCAAATGTAAATGTGAAAAAATTAAGTGTCATCTAGAATTTACACATTTTTCAAAAAAATGATGTGAATATGATGTGTCAACTAAATTATTTCTCATTGGTTATTAGACTATTGATTTTTCGAAATCCAATGTACATTGTGAAGGAGGATGTGAATTCCAATGAGAAATAATTTAGTTGACACATCATATTTACATCACTTCTCCCCAATTATATTGGAGAGCTTTTTTTTTTTTTTTTGAAAAATATGTAAATCTTAGATGACATTCAATTTTTTCACATTCACATTTGTATCGGTGATACTCTTATCTTTAGCTCTGGATTAAAATTACGCCACGTCAATAAATGAGTTATTTTTTATACTTTAGGATACTCGTAATTCGTGAATAAGGTGTGACAAAAGCACGTCTTTTTAGATGCCAAAGATTCTTTTTTTTTTTTTTTTTTTGTTTAACTCGATCATAACCATTCAATTAATTTATTTAATGAATTGACACAATTCCGCCACAACCTAAAAGCACTACATAGAAGCTTGTCCCACATGAGTTCCCGTCCATAGTTAATTTCTAAGCCAGGGTATAACAACTCTCTCTCTCTCTCTCTCTCTCTCTCTCTCTCTTTGCCGTAGCTTTTATAAAGTAGCTTTATTAAATTGCACGTTTCCATTTTACTTGGACCGAGAATTGGTTTGATTGGAAAGAGTTTTGGTCCCTTAGAGCCCGTTTGATGTAGTATTTTTAAAATGTAGTATTTTTAAAATACAGATTTTTTAAAATAAGATTTTTTTCTTTATAAATATATTTGGGATATTATGTCAAAACACAGCTTTTTATTTCCTACTGCGTTTTAGGAAAAAACTAGGAATTTCAGCGTTTTAAAACGCAGCTGCAGCTTTTTCTACCGCAGTATTGAAACGCTAAGTTAGGAACTAAGCTGCGTTTCAACCCTGCATTTTGACCAAAACGCTCGAACAAACGGGCTCTTAGAATCTGTTGAGTTGTGTATTTTGGGCAAAACCTAGAGATAAACTGATCTTATTTACAGAAATTGCATATCAAAACTACGGTAGAAAAAAACGTTTGTAAGAAAAAATTAAACCTGTTTTTTAAAAAGCGTATTTTAAAAAATTTGCGTTTTGATCAAGCTACATTAAAAAGAAAAAAAAAATTAATAGAGTAGTCCCCTCATAGCGCCCGACCCTACCTCGAAGATTAGTCTTGGCCTTCAAACTCAAATATATTGAAAATCAAAAAACGGTTTATTTTACTTGGATCAGAAGGAAATGTTTTTTTGGTGATGAACAGATCGAAAAAGTGCTACTAATATTCTACTTTATTTATTAACGATGGCCAATTCATTGCGGGTTGCTTTCAGGATTGCTGAGTAATGTTGCTCCTCACAATCTCAATCTCAATCTCAATCTCGTTCATTCCACCAACCATTGCTGATTAATGAATGACTTGGAGCCTTGCAAATCTCATTCGATCTCCTTCATTCCTTTTACTTTTTTCAACTTACTATTATATATATAACTTCTATTGTGCACTTCAAAAGGGATCACCATACTTATATGGTTTCAAAACACTTTTTTTTTTTAATTATATATATATATATGTATGTGTGTATATACATTTTTTCAAAAGGTATTACCATACTTAGAGCCCGTTTGGTCGAGCGTTTTGGCCAAAACGCAGGGATAAAACACAGCTTATTTGCAAAAATTGTGTTTCAATACTGCGGCAAAAAAAACAGCGTTTTCAAAACGCAGCTGCGTTTTAAAATGCTAGAATTCCCAGTTTTTTCCCAAAACGCAGGTTTTAAAACGCTGCTAGGAAAAAAAGCTGCATATTGAAGTAATATCCTAAACGTATTTATAAGGAAAGACCTGCGTTTTTAAAACGCTGCGTTTTCTAAAACGTTGTGTTTTTAAAATACTGCGTTTTATAAACGCTGCACCAAACAGACTCTTATATTATATAAGTAAATATTTTATTTTTAACATTTTTTAAATGGGTCAAGTCAAGTTTTAGCAAGCAACATATCTAAGCTTGAGGTCGGTTTGTTTATATAACGAGCCTATATATCAAACTTGAGCTTACCTTGTTGCATTGAATTTTGATCAATCCGCATATCATAAGAGCAGAAAAGAGCTGATGGGGACTTCTCCTTTTTTGATTTACTTTTGTTTTGCGTTCGTCCTTTTACCGTGAACCCCATAAACTATGTCGGATTAACGGGTTTCCCCCACCCCATTAGCCATTTGATCACCAATAGACGCATTCAACTGATAAAGAGGTTATTCTATCTTCACCACGGTTTCAGTTTTGTTGAATGAAAATGCAGCTAAATACTCATTAAAACATTATTAGTACTGATTAAAACGTATTCGGAGAATTTTACCGTCCATGTGGCCTTACATTGCCTTGGTAGATTTTCTTGAGCCTACGTGTAGAGTCGTTCCTATCATTTTATAGGCTCGGGTCAAAGTTAAAGGAAATAATCTTATTTAATAATTATCAAATTTAATATTCATAAATAAGTGACTCAAATCATACTATATCAAAATAAATACTAAGTCTAAATTATGATAATAATATCTAACATGTTGCACTTGTCGACAACAACAAAATTACTGAAACAGTGGCAGGACAGAACAATAGCAGCTACAAAACAACACTAGCAACAAGAAAAAACACAACATTATATAAATCAATAACAACAGAATTGGATAAGATCATGAACGAAAGCATTTGTATTGAGTAGCTAGGTTTCAACATGGCCAATTCTTCAAATTTTTGTTTAACTCTCTGGTCAACCATGTACATGGCATTCAAGATAACCAATAAATATTAACCCAAATATTAATCTCATGTATTTTTTTTAAAATTTAGTTTGTTTGAACTTAGAAAGACACAAATAAATATAAAAAATTGTCCTAAAAAAGCCCAATTTTTGAGAATTCATTTTTGAATATATTATATGAAACATATTCTAGCTAGTATAATATATATATATATATATATATATATATATATATATTAGATAATGTCGTAGTCATACCAATTAAATCATAATCGCTGCTTATAACGTATAAGCTAAAAGCCTAAAACTATAAGTCTATAAAGTAAAAGAATAGCCAAAATTCCTTTGTTCTTTTTTTAACTATACAAAATAACAGTAAAATGTTCATATTTGGGCAACAATTCAATATGTTTGGGTTCTTCCAAAATTGATAGATTCGGGCACTAATTTTTTTTTTTTTTTTAACAATTGCGGGTCAGTACTTTTTGTAAAATTTCCAACCGTTTTAGACCTAGATAATTGTTTTCGATTGGTAAAGTGCAATTTAGTGGACAAATTGATCAATTATTCCAAAATTGCCTCCGTAACAATCTAAGGCATGTTTTTAAGCATCACCTTCCTTGATTTACTTATGTATATCGTGTCTTCCCTTCCATTGCGATTTATTGCCAAAATTTCCTTCTATATCACAGACAATCTCTACTAATTCGATTTCTTTTTCTAAATTTCATCAAGTTTATGTGATCGAATTCACTTAAAAATTGAAATCAATGCATTCACTAAAAAATTGAAATCAATCGATTCACTGGAATAATTCAGAGGATATACCATTGTTTCGAAAGTTTCAGAGAATTTTTGATTTGTTTATCTGATTTGATCGAATCTATTAGAGGTAAATATTGTAATTTTTAATCTGATAATTGTAATTTGAAATACACTATAACCAATGAAGAAGGTTTCAAAAACCTAGTTTCATTGACCAATATATTATCAGTTTGCGTTATAATTGTTGATGTTTTTTAAATTGATAATGCTTTGACGTACTGGACAAATAAAGAAGTCAAACATAGTGATGATATTGCAGAGAACGCACCTGATGCAACATTTATTATAGATGATGCTCAAAACTTGCATTGCGATACACAAAACATGCATGTATCATGATGCATCAATTTTGAATCATAATGCATCAATTTATGCATCACAATGCATAAAATTTGAATTACGATGTATTTTCTTTAACCAAGGGGGAGGGCGTGGCGCCTAATTTTGACGGTAGACTTGAGAGAATCGTAACGGTAGTTAGGCTTGGGACAAACTGTGAGGTTAGAAGTATTAGGTTAACTTGTAACTCAATTATTGTAATCCTATAAATATGTTTACTAATCAATGGAAAGATTATGTCATTATTTACAAGAATTATTATCCTCTACATGGTATCGAGCTTTGATTCCAATAACCCTAAAACCACCAAACTTTCGCAACCCTCAAACACCACCGCCCACCACCCTTAGCCTTCCTCTCAAACAGCAACCATGGCTTCCAACACAATCACCATCCAAGATCCCACAGTCTCCACCAAAACCTATCAACTCATTAACATCTCCAGCCACAACATCACCAAGGTCACCCCCACCACCTACCTCTCCTGGAAACTCCAAGTTGATTCCACGCTCATTGGCTATGATCTCTACAAATTTGTAGATGTCACCTTTGTTTGTCTGCCAGCCACCATCATAGTTAATGCCGCTCAAGTACCCAACCCAGTCTACCTATCATGGATCCGACAAGACAAACTTCTGTTTGGCGCCCTTGTCGGCTTCCTCTCAATAAACCTAGTTCCGCTTATTCAGCAAGCGGCTACAGCTCGGGAGGCTTGGGTCATATTGGCCAACACATATGCTCACCCTACCCGCGGGCATATCAAACAAATCAAGGACCAACTCAAGCGAGCTACAAAAGGCTTCCAGTCGATCTCTAAGTACATGTAGTTCATTAAAAGCAAATTCAATGAACTCGCTGCCCTCGGCAATCCACTCGACCATGAGGACCTCATAGAAACAGTGCTCGGCGGCTAGATGATGACTATCGACATGTTGCTGATGCAGTTGAAGGACGGGACACTCTTATCCCCTTTGATGAACTTCATGAGAAGCTCATCAATCGCGAGCTAGTGCTGAAGTAATCCCATCTCACCTCCACTCCCCATCCCGCCACGGCTAATACCGTGACGACCTGGCAACATGGATCTCCTCAGCCTCAGTATCCTCGCCACCAGCAGCCCGCCCAGCCTCCTCAGCATCCACGGTCGGGAAACACTGGTCCTCGTCAACAGCGACCTTACCTCGGCAAATGTCAAGGCTGCCGTCAACAAGGTCACACGGTCACTCAATGCCCCAGCTTTCAGCTAGTTTCGGCCTCATCTTCCAGCTCGCCTCACTCCTCGCCTACGGGTAACAAATGACAACCTAGCCACAACCTCGGGCAACACAACTCCGAGCTGGCTCCTTGACAGTGGTGCTTCCTACCATGTCACTGTTGACCTTATAAGCAATCTCCCTCTCTGTCACGACCCGACCCGAGATCCTATGTGGTATCACGTCCGGTACGTGAGACGGGAACACAAAATACATAATTTAAAATCATTTTTCGTGGAAAAACCCTGTAATGCAAGTATATGATTTTTAAAAGCAAAACAAAACTTCACGGCAAAATAACGAGCCAGAGAATAACACGTTAGCTAGCCAACAAACCCACGAGCTAGAAGGCTCGGGATAACATACATTCATAACAGAGTGCGCGGAATAAGAGTTAATAGTATATATCAGGCCTGACAACCATGTCGGGATCTACAAAAGAATATTAACTAAATATCAAGTGCGGGACATCTACCCAACTTTACATTTAGTTAACAAGTATACCCTCGACCTCACCAAAAGAGAAATATAGAGGCTTAAGGAGCATCTACCCAAAAGAATGTCTAACGAGTACACCGACAACGATTCAAGTTCACTGGGGGTTTTTCGCCAGATCGGGATCTAAGAAAAACAAATAAACAATGGACGGGGTGAGTTTAAAACTCAATAAGCTACCAATGCAACAATATGGCATGCGAGATGTGAACCTTAATAAGAATCATGCATAACAATATTTGTCATAACAGAATAAATCTCGAAGTATCATAGATAACAAGTATCTCATAGCAACACATATCACATAGCATGCACATATCACATAGCATACATCTCAAGTAAGAGCGATATGTAAACACATATAAAAGAATACCGTCGACGTGCACCTCCGACATACAAACTTCCAACTCACCAACTAATAGTACCAATGTAGAAACCGTTGATGTCGTTCTCGTTCATCTAACTCATAACCAAGTATCATAGTGAACCGTTTTCCGTATTCACGTCGACACGAAGACTCGGTCCCCATGACCCGAGAAACAATCACGGTATAGCTTACCAAGGTCGCGTTTATTCTGTACAATACTTAGTGCTATAACCCCTACCGTGGCCAACGGTAGGGCGAGGCCTAGTGTATTGGCCTTCAGCTATAACGTAGCCCCGGCTCACGCAATAACCGAGCGTCAATACACCTCCAACAAATATGCCATGGACTTAACAAATGCTCAAGTAGATGTTTACTCGACACATTAACCAATCAACCAAATGCTCAAGTAGATGTTTACCCAACATTTATAAAGACATGTCATACTCCAAAGTAGGGAGTATGACGACCACGACGACAACATGTTCAAGTATGCCAAGTGATTCTATTACACATAGCCATTCAAACACCAACATTTTCGAAGAAAGATACAATATCATTTAACGTATATCGTATAACCAATAACCTATGGGTATCTCAAATCCTCAAGGGCTCACAAAACACACACGTGGTTTCATTCATTATCGAATCCTAACTGACTCCGTTCGAGTCATTTTTAGTTTTTAATGATGTCGAGTTACGAAAGTGGTCTTGCACTTTAAACCTAGCACATTAACGCCCAATCTCGAATACCCAACATGATAAAACATTTATCATCAACATATATCCAAGCCCACAATAATATTTCATGGCACAATCAACATATTCACAACTCAAGCAGGGAAACTTCATATACTCGAAGTTTAAGATGTCAAATGAGACCTAAATAGAGAAGAAAAAGAGGGTAGTACCTTACCTCTTGACGAAAATAACCAACAAAGAAGAAATCAACCCAAGGATGAAGGCTCCTCAAGGTCTAGAAGACTTCCCAAGGTTGAAACCTAAATCTCCTAGCTTGAAACTTGGAGAAAACTAGGCCTCACTCTCTAAAAACGTGGGTAAGGCATGATACCCATGTTTTCACCATAGATCGGAGAAGATGATCGGTTAGAAGCGATCCCCTAGTCGTGCTCTACACTCCGGCGAGGACAGATCGTGATTCCGACTCCAAAGACCAAGTTATGCAAGATCTCCCTCTAAGCTCTCTCTCAAACTCTCTCTAGGTTGATATGGTGTTAGGGAGTGAAATGAGAGTGTTTGAGACTCTCTTGGATGTTTTAAGTGGCTGAAAAAGGGAGAGAATTCGGCCTAGGGACGTGGCAACAAAAGGACCACTCACAATTTTAAGTTAGATAAAGATAAGATTTTCTCTGAGTCGAGGCAGGGCGATCGCTCTGCCCTTACCCAGGGCGATCGCTTTGGCCTCTGGTTGCAGGGCGATCGCTTTGCCCCTGTCCAGGGCGATCGCTCTGCTCTTTGGACATAGGGCGATCGCTCTGATCTCCCTAGGGCGATCGCTCTATATATGCCCAGTGTCTCCGAACTCTTCGAAAATGCTCTGAAACACTCCCGAAATGATTCTAAGTCTATGGGAAAATCAAAACACTCGAGAAAGGTTCTCGAAAAGACCATTAACAACTCAAAAGGTTCAACGAATCTCAAGTACGAACAATTACAAGAATTAAATAACAATTCAAATCATACCACCACATGGAGTAACATGAACGTGAATAACATCTAAATGACATGAAACATGCAAGGTATATAAATGACATAAGTGATATAAATGATGCAAATGAAGCGGGTGTTACACTCTCCACACTCCGTACTCGGGCCCTGACGACATGGTTATTGGTGATGGCACTGGGTTAGACATTGTTAATACTGGTTCTACCTCTCTCTACACACCCTCTCACACCTTTCAATTGTATAATGTTTTGTTTGTAATGCGTGTTTAAGCAATAAAGGTCTCAAACTTCCTTTTACTTTATCCACTATTGTGTCCACCCACCCCCTTCAAATTATTTATTCTGATGTATGGACTCATCGGCCTAGCTATATACCTCGCTACCAATGGCATGTCGCACCTCACCTCGCCCCCCCATACAGCCGAGCACAATGGCTTTTCTAAACGCCGATATCGACACATTGTCGAAACAGGCCTATCTCTACTGTCCAAAGTCTCTCTTCCCCTCCCCTTCTGGTCGTATGCTTTCCTTATAGCCACCTATCTCATAAATTGACTTTCTACTCCCACACTCCAGATGCTCTCTCCCTATCACAAACTCTTCGGGTCTGCCCCCAACTACTTCAAATTCTGAGCATTTGGATGTCTCTGCTACCCCTGGCTGTGACCATACACCACTTAAAAGCTTGATCCTCGCTCGACTCCCTGTGTTTTCCTCGGTACTCCCTCACCCAAAGTGCATATATCTGTTATGACCCGACCAATGCAAAGCTCTTCGTCTCCCGCCATGTTCGGTTTGTCAAGTCTGAGTTTTTCATGTCTTAGGTCGAGCTGGGTCTTCCCCCACCTGACAAATCAACTCGCACTACCTAGTTATCACCTCATGATATCCTCGCAGTTTCATACATACCATCGGCAGATAGTCCTTGCAGCAACCTAATTGTGCTCCTCCTGCAACATCGCCTTAACAAACCTCGGCGCCAGTAATACTTTTTGCTGCTGTTTTATTTGCTGCAATACTTGTGGCGGCAATACTTTTTGCTGCTATTTTATTTGCATGGTTTGTTTAAGAGTACCAATTGATATTCTGTGGATTGATCACGAAATAATTGGACGTATGTTGCGAACTTGTAAAATTCTACATGCTGTTTTCTTCTTTTCTCTAGTTTTTTCTCTTAAGAGTCTTGAAGACGACAAACGGTTGGGATTTCAAGGTGGCTACATTGTCTTTTCTTGCTTTGACATATACTGGGATACTCCCTTTTGGGCTAATAATTTGCAATGATGTTTTTTTTTTCTTTTTCGAAGGTACCGTGGTTGTAAAATGTAAAATATCTGTTCTTGTAACAGGTGAACTCTGCCAAAAAGGTTGAGAAAGATATTAAGGCTCTGAAACTTAAGCGAGTGATGACAGAGTATTAGATAAGTCACTTGAGGCCAAACTTGTTGAATGGCGGGGCAAAGGTAGTTTTCATTCTACAGTTCTAGTTATTGTGCTTCTTAACTTATCCAATACTTTAGCGTGAAACTTTCTCTTCTCAGTGGACCAGTTAGAGGAACTACGGAAGCAGTTAGAGAAGGAAAGAGATCTTAGTAGTGAGGAGGCTACCAAAGAGTTAAATAATGTGAAGTCACAAGTGGAATTGAGTAGGCGTGATTTGGAATCAAGGCAAAGGAATATAGAAGCCATGGTCGCAGAGGTATTGATGACATCTTTTAATTTTTAACTTTTCTTTAATTATAATTTTTAACTATAACATCTTTCATGCTTTCTGCTGGAGCAAATACTTCTGGTGAAAACTAGTTCCAGCATCGTATTTTTATTATTTTCTTTCAAATTTGTTAGGTGGATGCTATAAACGCAAAGATTATTTCAGAAAAAGAATCTGGAACAGCTGAACAACAAGAGTTTGGTCGTAAACGTGAAGAGCTTATGAGAGGTAAGTTTCTGATAATCTGCCTGATCTAATACCTCTTTTCTTAATGAACGTTTCTTTTGCCACTTGCACACGAAATAAAAATGTGTGATCTTTAACTTTTCCTTGTGCATTATTGTTTTTGGAAAGAACATAGGAATGTGAAATTGACTAGTGATGGGAGATACCAAAAAGATGTCATAATTTAGTTTCCGGTGCTCTTGGAGGTGACTTATATGATATTTTGATTTTGGGTCCATAGAAAGGTAGGAGCTAACAATCTTACATGTGTTGGTGCCTGTAGTTTTATCAGTATACAAACTCAATAGGGCACTTGCTTTCAAAGATTGAATCGGAGCCAGAAGTTATTGAGGGAAGCATATCCACTTAAGGCAGAAAAATGAAAAAGAAACACAAGCAACTCTATTTTTTGTTAACTCTATAATCAACTCAACACTATGTGTATATCAACTCGAAACTCCAAGTTAGTGGAAGAGCAGCTGCTCCCTCTTCTCAATGAGCCATACATGACAAATGCAACTATTCAATCCCCTGACTTGGTTAGATAATCCTACTTAGTAGCATTTTCTCAAACAATTGGTAGGCAATTTAATTTATATCTAAAGGGCTAACACAAAATGAAGAAATCTTCCAACCAAGTTCCGCTATTTAACCTAAGAAGCACACACTACACACACACACACAAATACACACAGTATACATAATTTCAGTTTATATAAGTACAAATTTTACACACATTAACAGAAATTCTAAACATAAAAATTCTAAGAAAACCAACAAACCATATTAAAATCAGACTTATGCATAAAAAAAAAATTCACCTCGATCGAAGAGGTAACTGGTGGCAATCCAAGGC
The DNA here is from genome assembly GCA_016624345.1 of Platycodon grandiflorus. NCBI lineage: Eukaryota > Viridiplantae > Streptophyta > Magnoliopsida > Asterales > Campanulaceae > Platycodon > Platycodon grandiflorus. Next base: position 20,882,974 of record CM028365.1, on the reverse strand, counting down.
AGCGGCGGCGGTATGTGGTGGTGGGTGTGAAAAAGAAGAAGAAGAAATTATTGTTAGAAAAAGGGGGGCAAGATAGAGAGAAAGGGTAGAGAGAGAGAGAGAGAGCGCAGATGAGAGAGGGAGAGAGAGGGAGAGAGAGAGAGAGCGCGGATGAGAGAGTGAGATGTTGGACTCACGGTGAAGGGTCTTCAACGTCGGCAGCGGGGAGGGAGGGGGCGACGTCGGTGAGGAGAGTGGAGAGAGAGAGAGAGTAAAATATGAGGGCATATATACTAGGAGGGGGCGTGCGTTTTAGTAACTTAAATTACATCACCAACGGAATTTTTCGTTGGTAATTACCAACGGATATTTCTGTAGGTAATTCCCAAGAGAAATACAAAATTAGCAACGGAATTTCCGTTGGTAAAACTCCCGCAATTATCCAAAGTAATGCCAACGGACGATTCTTGGAATATTCCTGAATCACCAACGGATTTACCAACGGTTCTTATTCCGTTGGTAATATTTTTTCCCCCCAAAACACCAACGGAATTCCGTTGGGAATTATTAAATTTCCGTTGGTAATTACCAACGGAAATTCCTTTGGTAAATAAACCGTCGGTAATTGAGCTGTTTCTAGTAGTGGCCCGACATAGCTAACCCTGACCTTACTGAGTCCTCCCTCATCACCCCATACCCCAGGCCGCTGCTCGCACCTCACCCATCATTACGCGCACCCGAAACAACATCCACAAACCCATAAACAAACTCTGCCTTTCAGCCCAACTACACACCGACCTTGAACCAATATGTGTAACTCAGGCCCTCAAAGACAGTAAGTGGCGATAGGCTATGTCCGAGGAATATGATTCCCTCCTCAACAATGGTACTTGGGAACCGGTGCCTCCCACAGGGGTCCCTAATATTGTTGGCTACAAATGGAATTTCCAGATTAAACGATCTGTTAATGGCAAAATTGACAGGTACAAAGCTCGCTTGGTCGCCAAAAGATTCCATCAATGACCAGGAGTTGACTACCATGAGACCTTCAGCTCGGTGGTTAAACCCACCACAGTTCGCCTCATCCTCTCCCTTGCGATCAGCCGGGGATGGGATCTTCGTCACCTTGATGTCAATAATGCCTTCTTGCAGGGAACCCTCACCGAGGAAGTCTTCATGACTCAACCTCAGGGCTTCGTTGACACTGATCATCCGCAACATGTGCGTCTACTACGAAAGGCTATCTATGGTCTGAAGCAGGCACCCTGATCATGGTATAATAAACTTCGCCAGTTCCTCCTCGCTGCTCGTTTCACGAACTCAGTAGCTGATACCTCCTTATTCATTTTCAACGAGGTCGGCATCACCCTTTTATTGTTTGTTTATGTTGATGACATCATCATCACTGGAAATAATACCAAGGCAGTGCAGGACTTCATCACTATTCTTGCTCAAAGACCTCGGCGACCTTCATTACTTCATCGGAGTGGAAGTGGTTCCTCGGTCTACTGGGCTTCTCCTCTCCCAACGAGAATACATAGCCGACCTTCTTACTTGCACTGGTATGTCTGATGCTTGCCTAGTGGCAACACCCCTTGCAACCTCACCAGTCCTCACACTTCAGTCGGGCACTGCTCTGACTGACCCACCGAGTTCCGAGCAGTGGTCGGGAGTCTTCAGTATCTCTTTCTCACCCGCCCAAACATTGCCTATGTCGTCAACAAACTCTCTCAGTTTATGCATTGGCCCACCTTGGATCACTGGCTCGCCACCAAGCGCCTACTTCGTTATCTCAGCGGTACCATTGATCATGTCATCTTTCTTCATCGCCAGTCGCCTCTCGACCTTCATGCGTTCACTGATGCATGCTGACTGGGCAAGTAACAAAGATGATTTTACCTCCACGGGTGCTTATGATTTTACCTCCACGGGTGCTTACATATTGTACCTTGATCGAAACCCCATCTCCTGGAGCTCGAAAAAACAGTGTACAGTTGCTCGCTCCTCGACTAAAGCCGAGTACCGAGCTGTTGCAACAGCTGCTGAGGTCCGCTGGCTCACCTTTCTTCTTGGGGAATATCAATTTGATCATTAACTTTGCAAATTTGATCATCGTACTGAGAACCACACTTAATATCAAATCTAAATAGTTAAAAACAAAAAACAAAAAAGTTGTAGGCTCTTCAAACATGTTAATGTAGACTTTATTGGTCCAAACTAATGGTTTCTAAACTTGTCCAGGTGTCTTTCCCCCTCGTATTCCTATTCTATAATCTTTTTAAGATTTCTTATATCCAAGTTCGGATTATGAGTGCTTAGATCGCATTTCATCCCTCTCTTTGTTTTGCTTTTTTTTTTTTTTTTTTTTCAGACTGCATATCCTACCGTTCTTTACGAATCCCTTTTCCTTTACGTTCTTTTTTTTTTTTTTTTTTCATTTTCATTTCAATTTTGTTGGAAACTCTTCTTTGTAGGAGTCTGTCACTCTCCGTATAGATGACAAGTTCAACAATGTATATCAAACTTTCTGTTTTATAATTAGTTGTGTCATACAGATATTATCGCAATCTTGTTGTAATTGTAATTGGACAAATTTCTTTCATTGCATGTCTACATGGCGTAGAAAATGCTTGGCACGAAACACGCATATATATATATACATATATATACATACATACATATATATATATATATATATATATATACATACATACATACATATATATATATATATATATATATATATATATATATATACCGGTACAAAATAAACAAGGAAAGTGACATACTATGGGAAGCACTATATATAAAGGGAGACACCAAACATCATTTTACCTTAAACCAATTAATGGGTAGAAAAGTGTACATGCATACATGCATTCTTATAAATAGCTAAACATTTTTCATTTTTTTCTTTTTTTTTTTTGGTTTCTCGTAATTTTTGGTCTAAAGACTCGAGACTAATCTTGGAGGTACAGCTACGCAAAGCGAAGACCTCTTCCAAGTACGTATAGGTATAGGCAAAGCGAAGACCTCTCCTAATAAGTTCTTTCCATACACAATGGTCCGAAACCAAAACATATTATTTAAGTTATCAGAGCTCTTTTCACTCAGATCAAACCCCACATATATAAATAGCTATTAGCTTTACTGCTTTCTTTGTTAATGCATACAAAACCGCGTCAGCCTTTTGTTTTCATCATACATGTTATTACGGTCTACTTCTATTTCTTTTTCTCGAGGGTATATAAACTCCAAGCTATGATCAGATCTTCACAGATAGTTATCACATAACCCATTTGTTTTAAGAGACATTCTTTCAAAACAGCAGAGTATAAAATGATAGGGTGGGAAGACATTTATAAGGTAGTGGGAGCCATGGTGCCACTCTACGTAGCACTACTGCTAGGCTACGGCTCCGTAAGGTGGTGGCAAATGTTTACGCCGGATCAATGCGACGCAATAAACCGACTCAATTGCTATTTCATCATCCCTCTCTTCACTTTCGAGTTCACTACGCACATCAATCCTTTCAAGATGAACTTTCGGTTCATTGGTGCCGAGATCATTTCAAAATCCATCATTCTCCTAGTAATAGCCATATGGGCTAATTGGACTAGCAAAGGGAACTATCCTTGGTCGATAACGACTTTCTCGTTGTGTACGTTGAGCAATACTCTCGTCGTAGGGGTGCCGCTTATGAAAGCCATGTATGGGGCTCTCGGTGAGGATATTGTGATCCAAGCATCGATTTTACAGTCGATTGTATGGGTCTTGGTGTTGTTGTTCATGTTGGAATTGCAACTTGCGAAGAAAGAGTTGTGTTCGTCGAGTTCGATCAGCGTGGGAGATGCGGGGAAAGATTTGGAAGGAAACAGTTCTAGTGAAGTTACGGAGGGGAGTACGAGGCCGACGTTGTCGTCGTTGATGAAGATTGTGGGGATTAAACTTGCCAAAAACCCCAACGCGTATGCATGCATTTTCGGAGTTGTTTGGGCATTAATATCAAACAGGTTTGTGGTTCTTGGTTTTCCATTTGTAGGTTTTTTTACGGGGATGAAATTAATGGATTTGGAACCTCTCGATTTGAGAATTTTCTTAATTTCTTTAATATGAAAATTAATACTAGTATTTTTCATAGCAAATTTGATACTTCTATTTTTTTTTAATGCAGGTGGAATGTACATATGCCTAGTATCGTGGAAGGATCAATATTGATTATGTCAAAAGCGGGCTCTGGTATTGCCATGTTTTGCATGGGTGAGATTATCATTCCTTGCATCAACTAAATCGTTTATTTATATATGAGTAATGCTACGTGCATCTAAAGTGTGCATTAAAAGTCAAGTCCTTGTTAGCATCTTTTGATTGGCTAGAAAATTTTTAAGTGGTAAGACTTACAAATCATTTAAGTAATCAAAAAATGAGATGCACATAGCATCACTCTTTATATATTACTCTATCTGTCTCAAAAGTTGAGTTTTATTCGTGCTTTTATTTATGATTATAAATAAAAATAAATATTTATTTTAATTATAAATTTCAAGTACGAACCATAAAAATAGTATTGCGTTAAAAATTTAGTAAGGAGATTAGTCTTGGTCTAAGTGTCTAGATTTACCTTGGAAAACCAAAATTAGTACTCACTCTGTTGCTGATCAACAATTATAATGTTTTGACTTTTTAAAATTAAATTAATTATTTTTTAAATAAAACTTTAACGTATAATTTTTAATTATTTTCAAAATCCCTTGCCAAACACAAGCCTTAGTCTTCCCTCTATTTGATGTGCCTCAATCACAACTTTTTTACTTTAAGTAGAGCTGATCTCATTATGTTATGACTTACTGTATTAGGTAATAATCTTTGTCAAATGTCAAATCTTGATTTCGCTTTTTCTTACCACGGAAATTGATTCAAATCACTTAATTTATTAAACAAAAAATAATCTCCGTAATATTATAAAGTCAAAAAATAATCACTTAATTTATTAAACAAAAAATAAGCATTTGTGCAAGTGTTCCAAGGGAACACATGACTGACGTGATTATTTTTATAAATAATCTCCGTAATATTATAAAGTCAAAAAGGAAAAAAAAACATTAATGTTTGTTGGGTGATGTCACACAAGAGATGGAGGCTGCTTTCTAGTCATGATTCCATTCAACAAGACCTTTTTATGGGATAATTCTTCATGACAAGTTACCATTTTTGTATATTAATAAGATGAATGAATTGGAACGCAACAGGGCTGTTCATGGCGATACAGAAAAAAATAATTGCTTGTGGGACTCGACTCACTTTCTATGGAATGGTTCTGAGGTTGGTCGTAGGTCCGGCAACTGTCGCAATCGGCTGTTTTGCCGTTGGCTTACGTGGGACCGTCTTACGCATTGCCATTGTTCAGGTGAATTACGAGCGACCAATTCTTATATTAATTATTTTTTTTTTTTTCGGGTTTGGCAATAAGCTGGAGGTTTTGTATACATCTGGTGTCATAGCTTTCATATTAGTTTTGTACTCGAGTTATCATGAAATAGATGTGTCATGATAGCTTTCATATTAGTTTGTTACTCGATCGAGTTATTATGAACGAGATCAAGATGTGTGTTAGCTTTCATATTAGTTCGCTCGCTACTTTTGAGCTAAGTTCATAAATTTTGTACTTTTACAGGCGGCATTACCACAATCCATAGCCTCTTTCGTATGGGCCAACGAATACGGATTGCATGCAAATGTTCTTAGCACAGCGTAAGTTGTGTTTGATAAATTTACGTGTTATTTCTGTCCTATAAAACTATAATTCTGAAGCTATTGTGACAAGAAGAATAGAAGATGCAAATGTACCTTGCTAGGGTTCATTGTAGATTTGATGATTCGTATTCGATTCTAATTAAGCTCTAACGGTTATATTTGTCTCAAATTTTCAGGGTAATCTTCGGCACCATCGTGTCCCTTCCCGTGCTGATTGCTTACTATGCGGTGCTCGACTTCTTACATTGATATATTTTTTTTCTTACATTGATAGTTAAATCTTGAAAAGAAACGAATGTAAGAAGAAGCTCACACATTTTGGCTTCTCAGTTTTTCTTTTTTTAAGTTATGAAATTAGTACTGATTGGAATTCAAAATGTAAAATTCAATCGTACTGTCCCAGTTATGCTGTCATGGTAACTGGCTATGGCGGCTCATCAGAACATCAAACTTCCCCCATTATCAAGCGGCTTAGAACATTAAACGTCCCCAATCCATTATCTCTAATTCATTTACAAATACCCTTTTTTTAATGGCAGAGACTAAATGGGTTAATACTAATCCTTTCAAAAAATTATGTGGGTCGGATTATAATGGGATCACTCAATTACATTCAGAAAAAATTCGCAAAATAAATTTGAAAATTCTCTTTCTTTTATTTTTTAATACTAATAAAGCTCCAATCAATGTATTCCAGAAAAATATTCCAACTTTACGTGTAAATCTTGTTCCTTGTTTTTCTGTTTCCCTTGTTTGGGGACAGAGTTTGTATATATGTGTGCTAGACTCAATTGCCACAACACACATATAATTAATTTAATGTATTTGTTTAATATAATTAGTTTATTCTAAAATAGTAACTATTTTATAATAATTTAATGCATTTATTTAATATAATTAGTTTTATATATATAAAAAAAAGTCAAACTAAAGAATTTATTGCTTTAGAAAAGACCAACATAATCTTTTATTAATTTTGATTAAGAATTTTGATAAGTTAACCTAATTTTTGTTTAATATTTTTAAGAATTAGTCTGAAATTATGTTATTTTATTATATTTGAAATAACTTATTTGACTGATTTAATTATTTTAAATATTTTATACACAAAATTTTATACTATTAATCTTAATGCATTTTCTGTCAAAGTAGGGTGATTAAATAGCGATTTAAGGTAAATGGCATTTTGGTCTTTTTGCAGCCCTCCATCCACCAAAACTAACGGAAGTCAAGCGCGGTGAGCTTATTGACTCAACATGTCAAGTATAGTGATGAAATTGAGAAAAAAAAATTGTAGAGTGAGCTTAATAAATTTTTTGTCAAAGCAAGATGATCAAATTACAATTTAAGCCTAAAATCTCATTATTAGTAATCAATTCTACAAAATTAATTTCAAACACTTTTTATGAATCATTTTTTCATCTATTTTTATAAAATTTCATTATTAGTCATCAATTTCTGCAAAATTGATTCTTCCATGTACTTCCGTGTATCCTTATATTTTTCAGTGCTGCAATGGATTTATTTCATCTTAAATGAATGTGGGCCAAAATGATGTGTGATGTCAGTAATTTTATTTTAAAAATCTATAATAGAGAGATAGATAGATAGATTGACCCTTTTTATTATGTAGGTTTAGTGGAGGCAAGAAGTCAAGAAATAACACCTACTATTAGTAGGCAACTAGTCTTCTTTTAATTTGATTGCGCGATAACTACATCAATGACTTAAATAAAACTCCTAACTCTTCAAGCATATTGTTATTGTTAATGTAGGACGACTTTTCTCTTTTGGATATGAAATACTAATACTGTACCTACTTAATTTTACCGTACTTTTTTCTTTATTCAAAGTCAACTTAATTTTACCGTACTTTTTTCTTTATACAAAGTCATTTGGACAAGTCTTCGTCTGCTCATTTTATTTTAGAGGCCAGGAGGATTCTTTCCGCAAAATTATTTAGTGCTCATTAATTTGGTTTGAAACAATCTTAATTGATTCTTGCTATTTGACCCATTCTTATATATAGTATAATAACTTATTACCAAAGTCTAAAATGAATTAATGATATATATATATATATATATATATATATATATATATATATATAGACTGAAATCTTCATTGTTGTGTACCAAATGCATGCACACTTAATTTTTTTTTTAAATTCTTTTTATTTTTTGATGTCATAAGAGGGCGTGGGAAGGGATCGAATCAAACAATCATCATAAACTTAACACTCTCTCTCTCTCTCTCTTGTTTATTGTTTATTCACTCCTTCCTAATTGACTAATTCTAAAATGCACTTGAGTTAATGTCCCCAAACAAGAGTAATACTACACTTATAATCGAATTATAAGTGTAGTAGTATTACTCTTTATTTTTCCTCTTTTAATTTCTTAATTAGTTCATCTCAAAGCCGGAACACACCATCATTGTCGTTCCGCCACCATCATTAGCTTCTAGAGATGTTAAAAGGGCCACGGCCCGTAGGATTAATCCGTTTAAACTGAAAAAAATAGGGTTAGAGCTCGATTTTTTTGTCCCGTTTAAAATACCACCATGAGAATTAAACTCACGACCTTCTAATTCAAAGTCAAACACACTTATCATTTGCACTATAGGTTTTCTTTGTGTTCTTGTGAATAAATACTGAAATATAAACAAAACTTTTGGAGGGGACTACTAAGTAGAGTTATTTCAATATTTATTTAAGGGTAAAACATGTTGAAATTTAAATATAGTGATGTAAAAAATATCTAATTTATATTTCTTATGAAAAACATAATAATCTATCTAAATTATGGATGTAAATAATAATCACTACTCACTTTTTTAGATATTTATAAAGATAAAATTAACATCCATCACGTTTTTTATTTTTTTAGTTGTAGCTCGATAATAGCCCATTTAGGTCGAAGCCCGCTAGAATTAAGATTAAATTTGTAATAATAATGTCCCAAAAAAATGGAACCATTTAGTCTACTGCTCGTTAGAGTTATACTCAGTTAAGACTAGTGCGAAACCCGTTAGGTCATCGTTTGACATCTCTATTAGCTATTTAGCTTCATTGGCCACTATGATAATTCCGATCACGCGCCAACGTGCTCAACTTGAGCCTTCATCTTTATCCATGGGCTATTTCCCGCCGCCAACCATCTAACCTCCCTTCTTTTCCTCGCCATCCCGTTCAACCCTTTACAATAGCAGGTCTTGAGGTTTCCTTCATAGATCTATTCCAAATGAGAGTAGTCACATGAACTCCCATCGTTCATAAATTATTGTCATGATTGATTTTTTAGTTACACTGATTATTTTTTAAATATAAATTTAACATTTATTTTTAAAAATTATAAAACACATAATTAATAATACTTTTATGGTATTACGAATTATGTGTTATAATTTTTAGAAAAATACAAATTAACGTCAAATTTTCATTTTGCAAAACAGTTAGTTTGATTTTAAAAAATCAAACATGACAATTATTTAGGTACGAGTATTTCTCTTCGATATATGCCAGTGTAAAAAAATTAATGAGTCTACTCTCCTCCATGATTTAGTGGTTTGATTTGGGCTTCAAATCTTCTATTTCACTCCCTATCACACTCGTGTCTCACTTAATTCTAGCCTTGCACGTGAACATGTTATTTTAGTTTATTTTATTTTTACAATTTTTGCAAGGAAACATGTAGGACTGAAATTTAATAAGACAGAGAATGTGATAGAGAGTGGGATAGAAGATTTGAAGGTTTTAAACTTTTTCTCTCTTTCATCCCACCAGTTTGGTTAGTTCCTTTTGCATGATTCAGTGACTTGATTTGTGGTTTTTGACTTTCTCTATTTAGTCTCACCAGTTTTCTCTCTATCGACCTTACTTTTTATTTAATCATTACAAACAAAAACTCAAATTATAAAATTACGATATCAAACACACTCGTAGAAGAACTATGTCTAGGTGAAAATTGGTCTAATATGCAACACTGTTTATGTCTATTTTCTTATTTTTAACATACTACAGTTCACTAAAAAATGGTTTACGTGAATCTTTATAATTATCTATTTAAATTAATTTGTTCATTTTTTTAATGGTTAAAATTATTATTTGCTCAATCCTAGTATAGTTGTTCATTGTTTTTCATGGTTATGAACAAAAACCGACATTCATTTTGGGACGAGGAATTAAAATATTCATGTAAAAGAGTTGATTAACTTTCCATGAAGTGAAATTTTCGCAATTGACTTCTTAGAGATACTATTGCTTAGTATTTGAACCCCGTCTATTTTTTTATTGTCATAATTAATCTTTTTTATAAAAATCTTATGCAGTATTCCCTGCGTTCTTAAAAAAATTTAAAAAGTCTATATTTTCTTTTAGGTCATTCCAAAAAAATGTCGTCTTTTTAATCTTTTATTTTTTAAATATTACTTTTATTATTTTACCTTTGAGTTAATTTTTCCTTTAATTTATGAGCCCCGCTCTCATATAGACATCTCTGAAAAACACACAAAATTTAAGTATTTCTAGTAGAGATAATTAAATTTTTCTTAGAGTAGGTCTCATGTGAGACAGTTTTACGGATCATAATTCATAAGAGCAGTCCACCAATACACGGTGAGTCGGGTCAGGGAGATCAGTCTTACAGAAAATACCGTAAGACGGTCTTTTCTAAATTTTTTCTTTTCCTTAATTTGTACAACAATTCAAGCTGCAGGACTCGTTTTTAGAAAGTGGTGGAGTACTTTACTAGTTTGTTAGACGGTAATTAGAACAATTATTTTTAATAGCTAATATAGATATATAATACTCTCTTCGTCCCAAAAATGAGTGTCTTTTAAAAAAAAAAATTAAGAAAATTAAGGAAGTCTACTTTTAAGTCATTTTAGTAGTACATATACATAAATATCTTTAGTTCCATTTTATAGTATTACAAGCACACGTTGTGAGATGATAGTTGGCAAAGGTAAATTTAGAATAAGAAAAGAAACACTGATTTGGACCCATAAAAAATTCAATACAGGACACTCGTTGGGATAGAGGAAGTATATTTCAAAATTTTGAAAAGAAAATAAAATTAAGCGAAAAATTAAATAATTTTATCAACAGAATGTATAGAATTTTATTTTTCATTTAATCATGATTATCCATTTATTAGTGAAAAGAGTTTTTTAAACTCAAACTTAAGCACCCCGAAAAATTGCAAGTGATTGTCACGTGACTACTTAACTCGAGTTAGTATAACCTAAAAGAAGTTAGTCTAAACCATCGATACAAGAATATTACCATGCACCCTATTTCACCAAATTTGGAATTTATAGTGCTCCGAGATGTAAATCATAGGAAAACGATACATATATAGAATATATTATGCAAGAAAGTGTTGTATAGTAGTTGAAGTCTACAACACTTGATTCATATGCAAATGAACTCTGTTTACCATGAACACGACTGCATTCCAATAGAAAAAAACAAAAAACTCGGAGGTTTTACAATGAACACGATTTTTCAATCGTTCGAATCCTTTTGCATAGAGCTAATCAATTCTGCCGTTGGGGTAGGATATCTAGTTTGTACAAATGACATTTTCTTTTCATTTTCATGCAATTTTGTGCGAGCATTTTCGGACCGGAAACATTCCAAAGTTTGAAATTGATAATTCTCTTATCTTAAAGGTGCTGGTGTGCACATTTTATTCTCTTCGTTGCTTACGTATTATTATGTTAATAACTTGGATAAGGTCCGATATAATATTCTTCCTCCTTTTTTTTTTTTTTTTTTGCAAATATATAATATTCTTATTTATATCTTCTATCCTATTTCCTGTGACATTTTCTGTCTCATTGAAGCCATACTAGATTCAAATCTTCTATCATATTTCCTGTCACATTCTCTGTCTCATTGAATCATAGCTCTACACGTGTCCTTATAAAAATTATAAAAAAAGATCGGTTAAAATAATAAGGACACGTGTAAGGTTAGGATTCAATGGGATATGAAGTGTGACAGAGGGTGAGATAGAAGATTTGAAGCCTGTAATACTCCCTCCGTTCTTCGAAAAAAAAGTACTCATTGATTCGGCATATCAATTAAAAAAATTATTTAACTGTATTATAAATATGAGTGATGATTCATCACCGAAATATGTTTGTAGATTTGGTTTACAACTAGTTTTAAGGTGTTGTAAAATACAACTACTTAATGCATCAGATATTGTACAGTACAATCCCTTAAAACCAGCTGTAAACCAAATCTAAAACGGATTATGTTTCTCTATCATTTTCATATAAATATTAAGATGTTAATTGAGTGTTTTCCAATGAAACTTAACCCATGTGAAAGTGGGATTCCTCACTTAAAGTAAGAATAAAATAAGGGTAAAATGATAAAAGTAATATCCAAAAAATAAATATTTCAAAAGTAAACACGTTTTTTTAAAATGGACGGAAAAAATATATCTATCTATCTATATATATATCTATATATATATATATATATATATATATAGATCTTTTATTTTTTTTCTTTTTTAGGAAGGGAGGGAATAGATTACAAGTTTACATAAAATGTTTATTAACTAATTTAATCTATACCCCTTAGTCGTTATCGTCTCCTACCTCATCTAGTTAACAAATTGCAAAATATTTGTTTCCCAATAATTTTTTAATCATTACCAGAAATAGTTTGGTAACGTGCTGGCATGAACCCCCAAAATGTTGCCTAAATATACATATTAGTATATTTATAGATATGTATTATATTGTGTATACATATGTATCATCAAATGCACAATATAGCTTGTGAAAAAACACACAAGACGTGAGAAGCAAAAATGGCTTCAAGGTCATTGGCTTCCAAGAAAAAACCATTCACTCTCTCTCTCCTCCTTCTCTCTCTAACCCTAATCCTCCTAACCCACACCGTCGATTTCCAACCAAAACCCGTTCAAAACCACATTCGCGATGATCACCCTCCGGAGGGAGCAATGCGTTTGGTAACTCAAACTCCAAAGTGGTACGACGTTGTTAGAAACGTTATCAAGAAAGAAACGCTAAAGCTTGGTTTAGTTAACATTGGGGATAATGAAGTTCATGGTTTGTCTGACGACATTGTTACTGTGAATTTCAATCGAGTGAGCGAGGATCAACTAAAATGGAAGGACTTGTTCCCGGAATGGGTTGATGAAGACGAGAGGTGGAGCCCCATGACTTGCCCAAGCATCCCAATGCCACGGTTTGAGGATTACGGGGAGCTGGACGTGGTGGTCGCTAGGGTTCCGGAAGGTGTTAGGGATGTGTTTAGGTTACAAGTGAATTTAGTGGTGGCTAATGTGTTGGTGAGGAGTGGGTGGGAGAGTGATGAAACTAACCGAACGGTTTACGTTGTGTTTGTTGGATCGTCGGGGCCGATGTGGGAGATTTTTAGGTGTGATGATATGGTGTGGCATGAAGGGGAGTACAGAATTTATAGACCGGACTTGACAAGGCTTAAACATAAGGTGGCAATGCCAGTCGGATCTTGCCGGATTGCACCTTCATCTTCACAACCTTCTGGTCAGTCTTAACTTTCACTTTCACTTTCATGTATATTTATATTTTATACTCCATTTGTTAGAAATCAAAGACGCTGATTATAGCATGAGATCCGAATCCTCCCCCCATTTAGTCCATTGCGGGCTAAAGTCCGCCCAGCGCATTAAATGAGATTGATTCGACGTTTCTCACAACATATCGGTCAATATGTGCATTCTACTATATATGGACTACCAAATGTACATATTAAACTAGTCATAGTTTTTCAAGACCGTATGATCGGTCTCATTAATGAACTACCTTGCTGTGCGCCGTGAACCCGGCCGGATGCAAATGGAGAGGTTACATATCTGATTGTGTGTGTGTGTGTGTGAGTTTAGTGCCTCGGCTTGAACCACATTTTCGCTGGCTTATTCCTTTGTTAGCAAACTTTCCTTTCATGGGATGTGAATTGTTACAGTAAAACACTTGGACGTTACTACGTTGTTGGTTGGTGACCTTTCTGCAGCATCACCCAAACTCCTCCTACACGTTCTAAGTTGTTGAAGAAACTTGTTTAAGCAAATGAAGTAAATTATTATTCTCTACGTTCCAATTGTAGAATCTTATTTTCATTTGTTCGATGTGAAATATGACCATACAAATCCTTAACTCTCCATGCAATAAGTTTGGTTAAATAGATAGCCAACTTTATAATTAACTAGCGATTTAGGTCCGTGTCTATGACAAAGTATCAGTATGATCGAGACCGGATCAAGCAATTTAGGCCCGTGTCTATGGCGCGATGCCGGTATGAGACCGAAACAAAATATGTTCGAGGTATTGTAAGGAGTGATTGGTTAGAATATTAATTGAATTCGACACCGACAAAATTAGTATCAAGAATGGTTGGCTAATATGAGTTTTTAGTATTGTTGTTGAGACTCCAGAGATTAGGATGACAATTGTGCAAAATGGAGGCAATTCGAGCTGGAAGACTTGAGGGATCGTTGTGTAACAGTAGAACTACCTTTACACCTCAGTGATTAGATCGTGACCGTACGTAGGATTTTAGTAGTTGGGTAAATCTTGGCCTATAATTAGCCCCTGTCAATTGGACACGTACGAACCGATGTGTATTGTAATATAGATTGATACTCACCTCGTTTCTAAATAACTGTTTTATTTTTATTTTTTGAAATCAAGTTGATTGTTTTTCAAATAAAAATTTAACGTGTATAAATATATATATATATATATATATTTCAAAATTATAAAATACATAATTCGTAATACTTTTTGTGTACTGTGAATTAAACGTGTTTTGTAATTTTGAAAAAATACACATGGTAGAGTATATGATTTGTTGTATATTTTGATATGGTTGGTGGCCTTTCTATTGTTACTAATTCCCTTTTAAAGGTATATTTTGCATTATTGTTGGCAAGTTTTCCTTTAACATAGACTAACTAGCAATGATTTGTTTCCATTTAGGTCAAATCTCAGGCTCTAATTTGAATAGCGATCTTAACCGGGTAAGAGAGGCATATGTGACTGTCCTTCATTCTTCAGAAACCTACGTTTGTGGTGCAATAGCTTTGGCACAAAGTATCATACAAACAAACTCTACCAAAGACCTAGTCCTCCTTGCCGATGACTCCATATCTATGAAATCCCTAAGAGGCCTCGAGGCAGCAGGTTGGAAAGTCAAGCGCATTGAACGTATACGAAGCCCCCATGCGAGAGCAGGTGCATATAACGAGTACAACTACAGCAAGCTCCGAATATGGCAACTCACTGAGTACAACAAAGTAATATTTATAGACGCGGACCTAATTGTTTTGAACAATATCGATGACTTCTTTTCTTACCCGCAATTGTCAGCTGCTGGGAATGATAAGTTTCTATTCAACTCTGGTGTCATGTTAGTGGAACCATCAAAGTGCATGTTCAAGGCCTTGATGGAGAAAAGGTTTACGTTGACTTCATATAACGGTGGTGATCAGGGTTTTCTGAACGAAGCTTTTACATGGTGGCACCGATGGCATTCAAAGATAAACCATCTCAAGATTTTCCAAAGAGAGGAGAATTCAAGACGCGAAGTGCCTGAAGATCTCCATACTATTCACTACTTGGGGTTAAAGCCATGGATGTGTTACAAAGACTATGACTGTAATTGGGATATGTCTCTGTATCAACCTTTTGCTAGCGACTCGGCTCACCAGAAATGGTGGCGAGTTTATGATGCAATGCCTAATAAGCTGAAGCCTCATTGTGGGTTAACTAAACGGATGGAAGCCAGGATAAGAAAATGGAGACGGATAGCAGAGAACACAAGTTCTCCCGATGGACATTGGAAGATAAAGGTGAAAGATGAGAGGAGTCGTTCATTTTCATTGTCATAGGTTTGTAGCAACGGAGACGTTGGTTCTTTTTCTCTTTACTTTTAGTAGTTACGACTGAAACTTTTTTCGTAAACTTATTTAACCAGCTAATGTGTTGAACATTCATATTGTATCAACGAACTCAACAGAAAACTCATATGTATACGAAAGCAAATGGATACCGAGAATTTTCTTTTCTTAGTGTCGCCAAGGAACGTTAAAACAAGTCTAAAGTCCGAAATGATTGAAGAAATGAATAATATTCCACTGACAAAGAAAATAAACACTTTCTAAGTCCTCGAAAACTGGGGGAAAAAAGGAGAATTATACTGCAATAGGACATCGAGAAGTTGGAAAGTGCAGAGGATCGAGGTTGATTATCAGGTCAAACTGAAGTTCATACACTAACGACCTAAAGAAGCTGCTGATATACATACATATAAAGATAACCAAGGGCCAGTCTGGTTACTAAAAGGTCAATTCCATAATCTAGCAAAAGAAAGTCCTTCGAAGCGTGAAATTAACGACAGAAAAAGGAATACAAACAACACCAAAATGCTACGTATGTACAAAAGTCACAAAACATATCCAAGGTATGTATCAGGTCTCACAGATTACGTTCATGTGGTTCAAGCCAAGGGAAACCGAGGAAATCAAACACCTCTTTTTCTGTGTCGAATTTCAAGCTCGTGCTAGCGCTAACCTGCACAACATGGCGATGCCACATAAGAAGAAGTGCGGGTAAAAACTTAGCCAAAAAAATCATTATTCAAAATGGTAGCAAACAAGTTCAACCAATATATTACCCGTTTCCCTCCTGACCCCTGAGTTGCAGGAAACAACCCTGTATCATCAAGCCGGAATCCCTTTGATTCTGCTAGTATCCTTAGCCTGCACCCGCTTGGAGAAAATTAGACATTTTCAACTAAAGAGCATGCATGAAATCTGAATTTGGTAAAGCAACCATGGAAAAAGAGACAGAAAGGATAAAGCTATCTTATCGATTGTGAATGCTTCCCCAACATCAAACTCACAAATCATTAATTGCTGAACAGCAGATTTTCGCTTTAGTAATTACACAACAAAAATTTGTTGTATGAGGAACTACATGTAACAATTTCAACATGTAATTGTTCAAGAAAGTCCATGTAACCAAGTGTTGATGAACCCGTGACCTTAACCATAAATATTCATAAGTTGGTAGGCAGATTATACACCTAACTTACGATACTTTGAGCAATCTGCCACGATCATAATTGTAAAGTGAACAGCGTAGTATCTGTATGACCTAATGACTCCCAAACAGAGCTGGACACACAACAGGGCAAAGGGGCTCAACTGAACCCCCACCCAACCCCCTTCCCTCAGAATTTTAAGAAAATCCCAATTTGACTCCTTTTGATTTCATTCAGATGGCAAGAATGGAGATGGAGAATGGGAATCTAGTAATGAGGTTCCTTACGTGTTTCCTTTCAAATGTTTGCTTGAGGAAGGGAATATTTTCCAAGAATGCATTACACAGCATTATGGGAAACTGCTCTCTCCCTTGTAACGGATTATATAGAACCAAACAAAAAATAATACCACAATACTCGCAGCTGCCTGACAGACAGATTGTGGCCGGAGCTAATGTAAACCACAGAGCAATTACTGGAGGTCTTCCAAAACGTCAGATGAGGACTGCCAAGAAGTACAAGAGATCAATAGAACTCACTGTAAGAGCATCTACATTGGCGAAATTCCTCCAAGGCATTTTTTGGTGGGTCCCACTGCCACATACACATTTAAGAACACAACCCATTTAACAACACATCTTCCCAATGGGAAAAGTTCCTCAAACTCATTCCTTATCGGTCCCACACTCCTTTATTTTTATACTTTTCAAACAAAGGAGTGACTGTGTGAGGAATTTTTATATTTATGGGTCCCACTAAATGTGAGGAATTTGTTCCCAATTGGGAGCAATAGGGAACATTTTTTGAGGAACAAAAATCTGGGCATGGCTACCAATGGCTAGGAACAAAATCATTGTGTTAGAACACAATTTTTGGCAACCAATAGGGATGCCCTAAAGTCATCACAGCTATGAAAAGGCAATGTTCGAAAAATCGCCCTAGGCGCTAGGCGTCCACAAAACTCGGGTTAAAAATCGCCACCTAGCCGCCTGCCTAACGCCCAGCCGACTAGCCTTATTTAACTTTAAAAAAAAAACTCTTTTGTCCAAAAGAACGCCGTTTTGGGTCTTTTATTAAAATTAAAATTAAAAAAGAAAGGGAATTTAGGGCTCAAAACGCCTAATCTAATTCAAAAATCTCGATCTCTCTTCTCTCTTCTCGTCTCCACAGCCACAGTCCACCACAAGTTCATCTGAAAAATCTCAAGTGAAGTCTCAATGCCCGACGCCGTCCCTTCTCACTCCGCCACCGTCGCTTTCCCTTCTCCCACCCGCAGCCCCGCTGTGCTCTCCCACTGCCGTGCCGGCGTGCCGTCCCACCACCTGCCACCATCCACCAGGTAAGGTATGTACTGTATTCTTCAAATACTAAAAAAAAAATTATTGCAGACATGAGTGAGCTTAATTTGGTGAAATTTGGTGATGTATAAGATTAATCAATTATTAATTATTAATGATGTATTTGTAGTTACTAGTTAGGCTAAATTTGGTGAAATTTGATTGTGGTTAAACAAATATCTTGATTTTTGCAAACAAGAGTGAGCATTATGACATTCCAAAAGTTAGGCTTGGCTAGATACTGTCATTGTTTTTGGGCAGTTTATGGATGATGTATGTCATTGTTTTTTGGCAATTTTTGGACAAACATGAGCGAGTACTATAACATTCCAATTAGCATCAGTTAACCGTTGGCATCACTTAATATTTACTTTATTTCAAGAGTAATTAAATTTGACAAAGTAAGATTTTTTTTTTATACTTTATGTGTTGTTGTTCAATGTTTAATTGTGTAGTTACATAAGTGTAAACTCAATGGCATCTTCAAGCGCTTCGGCCACCGGTAGTACTCCATCTCAATCACGACCTTCATCTAAGAGTGAGATACCACTTAAACGAAAGTCAAACGATGTTGGTTGGGATTATGGTTCCCTAGTCAATGCATTAAACTTAGACAGGGTGAAATGCAAGTTATGTGATAAGGTTATGTCTCGAGGTGTTCGTAGAATAAAAGAGCATATAGGACACATAAAGGAAATGTTCTTCCTTGTCCCAAATCTTCAGCCGAGGATAAAGCTAAGTGTAAAAATGCTATTAATGAGGTCAAAGAAAAGAAGAGAAACTTGAAAAAGCATGAAGAAGATTTGATCAAGACTGTGAATGTTATGGGGTGTGAATGTTATGGGGTTGATCAAGAGAGTCATTAGGGTCAAAGCCATCCCGTTCTCTTGTTCTCTTGGTCCAACTGACAAATTTGCTACGACCATCAATTTTGAAGCTTCATTGAACATGGCAAAGACATTGCGGGAGAGAAGCATACCAGATGCCCTTTGGAAAAAGAGATCTATTACTGTAAAAAAAACTATTTAGCTAATTGGATTTATGAAGCTGGCATGTCTTTCAATGCTTTTGAGTTGGAAAGTTTCAGGCATTTTACAGAGGCAGTTGGTCAATTTGGACCAAGGTGGAAACCTCCTAGTCAATATGAATTGAAAGAGCCCTTATTGAAAAAAGCAGTTGAAAGAACTAAAGTCAAAGTAAAGCCACATGAAGATGAATAGGGAATGAATGGTTGCTCGCTTATGACCGATGCTTGGAGTGACAGAAAGAGAAGCATCATGAACTTGTATGTCAATTCTAAGGCAGGTACAATTTTTCTTCCTTCTAAGGAATCTTCGGATGTGGCACATACTAGTGAAATGATTTTTAAGTATGTCAATCAGTGCATGCATTGAGCAAGTTGGACCTGAGAAAGTGATTCAAGTATTGACACAAAATGCTTCGAACAATATGGGGGCGGCAAAGTTATTGCAAGTGAAAAGGCCAACTATCTTCTGGACATCATGTGCCACACACACCATTAATCTTATTCTTGAAGGCATTACAAAACTACCTTGATTCAAGAAAACCATTGAACAAGCCAAAGCTTTGACTATCTTCATCTATGCACATCATAAGACCTTAGCCATGATGAGGTCTTATACAAAAAGGAGAGACATAGTGCGACCCAAAGTTACTAGATTTGCTTATTCATTCCTTAGTTTGCAGAGCTTGGTAGAGAAAAGAACTCAATTGAAGGCAATGTTTGGTAGCTCTGAGTAGGATGAATGCAAATGGTCTAAGACTGTCAAAGGACAAACAAGTTATAATAGTGTGATGTCTATTGGTTTTTAGAATGGTGTGACATCTTGCTTGACGGTTTTTGCACCTTTGGTGAAAGTGCTTCGTATTGTTGATGCAGATAGAAAGTGGGATTTTTATATGGGGAGATTCTACGGGCAAAGGAAGATATAAAAAGTGCTCTAAGTAATTATCCCAGAAATTATGAGCCCATTTTGGAGATAATGGATGCAAAGATGACAGGTAGAGTCGACACCCCGTTGCACTTGATGAGTTATCTATTGAATCCCTATTATTATTATAAGGATCCCAATATCATATTAGATCAAAATGTCTTGAATGGAGTTTTTGATTGTCTTGATGTTATTTGTTATGACAATTTTGATTCGATGAATCAAATTATGAATGTTGAGTTGCCAATTTATAAGGCCAAAGGAGGAGTTTTTGGGAAGCCTATTGCAGCAAAAGGATGTGAAGTAAATGGTGGTTCAATTATGGTTATGGAACACCTAACTTGCAAAGAATTGCTAACCACTAGCTCGTCTGGATGTGAAAGATGTTGTTAGAAACATTTGATAGTTAACCTATACTTTTTTAGTTAATATTTTGATATGTTATTTCTAAATAGTAAATACTTATACTTTATAAGTCTTTTTTTCCTTTTTCTTTTTTTGTTTACATGTTCATAGTAACAAGAGGAATAGATTAGATGTTTCACAATTGAACAATCTAGTCTATGTCCAATTCAATTCACGTTTATTGAACAAACGTAAAAGGAGAATGGAGAAAGATGTTGATGTGCTTCTTGCTAGTAATGCCAAGTAAAGCACAAGATTGGATTATTCCTGGGTTATGTGATGGTGAAGATGAGATGGGTGATGGACTTAATGATGATGCTTCTAGAGTGAGAGAGCTTGAGGATGATGATTTTGATTCCGAGGATGAGGAAGTGAATGAGAATGAAGTTGAATTTGAGTCTAATGAGGAACGTGTAGTTGAAAATTATGGACAACAAGAAGAAGATTCATTTGGTATTTAGTAGTTATGACGTTGAATTGTGTTCTTGTTGTTAATTATTAATTTATTACTTAAGTATTGTATTGTGATGTTTGAGACTTGAGACTTGAGTGTGAGACCACAATATTTGTTTGTGGACCTATAGTTGGTGTTTTGACTATTGTAGTATTATTGTTTTGTTCTAAAGTTTAAACTTTGGAGTTTGGAATGGTACTATTGAATTTTATTTTAATTTTTAACTATTAATCTTGTGATGTGATCCTTACTTTTAGTTTATTTGATCATATTTAGTTATTTACTATTGTTGCAGCAGGTATTGTGTGAAACTATGGTGTAAATGTGTAATTACGCCTTGCTTTCTAGGTCCCGATTAGTCCCCTAGGCCTGCCGCTTAGCATCCGCCTAGTGATTTTTAGAACCTTGTGAAAAGGTGACCGGAAGTCAAAGGAAAGCTGGCCAAGTGTTCTTGTAGATCCAAAATGTCGCCCATTGTTCGATCAGACCTTTTTCTTTTGAGAGATTATCCGATCATTCTTGAAAATAAGTTTTATGTAACTTTTTCCAAAGTTGTGAAATTTTTTCATAAAATCAACTACACACCTGAAAGTGTATGTAAAACACTGTGCAACAAGGACTCTTCATTTCACTCACCATACCCGTGTCCAACATCATCCACTCGAACATGGATGTGTTGGGCTCTTCAACGAGTAATATGGACACTACAGCTCATGATTTTCACTCAAGTCGTCTAAGTTTTTAAATATGCAGCTATAAACTGCCAACTATTCTCAAATAGACCACCAAAGTTTGACCAATATATTTCACTAATTTCCAAACAATATCCATCATATATAATTAAAACATAGTACATGTAGTCTAAAGTATACAGTCATAGTCATAGGACTAAAACTTTCTGTCTCTAAACTTTCTCTTTCACCTCTATATTCGTGCTTAGGGTGCCGGCAGCGATGAAAGCCGCCAACCACAATAGTTTAGGGTCATTCCCTCCTCTCCTTCCTCCCCCTCTTCTCTCTTCCAACTCCTAAATTTTCCCGATTCCGAGTCCGTTTTCCTCAGATTCTCTTGTACTACGGGACTTAAAGATCTACGTTCGAGCCCTAAAAGTCAGAGTTGAGTTCTATTTCCTCAATTGAGGTTAATGACGATGAAGGTGAACTTGTCAACCCCAACACCATCAAGATTAACGGCTCTGTCTTTCTCTCCGTCGCCAAATTTTGTCAGAAAATACATGGCTTTCGGGTCTGCTAAGGATGTATCGAAAAGAGAAAAACCCTAGAACCGGTGCAATCTATCTCTTCACTCGGAATGACTAGTGATAAGATCTCCATCTTCATGTCAACAGTTCCAGACATGCACTCCCGATGGTAATTTGTCTGCTTGAGGCAACTCCAATACTCCACCATCGATTTTCTCCATTGCTGGAGTTCCAACCCATGCACCAGCGAATGCGCCGGATTTTTTTTTCTGGCCAGTGAGTGTGCTGGTCAGCTCTCCAGTCTCCAGGGTAGACACGTGGTGCAAGCGGTGGCTGATGATGTCCATTCTGTGGCAATGATTGTTGGGCATTCTTGAGCTTGGATGGGATTTTGAGGACTTGGGCTGGGCTTGGGAGGTGACTCTATGTTTGGTTGTCTGTCTTTCCGGTCTTGTGCCGTGTCTGACTTTCGTGTCTTGGTCGGGTCTGTAATTGTAAATTTATGCGTCTTGGTCTAATGGTCTGTAATCGTGATTTACTGTGATTGTCTTGTGTCTGTCTTTTGAGTCTTGTTCGGGACTGTAATGGTGAATCTATGTGTCTTGGTCATGTAGAACTGTGGTCGTGTGACTTGTGTCTGCAATGTATTTCTTGGTTGTGTATTACTGTGGTTTTGTCTGTAATGTATGTCTGGTCGTGTCTGTAATAGTGGATTTCTTATCCACCTCTGTTTTTTCTTGCTATCTTTAAAATCTTCTTTTGCTATCAAACAAAATATATATATATATATATATATATATATATAATACATATATACAGTCATAAGCACCCACACCCTATTTTTGGATCCTTTTGAGCTGAGTCCAAGTATCCTTTAATTCATGGTTACTTTTGGACGAGCACCCTCACTCGACAACCGCACCCAAGGACCAAGTCCTTGTAACATAGGTAAACCATGTCTTATCCAGAAAAAATTCTAGTATTACAGTTGTGAAGAATTTTTAAGTATAAGCATCCTACATTAATTTAATCATTAAAACATTTTGTTAGTAAACGATAGGGCGTTCAGAATCACTAAATTTCGTCTTGCGGAACGATAGGTACCCTGTTTTGGAAAATAGGGAGCCAGTATTTTCTCCAACTCAGTAACTTTCCAGTATGATCCCAGTGGCTGAGCTACTTGACTTCAGGTACCAAGTTCAATTACTTGCCTACTGTGGAGCAACTTGACTTCAGGTACCACTCGGGATAGTTAACTGGTGGACCCTACTCTCAGCACGATTGTCAGCTGGGCAGGGAAGGTGGCTTGTGGCCCATGAGATCCTTACCAATACATCAATTAATTTATCATGCATAGAGTATGCTCGTACATTTACTGTAGACATTATGAGCCATGCATCATTAAGAGTAAACATTTTGGTGTCATCATGGACGCATCAAACATATGTTCAAGTGCAGACACCTAATTTCATTAGTATTAGAAGTTGGTTCTTACAGTCTTACAAGGCTAGTACAATAAGCAAACAAGTTGAGCTAATGTAAGGCTGTTCATAAATGCAAAAGAAATCAACATACCTCCTGTTTAATACATCATTCCCTGTCCATGCTATTAGTCCAAATGGGTATATCTCCTTTGGATACACCTATAATCAAGAAATGAGTTTACTGAAACACCGAAATGACTATATTTCTAATACACACTTATAGACCCAGTTGGGTAATAAAACAGTTAATAGGACAAATAATGCTCTAATTTACCTCACAGATTCCACTCATCATTGTCCTCTTAATTGTAAGAATTAATAATGGTAATAGGGTCTCAGACTGATCTGTCCTTGACCAGAAAGAACATGTTTGCTACAACAATTGCTAATAATCAGCAGTTACTTCTTTCTTTTTTTTCCCCTTTCCTTGGATGTAATATGATACTTGACAAAGAAGGACAATAATGTGAGAAAAAATCTATACTACTGATTTTTGAGGCTACAGTACCGTATTATTTTTTATTTTCTTTTTATAGTTTGATAGCTGAAGGTTTCAGTGCAGTGTTTAACAGAATAGAACCCATCCATGGGATTTCATACCGGAACCACAGTAGACTTCCTGTGGGCAAGGTTTAAAATATCGATAACAAACATATAATGCTATTCCTATGTTAAATACTAATAATGTATATATACCAACATATCAACCCCACAAAACTTACGGATACTTGTATTATAATACGGATTTTCTATTTTATATACTATTTATTTATTGTGAATCTTTAGTACTATTGTATTATAATACGGATTTTCTATTTTATATACTATTTATTTATTGTGAATCTTTAGTACTATTAGGCACTCCGCCAAAAATTGCATCTAATATATATGTGAATGCGAGTGCGTGCACGCGCAAGTGTGTGTCTGTGTGTGTAAATATACACCATTAGATTGAAGAAAATAATATAGAAATAAGCTCCACAAATAAGAAAATAACACCCCATCCCCCGCGCGCGTCCTAAAATATAGCCTCAGACTTTCTAAGATTGTACCTTTACCTATTTGTGCCTTCTTTATAAATGGGACAATTTACTTTTTTCTCTTTTTTCAGTTTCCCAAGGTATACCTAGTCTTCGGGACCAATACTAATCCCCGAGGTACGCTCAGGCACAAGAAGCGCGGACCTCTGCCAACAAAGTTTTCCGCATACACAAGTGCTTGAAACCGAGACCTCTAGCTTAAGTGTAGAAAAGAAGCTGCTGATCTTTATGCATAAGTTTAGGGGTTAATTTATTTTGTTAGATTAGGAGTTACTTTCCGTTTTCTAGTAAAAAGGATCAAATTCCTAATTATTAGCTTTCCTAGTTTGGTGAGATTCCCAATTTAGAGGGATTCTCTTCTTAATTTTCTCCTAGAATTGTGGTCTGAAATGTCAGCCACTTTTGTATAAATGTTAGGTTTTACTTTATTATTTTGAGAATAAGAAGAGGAGAATTTCTTTCATCAAAATTCTCATGGTATCAGAGCCAACCTCTGATTTCTAATTCATTCCATTCAATCTCTTCATTGCCGATCTCTCACCATGACCAAATACGGCATGAATACACAAACAAATTCCTCGGAAGTCTATTCCAGACATGAGCAAAATTCCTCAGCCACTATCAATGAAAATTCGCATCTCCCTATCACCAGCCACAAACTCAATGGCCACAATTTCCTTCAGTGGTCACAATCCGTTTTCATGTATATTTCTGGCAAAGGAAAAAATGATTATCTCACTGATGAGATACGAGTTCCTGCAACAATAGATCCCAAATATCGAACGTGGAAGGCAGAAAATCACATGGTCATGTCATGGTTAATAAGTTCCATGACTACAGAGGTTGGAGAAAATTTTCTCCTTTACAAAACAGCCAAGGGGATTTGGGATGCAGCACGCGAAACCCACTCCAGTTCTGAAAACACCTCTGAATTGTTTAAAGTTGAAACCAGACTTCATGATCTGCGAGAGGGAGAGTTAAATGTTACTCAATATTTCAACACCACTATGCGGTACTGGCAATACCTTGATATGTTCGAGATCTACCCCTGGAAATGCCCCGACGATGGTGCTTTGTACAAAAAGATTGTTGACCAGAAGAGAACATTCAAATTTCTTCTTGGTCTTAACAAGGATCTTGACGAAGTAAGGGGGAGAATAATGGGAATCAAGCCTCTACCTTCCATCCGAGAGGCCTTTTCTGAAGTTCGAAAGGAAGAAAGTAAGAGAAAATTGATGATAACCGGAAATCTTAATACTCCAGATGTTGAAGGCTCGGCCTTGTATACTCACAACTTTTCACAAGATAATAAACAGAGAAAGGGGAGGCCATGGTGTGAACACTGCAAGAGACCTAGTCACACTAGAGAAACATGCTGGAAAATACATGGGAAGCCCACTAATTGGAAGCCTAGTCATGCACAAAATGATCGGGATAACATTACAGAAATCAGTTCATTCACTAGGAAGCAGATTGAAGCACTGCAGAAGCTACTTGATCACATCTCTATTCCATCTCAATCAACATCGTCCACTACCGAGCAACACACTAGCATGGTTGCACATCAAGGTACATTCCCTTATGCTTATATTGCACAACTCAGGAAATTAAATCAGTGGATAGTTGACTCTGGAGCTTCGGATCACATGACCAGAAATATTGATGTCTTCGTACACTCCATGTTCAAGTCCATCTACGGTGCGAATAGCAAACGGTTCGCTGTCAAAAGTGGAAGGAATGGAATCAATCAAATTGACAAAGGATCTCCATCTTTCTTCTGTCCTTTATGTTCCAAAATTAGATTGCAATCTGATTTCAATTAGCAAACTTACTCGTGACTTGAATTGTATAACTAAATTCTATCCAAATCTTTGTGAATTTCAGGCGGTGGATTCAGGGAAGGTGATTGCCAGTGCTGAGTTGTGTGGTTGTCTCTACTTGCTTAAAGGAAGTCCTCCCTTAGATAGACAAGGTCATTCAAGTTGTGTTTCTGAGTCTGTTTTCAATTCTATATCTGTTTCAAATGAGAGTCTTGTTATGTTATAGCATTTTCATCTTGGTCATCCAAATTTCGTGCACCTTGAAAAGTTATTTCCTCAGTTGTTCATCAATAAAAATTCCAAGTCTTTTCATTGTGAAATCTGTCAACTTGCAAAACATGCTCGACATGTATATCCTAGCATTTGATACAAACCTTCACACCCATTTTCCACAATTCCCAGTGACATTTGGGGACCTTCACAAGTAAAAAATATTAATGGGGCTCATTGGTTTGTATCATTCATAGATATCATACTAGAACCACCTGGACATTCCTCATGAGAGAAAAATCTGAAACTGGGTCAATCTTTAAATCCTTTCATTCTATGATCAACACTCAGTTCAAAAGCAATATTCAAGTTCTTAAGACTGACAATGGCAAGGAGTATTTTAACTCTATTCGGTTCTTATCTCTCGAAACACGGAATAATTCATGTGAGTTCATGTGTTGACACCCCTCAACAAAATGGGGTAGTCGAAAGGAAGAATAGACACTTACTTGAGGTAGCAAGATCAATCATGTTTTCCAATCATGTTCCTAAACACTTCAGGGGGGAAGCCATTCTCACTTCCACTTATCTTATTAATAGAATGCCAAGTCGAGTGCTACTATTTCAAAAACCCCGCCAAATCCTCATACAAGCCTTTCCTCACATTACAGCCTTTTCCTCGAATCTTCCACTTAAAGTCTTTGGTTGTTCATCATTTGTACATATAGACCAGCAACATTAAACTAAACTTGACCCTAAATCTATCAAATGCATTTTTTTAGGCTATTCATCTGATAAAAAAGGGTACAAGTGTTATTCACCTGTTAGTAGGAAAGTGTACAATTCTATGGACGTCACATTTTTTGAACACCAATCTTATTATCTCAAACCAACCATTTAGGGGGAGAACTCAAGGGAATATCAGGTTTGGGTCATTCTCCAAGACACTCAATCCAAGTATTTTCCACCTCAAATTGTTTCACCGCCATTTCTACCTCAAACTGTTTCACCATGTTAATTAAAAAGGAATCACACGATATAGGGTTTGAGGAAAGAAGCCGACGCCTTGAAGGTCAGGCTACGTATCATATATATACGTGTGATATACAAGTTACATCAAGGCCCTTATACATATACATATATACAACTAAACCCATTATTCTATACTTCTAACACTCCCCCTCAAGCTGGAGCATAAATGTCATACATGCCCAGCTTGTTACAAATATAACTCATTCTGTTCCCATTCAGTAACTTAGTGAATACATCCGCCGGTTGATCCCCGGTTCTCACATAGCCCGTGGCAATCAACTTTTCTTGAAGTTTCTCTCGAACAAAATAACAATCAATCTCTATGTGCTTTGTTCGCTCATAGAAAACTGGATTCGAAGTAATATGAATAGCTGCCTGGTTATCACACCACAACTGCATAGGTGATGGATTACAAATGCCAACCTCACTCGGTAGCTGACGAATCCACACAAGTTCACATGTAAGAGCCATAGCCCTATACTCGGACTCGGCACTCCATCTCGACACAAGTGGTTGTTTCTTACTCTTCCAAGAAACCAAGTTGCCCCCAACGAATATACAGTATCCAGTAGTAGATCTCCAATCTGAAAGAGAACCAGCCCAATCAGCATCTGCAAACCCCTCAACTCATGTGTCCATGATCACTGTATAGTACACCCTGTCCCGGAACTCTTTTAAGTTACCGCAGAATCCTCACAGCAGCGTCCTAATGAGTACACTGTGGTAGTGACATAAACTGACTTACCACACTAACTGCAAAGGCAATATCCGGCCGGGTTACTGCAAGATAGTTCAACTTTCCAACAAGCCGACGATATTTCTCAGGCTCGGCAAATTCCTCACCATCTTCAGCTGTAAGCTTTAAATTCGAATCCATAGGAGTCTCAGAAGGTTTCGCCCCTAACATTCCTACCTCACTCAACAAATCAAGCACATACTTCCTCTGAGATAAGAAGATGCCTTGCTTGCACCGGGAAACCTCAATCCCTAAGAAATATTTCAAACTACCCAATCCTTAGTTTGAAATCTCTTTTGAAGAAACTCCTTTAGTGTTCGAATACCTATGCTATCACTACACGTAATCACGATATCATCCACATACACAACTAATAAAATAATACCTGCACTATTCTGTCGATAGAAAACAGAGTGGTCACTCTGACATCTCGTAAGACCAAACTCTGTCACCACATTACTAAATCTGCCAAACCACGTACGTGGAGACTGTTTCAATCCATACAACGACCGCTTTAACTTGCAAACAATTCTAGACTCCCCCTGAGCAACAAACCCTGGAGGTTGCTCCATATAAACCTCTTCCTCTAAATCTCCATGAAGAAAAGCATTCTTCACATCAAGATGGTGAAGAGGCCAGTAATAAGACGAAGCAAGTGAGATTAGTAAACGAACAGAGGCAAGTTTGGCAACTGGAGAAAATGTATCAGAATAATCTACCCCATATGTCTGAGCATACCCTTTTGCAACAAGGCGAGCTTTAAGGGGAGCCAAAGTCCCATCCAGATTTACCTTAATAGTGTATACCCATTTACATACAATTGCACGTTTACCGGACGGTAACGGAACTAAATCCCAAGTCTGATTATGAAAAGAGCAATCATCTCCTCCTCTATGGCGATCTTCCATCCAGGATAACCTACTACTTCAGACACAGACTTAGGAATAGAATAAGACTCAACCGCAACGAAGAGCAATAGGGACATCAAGGTCAGAAGAAGGCTCAACCGCGACAGGATCAGGCGACAATGGGACTGGCTCAGCAGGGGCAGAATCAGGAGGCAGATCTCTTTGAGGACACGATCGACGAGTGTAAACATGCACGATGGGAGGCCGAGCTATTTGCTGAACAGGAGAAGATCCAGACTGCACGACTCAATAAATGAGGAAGTCATCATCAGAGATTGACTCAACAAAAGGTGCAACAGATGTGGGAAAGAATGGAATAGACTCATGAAATGTAACATCCGCAGAAACCAATACCGATTCAAGTCAAGGGAGAAACAACGATACCCTTTCTAAGTACGAGAATAACCCACGAAGATACACTTAAGTGCCTTAGGATCCAATTTGGAAATATTAGGACGATGATCACGAATAAAACAAACACATCCAAATATCTTGGGAGAGACAGAGTAGAGAGACTGAGATGGGAACAAGACATGATATGGAATCTCACCCTCAAGAACAGAGGAAGGCATGCGATTAATAACATGACAAGCAGTTAAAACAGCATCTGCCCAAAATTCTTTAGGAACAGTCATTTGAAATGAAAGAGCTCGGGCAACTTTAAGTAGGTGACAGTTTTTTCTCTCAACCACCTCATTTTGCGGAGGGGTATCAACACAAGATGATTGGTGGAGCATACCACGTACTGCCATGAATTTAGAATAAACAGTAGAAAAGTACTCTTGGGCATTATCGCTACGAAGAGATTTAACAGGCACACCAAATTGAGTCTCAATTTCAGCACAAAACTCCGAAAAGATATCAAATAACTCGGAACGATTTTTCATTAAATATATCCAAGTAACACGGGAATAATCATCCACAAAAGTGACAAAATACCTATAACCTAACTTAGACATAACCGGACTAAGGCCCCAAACTTCAGAGTGTACGACATCAAATGGGGAATTTACCCTTTTATTAATTATAGGAAAATAAGAAATACGATGATGCTTTGCATCACATGTAAAATTGGACATGGACGAGAGGTCGGGACACAACTTTTTAAGACTCGACATGGAAAAATGACCCAATCTGCAATGAAGCTGGAATGGAGAAACAGAAGAACTCAGATATGCAGTCGATGACATAGCCTCAAAGAAGTACAGTTCACCAGATTCTCGCCCTCTACCAATAATCCTTTTCGTAACACGATCCTGAAAGACACAATGTATAGGAAAAAATGAGACCTCATAATTATGATCACGAGTGAATTTATTAGCAGACAAGAGATTGAAAGACAAATCTGAAATATATAAAACCGACGACAAAGTAAGAGACGGTGTAAGATAGATGTTACCGCGTCCCTGAATAGGAATTACCGAACCACTCGCTAGTGTAACACTAGGGTTACTTAACACCGGATTGAACAAAGAAAAAAGACCTCGATTGCCAGTCATATGGTCGGAGGCACCCGAATCAATGATCCATTTACAATTAGATGAAGAGACACAAGCAATAGGTTTACCTGTTTGAACAAAAGTAACAGTGGAGGAAGAAGAGGATGCCTGAAATTGTATACCGAGCAAACTCATCGTCATTATGTATACCGAGCAAACTCATCGTCAAACATCATCACCATCTTACCCTCACTCGGCTATAGTGGTACAGTAGGCGCCGCAGAATTGGAGGCAACTTGAGCAAAGCGATCTGTAGGCGGTTTCCCATGTAGCTTCCAGCAATTACGAATCATATGGCCAGTGTCCCCACAGTGATAACAGACACGAATCTCTATATTCTCTCGGCCTCCACCACGACCACCACGACCATTAGAACGACCTCCTTTACCAGATCCTCTACTACCGCGACCACCACTATCACCTCCTCGTTGTCCCTGAACCACAAGCGCAGAGGACTCACGTGTATGACCAACACTCCCGACAACACTATTACTCACTCCAAACTCTAAGGAGGCACGAAAAACACGGGAGAAAACGTCCTGAAGAGAGACAACATCGGTGCCAGATAAAATCTGTGAGCAAGCGGCATTAAACTCAGGTCGCAAACTAGAAAGAAATCCAAGGATGATCAACTGTTCCCGCTGTGCCTGCATGGTGCTAACATCCGTAGTAAGCGGCGGTAGGGAACTCCATTCTGCGTCCAGTTTCTTGTAGTCAGCAAAGTATTGGGTCACAGTCCGATCTCGTTGATCTTGGCGAAACATCGCACAAGATAAGTCATAAATACGGTTCAAATTGTCCTTGCCTCGGTACACAATAGCCAAGTACTCCCACATATCTCGAACATTCGTAGTATGAGCGACAAGCTCTGCAACCTCATCATCTATGGAATTCATTAGCTTCCAATACAAATCGGCGCTCACATCCATGTTGTATCCGTCTCCCGAATAGTAGTGAGATGATCTTCTTTGTTCTGCCCTTTCAAACTCATTTCAACGACACGTCTCCACATCAAGTAATTCTTCCCCGTTAGTCGTTTATCAGTAATCCTCGAACTAGCAGATAGTACTTCTAAAACTACAACCTTAGCATCGGACATCTCGAAAGAAGACATTAGACCAAAATCACCAAACTGAACAACAAAACACAAGCCTAGGACAAGGAAGGGCCGGCAAACCACTTTGTGGTGCTTCAGCGAGAAAATTCCAGCAGCGTGAGGCGCGTGGGGTAATATTCCAGCACTGGCCGGCAAAGAAAAAGTCACAGATGAGATCGCCTACTCCAGGCAACTTCAATGGTATCCTCACTTGTCCTCAATCTTGTCAAAAACCTCGATTTTAAAAGGTCAACCACGTCTGAAGGCTACTGCGTCTGAATGCTATGTACTGCGAAGCTTCAACCCTAACCCTAGAACAAACTCGCACGATCACGGTGAAGATTCAATGAAAACCTTGCTCTGATACCATGTTAATTAAGAAGGAATGACACGACATAGGGTTTGAGGAAAGAAGCCGACACCTTGAAGGTCAGGCTACGTATCATATATATACGTGTTATATACGAGTTACATCAAGGCCCTTATACATATACATATATACAACTAAACCCATTATTCTATACTTCTAACACACCACCATTCGAGCTCTCAAATTTGAATCCCAACCCTACATCAGGCCGAAATGACACTCAAACCAAATCTGATTTCCAAGAGTCACCTAATTTGCAAAATCAAACCACTCAAAATATCCTACCCGAATCCACTCAAACTCGACTTGGTGCAAACAATCAGGAACTTCGTGTCTATTCTAGGAGGGGGAGACCTATTGGGAATCTAGAGCAAACTGCACAAATCAGAGATTGTCAAGTGTTGGATCTTCTTGCTTCAGAAATTTACACTGGTATGGATTCCTCAACTCATGAGTTTCTTGTTCCGCTTATTGATGATTTTGCTATGCCTATTGCTCAAAGAAAAGGTGTCCGAACATGCACAAATCATCCTATTGAAAGATATGTGGCGTATGGGAAATTACTACCATCGTATAAAGCATTTATATCAACTCTTGATAGTGTGCAGATTCCTAATTCTATTCAGGAAGCTTTTAAAATTCCAACGTGAAACCAAGCTGTCATGGAAGAAATTAAGGCACTAGAAAGCAATAGTAAATGGAATCTTACAGAATTACCTCAAGGGAAGAAGCCAGTGGGTTGCAAATGGATATTTACAGTTAAATATAAAGCTGATGGAAGTATTGAGAGGTTCAAAGCTGGATTGGTAGAAAAGGGCTTTACGCAGTCATATGGAATCGATTACCAGAAAACTTTTGCACCAGTTGCTAAGCTCAACACAGTTCGAGTGCTTCTATCACTTGCAGTAAATCAAGACTCGCCTTTGAACCAACTAAACGTAAAAAATGCATTTTTAAACGGGGATCTTGAAGAAGATGTCTACATAGAAGTACCTCCAGGTTTAGAAAACCAAACAACTAGCCGACTGGTTTGCAAACTGAAGAAGTCGCTGTATGGCCTAAAGCAATCTCCTCGTGCATGGTTCGATAGGTGTTCTAAAACAATCGTCACAAATGGATACAATCAATGCCAAGCTGATCACACCATATTTGTGAAGTTCTCATCTAAAGGCAAGGTTGCTATTCTCATTGTTTATGTTGATGACCTAATGCTAACTGGGGATGATTCAGAAAAAATTGTCAAACTCAAGAGGCTACTTGCTACTGAGTTTGAAATCAAAGATCTTGGAGCCCTTAAATACTTCTTTGGCGTGGAGGTAGCACGGTCTAAGACAGGGATTGTTATATCCCAAAGGAAGTGTATCTTGGATTTGCTAAATGAGACTGGTATGCTTGGATGTAAACCTGCAGAGACACCTATGGACCCCAATCTCAAGACCAATAAAAGTGAGGACATTGTTCCAGTAGATAGAAAGAAATTGATCTATCTCTCACACACTAGGCCAGACATTGCATTCTCAGTAAGTGTAGTAAGCCAGCACATGAACAATCTGAATGAAGAACATTTAGAAGCTGTGAATCGCATTCTAAGGTACTTGAAGACGACACTTGGACACGGCCTGCTCTTTAGAAAGTGTGAAAACCGTGAGATAGAAGTCTACACTAATGCTAGCTGGGCTGGAGAGTTTACTGAAAGGAGATCCATAACTGGTTACTGCTCATATGTTTGGGGTAATCTTGTTACATGGAGAAGCTAGAAACAATCAGTGGTGTCTCGAAGCAGTGCAGAGTCAGAATATCGTGCTCTAGCTTTGGGCATCTGCGAAGGAATGTGGCTTCAAAGATTACTCAAGGAATTAAGAGTTGATGCAAAAGGAGAAATAAAAATGTTCTGTGACAGTCAAGCTGCCATCAGCATCGCCAAAAATCCAGTGCATCACGACAGGACCAAACATGTGGAGATTGATAGGCATTTCATATCTGAGAAGGTCAACAACAAGGTAGTTCAACTAAGCTACATCTCCACTCGATTGCAGGTTGCTGAGATACTCACCAAAGCTCTTCCAAGGACAAGCTTTGATGAATTCAACTCCAAGCAAGGATTGTATAACATATATAACCTAGCTTGAGGGGGAGTGTAGAAAAGAAGCTACTCATCTTTATGCATAAGTTTAAGGGGTAATTCATTCTGTTAGATTTGGAGTTACTTTCCGTTTTCTAGTAAATAGGATCAGATTCCTAATTATTAGCTTTCCTAGTTTGGTGAGATTCCCAATTTAGAGGGATTCTCTTCTTAATTTTCTCCTAGAATTGTGGTCTGAAATGTCAGCCACTTTTGTATAAATGCTAGGTTTTACTTTATTATTTTGAGAATAAGAAGAGGAGAATTTCTTTCATCAAAATTCTCATTAAGCAACTAGTGCCCTTTTACTCCGGCTAAACCCCATTGGTAATTCCAACTCGAGTCAACTTAAGTCAACGTTTTTCCCAATTAAATGGTGTTGGCTACATGAATCCTTTTTTGCCACTCTTCACTCATATCCTTTCTTAATTATCAGAGTTTTGGTCTTCCCCAAGCATTCCCTTACCACTAGCATTCTTGTTGATATTGATACTATCTATGTTACCTTACCTCGACCCTTCATTTTTGCCAAAGTACCTAGGTCAACACGACATCACGACATGGTGTGGGTGTGGGTGTGGGTGTGGCAATTTTACACTAAATTGGTGCAAAACCTTAAAGTTTTGATGGATCCACACCCAAATCCAATACGCCTAACCGAGTCCAGAGATCACACTTCGTGATTGGTGCACTAGGGGGTCTACGTTGTATGTATCCAAACCACCTCAAATGATTCATAATTGAGACATCTAAATTATTCTCAAAATCTTTAACACTATTTCTTTAGTTACTATATAAATATATATATATATATATATATATATTTTTCTGAGGTCTGTTTTATATATTTGCTTTACATATTTTCTGTACATTTATATAAATGAGATCCTTGTCTGACCGGATGGTTTGGGCTTTGAGGTAAGGTTATGCGTCCGTGGTTCATCTCCAACTCAGCAAAAAAAATTCAAAGTTTAGAATGAATTTTGTTGACATGGTCATACTTTTCGGCGATATATTGGAATTTCGCCATAAACATTATTGTGATAAATATCGCAATATTGTGAAATTTACCAATAGCTAATATCACAGTGGATTTCCATAAAGGTGCGTGTGAAATTGGAGATATTGTGCTATAATGCTACATATAGAGAAAATACAGATTACAGAATGCACTTACGTGTTATATACTACAACTAGTGATGCACTAAATGTACACCACTTAAATGCTTTCTGTTTTCTGTATTTCTGTATATATACCAACTTCCTATCGCAAAATGACATAATCATTAAACCCTTTGAAAGGTATCCTATTATATTGAGCTCCCACTGAGGAAGTATGGCTATCCTATGCGGTAATGAGTTGAGAATCCTGGGGTTGAACATATTTCGTCTTCCATCCCTTTTATAGATGGTGACCAGACTTGTAAAGAAGATCTCTTCTATGCTGAGAGTCATCTGCGACTCCCCCCATTCTCAACCCCGACCTACACAAGTTGTTTTCCCACATTTACGACTTTTTCGCTTTCACTTCAGATAGCTTATTGTCTCTTTAATAGCTGGAACTTCCCGAAAGTATGAAAAGCTGGAGGACTTTGTACCGTCTGTTCCTCGTGGTTGGATTCTGTTCAACAGCCCAAGGGCGTAAAGTGCATCTAGGTTGACGTTACTCCAGTATTGCATTAGCTCCTTTCAAATGAACTCCAACTACAAAACGCCAAAGTTATCTCCAACCTCTCTCCACTGAACTTTAACCCTACATGACATATCTGGTTATTTGAGTTTGTCTAGCCTAACTGCATGTCCTTTTGTGTTCCTTCTACTGCACTATTTGTCGATTATTTTAAATCATTTGTTCTAAACCTTCATAATATCATTGACAAAGAGCATGCACCATGATATCTCATATGGTAAACAGTCCAGTCAATCCATCCACCCGCACAACAAGAATATATCAGCTGAACATGTTCCTCCATGTAATCCTCCTCCAAGTTTCTCCTTTTGCAGTCATCACTATATGCATATCTCCATCATAAATGCCCCTCATCATGTCAGTATATGTCACCTTACACTTTAACTTCTTCCTTCCCGAATACCTACCAAATTTTCAAATAATTCCAGCAGACACTATCAAAGTTCTTTCTAAGTCAATTAAAACCACAAGCAGAACCTTTTCTTTACGTATCTTCAATTCATCCTTTTAGTAAGTGGATGGCTTACATTGTTGACAGACCAACAATCCCTTTCAAATGATTCTGTTATAGAAACTTTCAATGTAGAGCCGGGAATACTAGGGCATATGGTCCGGCTTAAACCTTCTAATAACTAAAGCTTGATTGATTCCCCCAAAATGCCATAGTTAAGCAAATTGCATTATAGGAAAAACACTTAAAAAAACATGGAAGAATTTCGACCCTAAACACTTTCTTTAAAGATCCAAGATATCTCTAATTTCTCCATTTCTAGCACAAACATCAATAGCTTGCCAAGATTTCTTCAAAATGATTCTTTAAAGATCCAAGATATCTCTAATTTCTCCATTTCTAGCACAAACATCAATAGCTTGCCAAGATTTCTTCAAAATGAAAAACATGAGCAACGATATAATTTTGAAAAAGAAAAAATAATTAAAGAAACCATCTAGTAAAGAGACAATGACACATTTCTAATTATAGAATCTAAGCAAAACTTGAGCAATGATGTATTTTTTCTTTTTTGATCAAAAAAGAATTATAACTATAAAATCTATGCAAAATACACAAATAGAACCGATCAATGTTCTAGTCAAATTAGCCTCCTACCCATCATGTAAATATGAAAAGTGAACACTTCTTACTCCATTTATCCCCAGCACTTTTCTGATCATCTACTTCTACCAGAACATGTAGTCGCATATCCAACCATAATTTAGCCTGCTTTTATGTCCAAGACAGTAGAGTAAATGTGCGACTTGAATTTACATACCTAGGCACCAGGCTGCCCCAAATAGACTTAACCTCTAAGTTAGTTTATGTTTCCAAGGTGGTATTAGTGTGGCCAGCTGAAGTTTAATTAGCCATGCATCAAATATGTCGCTAAGTTTCACTTAATAAAGCACAAAAACATTTGGACTAAACGTACATCTCCAGAAGCAAGATAATCGGTAGGATATGTTCTTGAATGTAGGACAATCCTCTCTGAATAGTACATATTATTAGATTTGCAAAGTTACACAAAGCTTTTTCCTACCAACCAATAATGAAATTGCAGAAACTGGAAAACAAAAACTACATACTTGTTACAAAATTCCAAATTTGGAAAAGAAAAAATACGTTTGCATTGCAAGCATAATCATACTCCATTATTTCTTCACCCAGAAAAAGTAACTTGGGGGGACAATCTTTTCTTTACTGGTTTTGTTCGTTGAGGAGGTGAGAGGAAGGGGTGAAGGGTTCTTCTTATGCAACTATGCATCTTCCAGTAACATTCACTAAATCTACTTTCATTTGTCAAGGAAAATCAATAGAGTACCTTTAAATCGATTCGATGCCGCAGCTCTCGACCAGGATATGTGCAAAGACCAAAGTATGTGTCAACACCAGAATCCGTACCCTGTTCAAATATTTAAAGCTCAGTAAAAGAGAATGTCCAGTGTCACTCGGCGTACAAACTGCTATTTCACAATGCTGAGACCAATCTTTAACCTATGGGCAAAACTCAAATGAGTCTTGTTGTACAGGACATATTGCAAATATATGCAATATTCAACTTACTGATGGACACCTCCCTCTATCCCATGTTGTTCGTCTAATTTTGTTATGCTTACTTTATGAGGAAAAACATGCATCTATCAAAAAGCCACCTCCCGCATACATTTTTAATAACATCATAGTTGCACAATGACGGTAATTATGATTGTAAAGCTTAAACAAAACCAAATTTGGAAACAGGATAAACAGTTTAAGGACGATCAAAATGAAATGTTGATGGGAGGGGTAGTTTCTAAAAGAGTTAACAAGAATGTATAGCAGGATAAAATATGGGTACCAGTATACCTCCTATTAATAGAAGGATTGGAAAAGTTCCAAAAACAGCCTTTGATTCTTTTTATAAACGATGAGTATATCAACTGGATTGCTTAACTATAGTCTTTGCTGATACTGACCATCAACAGTTAACAAAATCTGACTACCAACTCTGCTGCACAGAATAGATAGGTAATGATCCATCTATGATGGTGATTCTAATGTGTTGCATACAAACACCAGTTCCCTCATAAATGTGTTCCAGTCTTGCCACATTGGGCGACTAAAGATGCAAGTTTTTGTTGCTCATGAAATTAAGAAATACAGGATGAAAGAGGAAAGGACTATGAGGGTTACCTGTTCACTGTGTATACCGAACACCAAGTCCTCTCTTAAAAACTTCATATCTTTTAGAAGCTTTACATACTTTCGTAGAAAGCCAATATGACTGGAAGAATAAGTTAGAATTCTCAGTTTTTAAGAAACAAAACGGATCAAAAGCTCTAAAGAGCAAAGTTTGTAGAAATTAACGACCAAATAAATGCTAGACCGGCGCGTAAATTGGGGGACAAAGACTCAATGACATTCTTGAATAAAAACAACATAATTTACAAGAAATCTGGTGGGCAGAAAGCATATGCAGCGCGGACTAAAAATGATTTATCAACAAATATAAAGTTCTTCTTAAAGAAGCATGACACTTGTTACCGGGGTGGCTCCTTAGAATGAAAAATTTTATTCGTCTCTTCTAATCTGTACATTTGGGAAAGCAAGAAGGAAGATTAAGTAAGTGCAACCTATGATTATTCAGTGGGATATGAGGAACTTTCAAAGTTAAGTATACCTAGTGTATGGATTCATCTCCACAACTATTAACTCATAAATTGTTAATACTCCTGATATTAAAAAATTATTCATCTCGACGACTATTTACTAATAAATTGTTCAAGAGTGATATGTGGTGCCAAGTGGGGTCAGTTGACCACACTTGAAAACATAGAAATAGATAAGTTAACCAAACTTAAAATCGGAAAAAACAATATGTACATGGTCATATGATGTTA
Organism: Platycodon grandiflorus; assembly: GCA_016624345.1. Taxonomy (NCBI): domain Eukaryota; kingdom Viridiplantae; phylum Streptophyta; class Magnoliopsida; order Asterales; family Campanulaceae; genus Platycodon; species Platycodon grandiflorus. The sequence goes on along the minus strand of CM028365.1, from coordinate 20,843,442 downwards.
TGAAAAATATAAGGGCTGTTGAAAGATTGAACCCCTAGATTCTTCCAAATCATAAGTAACTTTTATCGAACTGTTAAGGATAAAGAATAAACCTCGATGGAAACAATAAGGGCTAGATAAGCCAAGGAAGAACATGTATACAGGTAAGAGTAGGCGCAAGCCTTGGCGCATTAGTGTATTTTAGGAGTAATTTTACATTATACATTATGTTAGAGATTTACTTACATTATGTCTTTTAGTTGAGTGTCTTTTGTAATTTGGGATATTTATCTTAGGCGTCAAGCATCTCTAAGCCTATAGAAAGGCTCCAAATGTAATACTCCGTAAGAATAGTCCGATCTTGATTATTTAATAATGGAATATCCATCCCCTTCTTAATCCCCAAGGAAGCTTGGTTTTCTCTTTTCAATCCCCACAGAAGCATAGTTAACATCACATATAAAACCAGGCAGAAGCCACATGTAACTTAAGGAAGGCAGTGCCCCTCTTAAATTTTAAGAAAATTGCACTATGTTACTGTAAATTTGAAAAGGTTTCAAAACAAATATAGTACTTTCATAATATTTTGATATCCACTCCCCTTACGTTTAAGAAAATTTGCACTATGTAGTAAGTTTGCCCCCATTGAGGTCATAATGGGAATAAAGTTAATTTATACCATTTATATCCCTAATCAAATGAAATCTTTTAGTTTATATCTCCTTCCATGAGTATCATTATTATCACAAATTCTCAACCATACAGATTTTAGTAGTCATAGGAAAACATTACTCTCTTAAATCCTTACTTTTGACCACAAAGTTACATTTTGAGAATGTTAGTAGTATAAGCTTTTCCCCCCTTACCAAAAAATTCTGGCCTCGCCACTGTATAAAACATCTATAATAAAGCTGCAATAGATACTATAATCAAAACAGGTATATTGCCTCTCTAGTATCAATAACTTATTCATGCAGGGGTAAACTAACATTTTTGCCATTAAAGTATACACAGTTTTGCAATTTAGTTATTAACAAAAAGGAAAATTTTGCAATTTGGATACGAAGGATTTAAACTTTTTGCAATGATGGACATTAAAATATTTCATGGAAGATGCTGATGCAGAAGCTAAGGTTGCAATTACTAACATATTTTTAAATTTCTTATATTATCAACAATTATAATTTTTTGTTAAATCTTTTTTTTTTGTATGTTAGACTCCATGTATAGGTGTTCCCCCAACAAAGCAAATCAGCCATGGCTGCTGCATGAACATGCCACACACCCATCCTCTCGTTCCATACAATATGACTTCCTCTATTCCTGCATATTACCTCTCAAAACCCAGCAAACCCAATTCTCTTGCCTTCTTACACTTTCTACAATATACCAACCACCCAAGAATCCACACATCAATTAATCACGTAAATTAACACGAAGAGAAATAGATAAGTTTCCCCATATATCCCCAGCAAACCCACACCTCCCACGGCTTCCCTTTCCCTTCCCTCACTTGTGTTTCTCTCTCCTCTGTTTCCTCTCGTACACCTAAACCTTATCTTCTCATCCAATAAAACCTTCAAACTTGCATCTTTTGAGTCCATTCTTACGTTTTGAGGAAAGTCAGGGACAACCAAAATTTACTTACCACAATGCCTAGGGCTTTGAATCCAACTTGAACTATGATCAGAGTTGGATACAGTTTCCATGTTACAGTCCGACTGTAATTCCAGAATTTGGCCAGAAGGGTTTGCTGGTCTGAGTCTCATTCTAGTCCATGTCACAATTGAATTTTGGATGAGGAAGAGAATGAAATAAATTAGAAACAAAAAATGTTTTCATTTAAGGATGAATAAATTGTTAAGATGGCTATTGTTTTAGTGACCTGGCATAAGAATTTGACAGATTTACCCCTTTTCCATCTCATTTGTAACAGATCTTACCTATGTGAGGTGATTGGAAAAACTTCAACAGACTAATGGATGCACTGAAAAAATTATACATTACAAAAATGAATACACTTTAGTGACTAAAATGTTAGTTTAGCCATTCATGCAGATTACAAAGGATAACTATCAATTACAATGGATATTACAGAAAGAAGCACCTTTTTCCATCAGGATGAGTGATAACAATGTCCATATCCCCACAAGTAGCCTTTCCACGTCTAAATGATCCTCCACATACAATTATCACCTACAGCATAAATTTACAATAATGAATGCAAAATACAATGCATTTCAATGTATTGATGTGGGAAGGAGACTTCTTTATGTTTGAGTGGCATAGAATGAAAAAATATTTTAGACCCGAAGGATATTAACCCAAGCCTTTAAGAGATTTTACAAAATGAAGATCGGATGTTAGTGCATCACATGAGCCCTTAAAATAAGAGCTCATAGACCACTCCTTGAGCATCTATGTCATAATATTGATGTCAACTTTTTCTGCTCAGGAACCAAAGGAGTACAACTTTCTTCAGACAGGTCTGGCATAATCTGAGGGTTACCCAACCCAATTCAACTATCCCTGTGCTCAAAGGTGTGTATTCATATTGTGGAATAAACTGACTTAGCTAACAAAATAGTCCAAAGTAAACATATTGATAAATCCCTTGTGGCAGGCATATAATCTCCATTTACTAAAAACCATACTCCCTCCGTCCCCAAAAAAATTGTTTTGTTTGACTTTTCACACAGATTAAGAGATTAATTAGAGGGTTTTTCATATTAACCCTATTAATTATATCAAAATATGGTTGATACTCCATTAATGAGTAACAAAGCTATTAAAACTATGTAATTAAAGAGGGGTATAGTAGGAAAATAAGATAATTAATTGCTCCACTTTTAGGAAGTGGACAAGTATTTGGTGACAACTAAAAATAGAAAGGAAAACAGTCTATTTGGTACGGAGGGAGTATCAGTTTGATCCCCCTCCTTTCAATTATCTCTTTAACCATTACTGCTTGCTACATTAAAGTTTTAACTTCAACTCATAGCACTATTTCCAGGCATGATCCAAGCAAAAGTATACATGAAGAGGCATATGCAAACTCGATATACAATCTCCAAGGTGATGCAGATCAAAGCATCTATAAAGACAAGGTTGAATACATGTGTAACACATGCATACACAAACATAACTTTGTATACGTATATCTACTCTGTAAATATGTTTATCCATGGAAGTTTTCATTCTTTGGCCCAAAGCTCTGTTACTTTCTTTGAGGAATATGGCTTGTGCTGAAAACTTCTTCAAAAATTATCAGGAATTGTAGGAGATTTAAAACAAAATATAGTGGAAATACTAATGACAGCAAACAATGGGTATGGCGACAACAATCACAAAACAAAAATAAAAATCTCAAACCATGTGATATCAAAACTAAAGTAGTACAAACAGGAATAGCAACTCATGTGCTAAACTTGTAAAAGGTTGAATGCTCACCCCAGGCAAAACATCTTCCCCAACTTTCTGTAGAAGAAGCTCCACCTCTTGAACCTATGTGATCAGTACACTATGAGATGGCTCTGCTAAATTAATAGCAACAATATCAAAGTCCAACAATACAGGATCTGAAAGAACCACAAAAGCCAGACCTCATTACGTGGAATCCTTGTTTTGATATCATCAAAATATTTCAGCCCTAACCTCTGTGAATTTGTCAACGAATCCTCATTCTTCAAATCATCAAGAGTTCTGTGCCCTTTCTCGTAAAGTTTCAGTGCAGTGGCTGGACCAATGCCCCATACCTCCCCAAACAAGCTAATTGTCCGTACCTGGAAAAAAAAGGAAAGAATGAAAGAAAGGAAGTAATAAGAATTAAGGACAGAACAGTTTAGAACTAAAAACAAAAATTGTATTTTGAAACGACTTTTTCTTTTAATGAATCAATTTATGGAAATGGGACCTCACATGTAGGTGGTAACCAGTTTCTTTTATTGGAGATATATTGATTTTGTTCATACCAAATATTTTACACAATTTGGAGGTATAGGAATATAACAATCCTTAAACATTCCTATTATCTCACACCATTCCAGCTACAAGTGCCGTCCCAATAACAAGTGATTGGGACACCGAATAACTGAGGCATCAATTTGATGAGAAAGAACACCAAATCTCACAATCTTAATACATGGGCACATTTCTGATGGCATCATACGACCATCACAAGGAAATCAAAATTTTGAAATGTAATAATAGCTGTTGCAATACCTTTTCATCAGTCTCAAAGTGTTCTAACTTGGATAGCTTGCCCGTAGTCACAATCTCCTGAATCTGCAATTAGATGAGTGCAGTCATTTTCTCATAGTAAACGCAAAACAAATCAACTCGTACTCAAGGAAATTCTGTTTATCACTGTTTCAACATAAGAAATGAGATCAAATAGATCAGGTGTGGCATTCAAAATTCCAGGGTTTTAACATAGACAGAAGAGTGTACAGTCAATGATGATATGAAGAAAAAAAAACATTAACTATGTATTAAGCGGGAGGCAGTCGGTCTTTCACTTGAATTCTTCCTCCACTAGGCATCTTTCAACATATCTCCAATTTTTTCTCTTAACTGCTTCTTTTTCTATTTAAATATTGCAATTTCCACCCTAACCTCAAAACTCTTTTATCTAACAACAAACCTATCTCTTATCAAAAATATATATATAATGAAACAAAAACATGAATGAGCATCACATGTGCCAACATTTACTTGTGGCAGTAAAGATAAGCTCAGTAATTACAGTTTTAAGGGGTATACACACATGCACTTGGAGACAGAACACATACATACACATCTACAACTTGTAGATTACAGATAACAATATGACCATATGCTGATGTGGTGACACAACAAAACGTATAATAGGATATATAAATAACAATACTGATAGATAAATAGATCTATTGATAGCAAAAGAACAAAAGAGTAGTATAATAAGATGGAGAAGATAGAATTTAGTACATCAATCAATACAAGAAAGGGGAAATACTGAACTTACAAAGAAAGGGAAAGTTCGAATTAGGTATGAAATATACACAATTTCGTATGCCCTTGAAAAAGTATAATATTTCCCCTAGAAGCACTGGATGTACCCTCACGAATGCAATAAGTACCCAAAATGTGCTATTTCCATCCCAAAGTTAGTCACTTTTGCAAAAACCACAAATTTTAATCATGTATGGCCTAGTAAATCAAGCTGTATTAATCAAAGATAAAGATCATCAAACTCTCTACCATCGCAATTCCAAAAAATGGAAATTCTATGAAAGAGGATCCCCATCCGCATGAACAAACTAGAGATAGTGGCTCCATGTAGAGAGGATAATTGAAAAAGGTGTTAAAACTGTAAATAGTGAAAACATCCCTTCCATCAACCCAAGAATCATCCAAAACACATAGACTATGGGCATAATCTCCTCTTAAGAGAGATGAAGAAAGAACATTCTGAGAGCAAACAGATAAATTTCCATGGACTTGCATGGGTAACATAATCCTATATTTAGTATCCCACCTATTGTGGTAAAGACTAAAATTATTCTAATTCACTTTATTAGATAGTGGTATAGACTAAAATTATTCTAATTCACATTATTAGATCTAGATTGGGAACCGCCACAACCCGTTAGTCATTAAGGAAATGCTTTTAAATCCAAGTTACACAAGCCCAGCCCACTAGGGTAACTGTCTCCCAGCTTACAAGATGACACTCTTACCCTCACCAACCCCAGCTAAAGGAAGTATCTTATCATCTTCTCAAGAGTAGGAGCTACCCCAACTAGAATCTTTAACAGAGAAAGGTTAAGTAGGAACTTAAGTAAGAAAGAAAAAGGAAGTAGGAATATAAAAAAGACATGACTACCCCAAGTTATTTTTCCACCTAAGGAGAAAAAACCAACACATCCACCCAGCAAGACACCAAGCCACCCTCTCCTTCACGGGACCGAAAGTAGACTGGCCTCTATAGCTTCTCCTCGAAAGACAACTCAAGATAGAAAAAGGAAGTCCTACCCTCTCCAACCAATGAAAGATGCATACTCAAGAGACGGGTCATGGCCTATATTAATCATGGAAATACTAGACTTAGACAGGCTACTCTTAAGACCTAAAATAATTTTAAGAACCTTAAGGACAAGACCACTAACACAATCGAATAACAGGGAAGTTGAAGGGAAAAATAATTGGTAATTGACACTTTCGTATAATTTTGCTTATAATACGGATCTCCTTTTATGTCCTATAATGTGGATAGCAAACGTGCAGCTAATGTGAGAAACTCATACAATTAGCAACTTCATCGCATTTTAAATGCTTCCAAATGAAATTGTGATTCTATTCCAAAAATAGGAAGTCGTGCACTATGCTACCAACTCATTTCTGCAGATGTAACCCAACTACAACAATTTTGCAGCTGATTACACTCCAGAAGCTTCAACATGTGAGAGTACACTAAAACACGTATTACAAATATCTAGTAGGATTTTTTTTTTTCCGTTGGGTCCTTAAGGGGCATGAAATAGCTTGATCATGCTCATAAGGAAGGGCACAAAACCAACCAAATGATGACCTAAGGACGAGAGCTGCTTTACACGGTTGCCCTAGTTACTGAGAAACTTGAAATAATATCTTCAATGATTTATAGCTACCCCAAAGAAGAAATCATATGTTGTACATAACTTGTGCATAGACCTGCTCACTTACATGATCCTGCATGGACTTCCCAATTGCAGGTAGGTGTTTGACCTGATCCACGTTTTCAATTTTGAAGGGAAACTTCTCAATAACAGGAATTGCCTTGTAATAGCTAAAGGATCTTCTATCATCGCCAAGAGCTATTAAAGAGAAAGTTGGTTAAATCAGACCGGACCCCACAAATGAAAAATTAATGCACTGGTAGGATGCACAAACGACACACAACATGCCAAAGGAATTTCACCTCTATATATGTTGATAAGCTTGCCAAATATCTCAGTAATATTCCTGTTTAAATCAGGAGGGGTGTATGGCAAGGATGCATCAGATGAACTGACCTGATTCACAAGCATAAAAACACTTAATTAGAAATCTCCTCATAACATGAACTTGCAAATTATAAAACTCGTCCATAATGCAGACACACAACCAATGCATGCAAGTTATCTACACAGATTCTGAGAAGAAACAAAAGAGAACCCACGCGATAAATTCCAACTTTAGCACAACTGCAATGAACTAATCCAGCATATGATTCAATTACTCTTACAGCCTTATCTTGATCATCATGGGTGATTGAAGGACTCAGAGAGTGAGAGGAGTCCTTAGAGCCACTACCAGTGCTTTGAGCATCATTCCTTATTTCTGCCCCTGCATCTTTGGAATTTTCAGATGAAGGTTTAATCTTTTTGCCACTAGATGTCTGCCCATTAGCAGGTACAAGAGAATTCTCCTCAGAAGATCTGTTTGGTGAATCTCGACTTGAATCCAATCTTACAATGTATGAATCCTCCGACACTTTTTCTCCTAATCTCAAGCTGTCCTCTAGCCACTGATATAGGAGAATAGCCTGTAATAGATCATACACATTATCAGAACATCAATCACAATTAAGAGGCAAGTAACATCTGTGATCTACAATCTAAAAAGCTAATGTAAGCACAACACTATAGATGTAGTGGGGTCATTTTTTTGTTTCATTATTTTATTATTTATTAGGAAGGGGGGAGGAACGTGGCTCTGAAAACTGGATCCCTTTTAGCATTGTCGGATACTTATGTATCTATAGCAGTATGTCAAATGTTAAGCATCTGGAATCATACAAATATTGACCGAGTGTTGTAAAGATTAAGTACATTAATAGATATCACTGAAAATCTTGAGATTTGAAACTTTTGAGAAGTAATACCATGATACATAATTTACTCGTGAGGCAAAAAACAAGCGATGATTGATGTCCACTGAATACTTGTCATAAATATAAACAGAACATTGAACTTCACAATTAAAGAATAGTGTCAAGAAAATATTATCTTCTAGTTTGTTGAAAAATCAAAAGAAACGGTGAGCTCCCTATAACGAACATATAACTTTATTTGTCGAGTTCCATATTCCAAGGTAGAGTCCAGAATATACGGCATTGTATAGTGGGACATGATACTGTATTGTATGATACATTGGCAAATGGAATACAAAAGTAGGATACATATCCCTCACAATCATTCTCTAATTATACTCCCTCTGCCCCTTAAAGAGTGTCCTACTTTCCTTTTCAGATTGTTCACAAAAAGAGTCGATTCTTAAATTAAGCTATAAATTTTTATTGTTATTCCAAAACTATTCTTCCTTTTCAAAATCATGATGGTGATCTTACGTGACATGAATTAAAAAAGAATATTTGTTAGTGCAAATTAAAAGAAATTTATGAAAGTCGAGATGCATTATTTAAAAAGTTCATCTTTGAAAATCGGACTATCTTTTCAAAACTACTAATACTATTTAGTACCTACGCACAAAACACAAATTTGGTATTTGCCTTCTAAATGGCACATCACATGCTTTACGGAGGATAGAAAGCCTGTGGCAAAAGCTCATTTAGCAATGCCTATAATTGTTACCAAGTTTAGGAACTAACGTTAACAATAAGCACCACGATTAGCTAAGTATATATAAAAGTACCAACTTTTCCGACTAGAAGTACAACACAATTGCACATGAAATTGAAAACAAGTGTATAAATTGATTTCTAGGTAAACTTACTCCCTTAAATTGCTGTAATTTCTGGCGACTAAATTGCTTGAGGAGTGAGTCCAAATTCATAGCAAAGATGTGAGTGACGCTCTTTGAGATGCTTCCTTCTATAATTGCCCCCATTTGCACCAGCTTCTGCTTCCAAATCTAAAACAGAACCAAATTTAAAATCAAGCAGCTACAACCACTTCCTTCTTCCCAAAATAATAATAATAAATCCGCATTTTCACTTTTCAAAATCAATTCGATCATTTTTTACTTTTCAAAGTTAATTCAAACATTTACGACGTTGTAAAGTCAAAATGCAACCCGAGATAGAGAATACAATAGAAGCTAGCAACTACATAACATTAAAAATGGCCCAGGAAAAACAGAAGAAATTACGGAGGAAGAACCTGTAATCGACGACTCTGGACACCGTTTTCGACCAAGAAGACAACCATTCCGGAGAATATTCCGACGGGATCAGGCGGTGGAGACCGTTTTTTGCTTGCCTTTGGCGCCATTTCTTTTTAACTGGGGTTTTGCTTTTTTCACTGCTTTTGTGTTTCTTCTCTCTACTACTACAGCAAAACCAGAACTGTCTACCGGGGAATATTCTTTCACTATATACATTTAAAAGTAGGGTAGTGCTATTCCTACCCCCAAAATTACTTAGTCTACCCATTTGCTAAGTTTACCCCCCTTCAAATATTATACCTCCCATATTACTAAGTATACCCCCATTTTTTTTCCTTTTTTACCCTTTTTTGCTGCTTCTTCTTCTTCTAAGTTTACCCCCCCTTCTATGCTTCCACCTAGCTTTTTTGCTGCTGCTTCTTCTTCTTCTTCTTCTTCTTTTTTGCACTATTAAAAGATGAAATCAAAATCTAATTACCAAACAATGAATTTAATCCAATCAAAAATCGAAACAGAGAAAACAATAAACAATGACAATCACAAACAATGAATTTAATCCAATCAAAAATCGAAACCAAGGCTAATTTCAAACCAATCAAAAAAGATCTAACATCATTTCCTCCATCTCGGTCATGTCCCTATCATTTCACCGCAGTCTCGATTCGGTTAACGCAAGGCGGCGGTATTCACGTAGTGTGCGGCACCCCGCCGCACACTAAGGAATGTGCGGGTCCGCCGCATACCTTAGGGCGTGCGGCGAGGTGCCGCACATACTAGGGCGTGCGGCGGGGGTGCCGCAATATCTTAGGTTCTTAAAATTTTTAAGGATAAAAGAGTCTTTTTATATTGTGGCAATTTTTGTAATATTACAAAGGGGGTAAACTCAGCAAATATAGGGGTTGGAATAGCAATTCCCTTAAAAGTAATATATTTATTTTTAAAAATAAATATATTATTTTAAAACATAATCAATTAATTGTTAGAAAAAATATTTAGATGACCTCAAAAACTTGAAGGAGCTTGAAATTTGAAATAGTTTGAGCATTTACAGAATCTTCGATATTTGAAGAGGTTAATAAATTCGTAAAATAATTGTTATTCATAACAAAAGAAGTAAATAAAAATTATGTGTAGTATAATAAGAAAGTATAGAAAGAATGTAATGAGAAAAAATATTTTGGAAACTTATTTATAAAAAAAAAATCATAAAATAAATAAAACTAAGAAAAAAAAAATTAACGACTTTATAGCCATTGCAAAAGAAAAGGTGCACCATGGTTGTCATTGTTCTCAAACGGATAGTTAAAAAAAAAATGTCTAGCAAAGTTGTCTTTGGACTGATCGATATTTATAAAGTGGTTGATGGCTTCACCTATTACGCGAATTCTCACTATGATTTGAAGTGGTTGATAAAGTTTTTTCAAGCTTTTAAACGTTCTAGTGGAGGTGTTCTTATTGTTAACTATTCTCAAGTTTACCCAATTTACGATCAATGGCTATTCCGGGTTGGTTCCTAGATGTGTTAAACTTTTTTTTTCCTAAAGTACCAAATAGTCCCTATAACAAGCTTTAAAATTCAAGATAATCTCTGAAAAATAATACTCCTAGTTGGAATGTTTTTATCTTTAAACAATTTTCGAACCAAAGGAATTCAAAATGAGCTTTAGGATATAGCGTACAAGAACTGACTTAAACGAAATTTCACTTGCTCAAAGAATGACACACCAACTATTTTTCGCAATTAAGTTGAGCTTAGGATATAGTGTAAAACACAAAATTTATTTTTCGCACTTAAGTTGAGCTTAGGATATAGTGTAAAACACAAAATTTCTCTTGTTCAAAGATTGAATCACCAACTTTTAATTGAAACAAAGGTTGCATTTCTTTTTCCTTTCTTTCTCTCTTTAATTTTCTACTTTAATTATTATAAAATTAAAATATAAATAAATAAATAAGAGAAGAAAATTCATGTCTACATAACAGAAAAAGAAAAGGAAATTCGTTTGTCCAAACACATCCGAGTGTTCTATTCACCTACTAGCACTCTCCCTTGTTGATCACACGAATTGGGCCAACAAATTCATTTGAAATGGCTTTTGGATTTATTAACACGGACAATTAGTACTTTATCATGAACAAAATCTAACACCTCATTTTTTCAAAAACTCAAACTAAACTATATAAGTCATAAAATCGAACCAAACTACTCGCTTTATATATGATTCAGCAAACCAAACTGCTCGGTTTATATATGATTCAGCTTGACTCGGGAGATCAAACAACAAGCTAAACCGCTCAATTTTTTTTTAAATTGAAACCAAATAAACCATAAAACTAAACGAAGCCACCCGCTTTGCCGTGGATAGACTCCTCTAGTAGCCCATACCAAAGTTTGATATGGGCCAGCAGTCAATCGCCCCGGTCTTGAGCGAAGCTTCCTTCAATTCCAATGGCCGTTTCTCCCAAATGAGAGAGCACTTGCAGGTGATCTTTCAACTACCTAATTTGCTGCTTTGTCTCAATTCTTGCTTCAAAATTGTACTGATGAATATCCTTTGTGTATGATTAGTTGTGCATTTAAAAAAAAGTAAGAATTCATCTATCAAAAATTTCCCTCGAATTTCCCAGTTTAGTTCAAACCTTAACTATTTGGTAATTATTCAATATTACTGACATTATTTCCCAAATCAAATTCTCAAGATTTCAAACACAGAATTAGCAATTCACAAAGTCATCACTAAATTTCAATCAAAAGCTTCAATTACACTGATCCTACATATGATCACTACACGCTAACAAGGAGACAACAAAAACCAAGATTAGAAACCCTAATTAACCTCTCCATCTAACCACCAAAACCGTACAGAGTGCGACCCTGGCGCTTGAGAGCGTACACAACATCCATGGCCGTTACAGTTTTGCGGCGAGCGTGCTCAGTGTAGGTAACAGCATCACGAATGACGTTCTCGAGGAAGATCTTGAGAACGCCTCTGGTCTCCTCGTAAATCAGGCCGCTGATTCTCTTAACGCCACCACGCCTCGCCAGTCGCCGAATTGCCGGCTTCGTGATTCCCTGGATGTTGTCCCTCAGAACTTTCCGATGCCTCTTTGCACCGCCTTTCCCCAATCCTTTGCCTCCCTTTCCTCTCCCTGACATCTTCTCTCAAAATCCCAAATCAAGAGCGAGTGTTTTTGTGTGTGAGAGAGAGTGAAGAGAGAGTATGTGTGAGAGAGAGTGGTGGGGATGGGAGTATATATAAGCTGTTTTCTGTTTTGGCGCTAGTGTTTTGGACCGTTGGATTGGAGTGTCATCAGACTTAAAGAGTCTGAATCCGTGTGATAAAGATGAAGTGTTTTGATTGGTGCTCTTAGATTATGACCTGGATCGACATTTCCAACTTCTGTATAAGTGGTCACTCGTGCCGCAAGTGTTCTTCGGAATTTATATAACGCCCTTTTGGATTCGGCTATGGATGTACTCCTCCCCATCCTTTTTGAAATTTTTACTACACTCCTTATAGTTTAAGTTTGCTTAACAAATTCACTCATTGATAAAAGATGCGGATTTGAAAAGTGAATCAAGGAAAAATATGAGACCATAAAAACTTAACACTTTATGCATCTATTTTTGTCCTTTTGACTAAGAAGTCTAAATCTGTGTGAAAAAAATGAGTCGAGGTATATATAGTTGTTTTGTGTTTTAGACCATTTGATTCGAGGTCATCGGACTAGTGAGTCTTAGTCCTAAGGATGCAAATGAAGAGTTTACATTAGTTTACTAGATTATTTCCTGGATTGATATCACTCGGTATGAGTAGTTTACGCGTTCGCACACTTTGTTTGGACTTTTGTCTGACACACCCCTTCTTATGGCTTCAGTTCGAGCCTCTTGAATTTTCTAGAGTTTATAGCTAGGATTTAGTTGATATAGTAAAACGTTTTAATCAATAATTGATACCAGCAGACTTCAAACCTATGTCATTCTAAGCTTAAGCCTCTAAGAACTATTTAAGATGCAAAGATTTTTAATGCCTAATCCTTTTAAATGTTGGGGTTTGGCAATAGAGTTTCAAATGAGGAAGGGATGATTGGTTGAGTGAGTGCTAGAAGCCCAGTAATAATTGTAGTATGTTTGGTGTAGTCTTCAATAATCCCTTTAGGAATAGAGAAGGAGGCTAAGTGAAAAGCAGGAAGGGAATTAGCAATAACTTTTATCATAGTAATTCTACCTAAAAAGGATAACAATTTTGGAGTGCAAGAGTATTAAAAAGGGTATTGTTGTGTAACAGTAGAAGCAAGCAAATAATGAATTGAGTAAATAACAATTAACAAGCAATTGGGAATTGGAAGAGAAGAGAGCATTTGGGGTTTTAAGACTGTTGTTGATGAGATCCAAGGAAGCAACAACGCGTCGAGTTCGATTCAAGTATCAAACGGACCATTGACAAGAGCTCATAACAAGAGGATTCGTGAGGAAGTAAGCGGATTGGTTTGTGAATTGGTGAATGAAAAGCCTTTGGCATGCTTAAATGTTTATCTAAGAGCTCAAGGAACTTGTCTCAATATGATCCGAGGTCATAGAAGCGATCTGGAAAACTCAAGGGACCAAAGTGCAAATTTTGAAAATTCCCCAGTCAGGGCGCTGCGTTAGGGCGCACAACTCATTGAATCTCGGCCTGAATTGAGTTTGAAAATCACCAAAGTACTGGGAGCATCGCGCCAGGGCGCCCCGCCAAGGCGTGCAGAAGCGCTAGGGTGCCGTCGTCAGATTTTGTTATTTTCGTTATTTTATGTATTTTAAATTAGTATTTTTGCCCTATTTCTTTGGGGTGTGACTTTAATCGTTTTTAGGGTTTAGTATGGTGTGTTTTAGCCTATATAAAGGTTTTATATGTTTTAAAGATAGACAACTTTTATATTAATTGATTAAGAGAATTTATTCAATTCTTCTTCATTATTTAAGGACTTTTTGAACTTATGAGGATTTGTCCGGTGACGTTCAGCCTTTCTTCTTATCAAGATATTTCATCCTAATTGTGGCGAAACTCATTATACCAAGGTTCGTGGTCGTCTCAATTATCGGGTTGCGGCTGTACATGCCAAGGTTCGTAGTTGGATTGATTCAACGGGTTGAAGTGTTACCTTCCATCAATTCTCTTGATCTTAGCTTCTGTTCCGTGTGAAATCGTGATTCATCTAGAATCCTTTGCAAAGATCGTATCATTTGGTATCTGAGCAAGGTTCTTTCCGTACTCTATCGTTAATTATTTCATTCTAGCTTTCAATTGTTTTCCAATCTTAGGTACAGATTTCGTGCCCTAATGTCTTTTGTAGTAACATAAACTTTGGTCATAAACCCTAGTTTACTCTCTTATTAGTTTCAAATCCTAAAATTTTCTAGGGTTATAAATTTCAAAAAAAAAATTGCAGTTGAAATTTTTCGGTTTATTTCAAAAAAAAAAAAGATTACAAGAAAAAAAGAGAGAGAGAAGAAAAAGCAAAAGGCCGAATTTCAAAAGTTTCAAAGTCAACCCAAATTGTTGGCTTATCAAAAAGTGTTCGCAAACTCTAGATTCAAGAATAAAAACTGAATCTTTCATTCTAAAATTCATAATCCTTTCGTTTGTCTTATTCTTGGTTGTTTGTCACTAGATAATTCTGATTTTGATTGCTTAGTTTAATTAGAACATTGAAGAATTGATTAAGTGGTAAAAGGCAAGAGACACTACTAGAAATACGCGTATTAGTGACGAAAATTTTCATCGCTAATTAGTGACGGGAGATCAAATTCAGCGACGAAAATCGTAGCTAAAGTAGCGGGCTTTTAAATTAGATACAGAAATCCTTCCGTCGCTAAATTAAAGGATATTCGAAGAATATTCCTTTATTCCATCGCTAAAAACCGCGAGAAAAATGCGGGAACATTAGAGACGGAGCTTCCGTCGCTAATTAATGGCTCCTCGCTAATTACCGACGGAACTTCCTTGTCTAATTACTGTTGCTAATTAGCGACAGAGCTTCCGTCGCTAATTACAATTAATTTCACCCCAGTCAAACCCTCGTTCCCCCTTCCCCAAACACCCTTTCCTCTTCCCCACGAGAGTAAGTGAGGAATACTTCCTTGATTGCTATAATCATGTCTCAAGACGATAACAATAATTCTAGGAGGGAGGGTAAGAGTCCCATGACGGAGGGGGCGGGCATATAAATATCAGATCTAACTGAAACCTTGATAGCAGTCATGAATTGTAACACCCCAAACTCGGTCGCAACATCGTGGTCCCATAATTTAGCCACGTCACCACGAAAAATGCTTAACAAATTAATCTCGAGTAAATACATTATCAAATTAACCTTAAAACCAACGTAGTCCAAAAGTCACCAACATTAATAACCCACAGTAATTGTCAGTACATTTCTAAATTCATCATTAAACTTAAATAGTTCAAATCTCCCTCGTTACAAGGAATGAAAATCATTCTCTAAATATTTCGAAACACTCTTGTCGACATCAGTTCGAGCATAAGATCCTTCCTACTTATTACCTGAAAAAGGAATAGGAAATGGGTGAGCGAACAATGCTCAGCAAGTTTATATACAACCCCTCAAGTTTCTACGGAGGAGTTGACTCAAATGAAAATCAAATTCATAAATGTCTTTATTCAAAGGACGTAAAGTTCATATGGTTAAAAAGGAAATCATAAATTCAATAGGAATTCCAACGAAAGACATAGATATGCAAATTGACTACGAGAGGTACAGCTACCGCCAACCGTCCCATACCGGTTGGAGGCAACGTCCAACTCGCGGACACTATAATCACGTAAGTGGTCTCAAGACCTAAATAAACCAAATACTCCGAAGAGTTCTGAAGATTCATAATTCATAAATAAGGTATATCCAGATAACCACACCACGGGCCATGTGGTGTAAAGCATTCATAAAAATTCATATAATTCATATCTCATAGTATCATAGTACCCCTGTGTGACAGGTTGTTTAACTTAGTGATCACAGTAAGAATTTCAATAAAGTACAAAATAGATTCATAAATGGAAGATGTCACAATCGAACGGTTTTCATAAAGATATTTCTCATCAGACAATAATTCATACGAAGGATTATCGATAAGACATAATATGAAGTGAGAATGAAACGATACGACGGAGTTCAAAACAATTATTGACACAAGAGTCGGGTATAGCGTATACAATGACGTTCATTAACAAGAATACAGCGGAAGCCTATTGAATGAAAATAGAATTCAAATACTTAAAAAAGGTATAATCCCTTACCTCAATAAACTTAATGACGATAATTCCACACTGAGTGTACTCGTACTAGGCCCACTTGTCCAAGCCTAAAATCAAGCGTAACATACAATCATAAATCTAGAGTTGGACTAATTACAGTATACTCTTAGTCAATAATAATAGGCTAGTTAAGTGTTACTTTACTAATCTTGGTTAATAATAATAGACTAGTCAAATGTTACTTTACTAAGAATTTCTTTTAAAGTCCCTCCAGCAATGATTCTCATATTTCTTCCATTTACTACCCTTCCAGACTTCTCTACACAATAAGGATACGTACCGACCCACACACACAATTTTGGTATTCCCTTTTTATGACTTCTCTCTCATTATCTATTTTATTGTGCACTTTAAATTCCAGACCCAACCCTCGCACACATAATATCACACACACACACACACACTAGCACGCACATATCACAATCACAGCATACATGTCACATGCACACACACAAAACATGCACCAAAACACACGCAACATACACCCATCATTATTACACTTATACTTTTCCTGACAAACTCAGCATATTAAAACCACTTACACTCATACCTCCCATCATACTCTTTCTCTTCTTCTTATTTCTTTCTCTTTTCCCAACACATACTAATCGCCGCCCTATGCATACCCTTAATCATACATACTGACATAATTCTATTTCATAAATATGAAGTCAACAACGTAGACATTATAATCACATTGTGTAGATAAAGCTATTCTCCAAATATTCTTACCTCAAAGTCCGTACTTTTTGATTTCCTCCTTCTCTTCCTAGCACAGCTGCTGTACCAGCTCTCTTTGTGTCACTCTCGTATTCTGTTTTCTTTTCCCTATAGAATAGGTCAACTAACACGGTATACTTTATTTATATCAATACCCTATTAGGGCTTTAACCTAATACAATTCTTTTATAAAATCGCCCCTTAATTATTAAGATATTACCATTAGGAAATTTAAGTTGGGCCAAGTTCAACCCTCATAATTAAGTTACGAAATTAAGCCCAATTAATTACTCATATTCACATAAAAGTAAGGTAATTAATAGAATAATATAACATAATAATTACTAATTTCACTGGTATTACATGAACCAGACACTTAGGCAATAGTTAAACCCGATGAGGGAATGAATAGATAGGATGGAGAATGAGCGAAGGGAACCTCCATAACGTGATCCAAACACGTGTGGGAGGGATAGAGTGAGGGAAGAAGAGATAAATTATTATTGAGAAAATGTTGATGATTAGGGTAGGTGATCTGATAATGGGAGACGAGGGAGAGATAAAAGAGAGAGAGAGAGAAATCGAATAGATGACAACCTAAGTGGTATCAAACTAAGAGTACCATCTTTTCAAGGTAAAGATAATCCTAAAGTTTACCTTGAGTGGGAGTTGAAAGTGGAAAAGATTTTTGGGTGTCATAACAATTCTGAGTTGAAGAATGTTAAAATCACGGCCATAGAATTCTCGGATTATGCATCGGTTTGGTGGAATCAATTATGCAATACTATAAAAAGATATGGGGAGAGACCTGTTGATACCTGGGAGGAGATGAAAAGAATTATGAGGAGGCGTTTTGTACCAATGCACTACTACAGGGACTTGTACTTAAAATTGTAAACCTTGAGACAAGGCACTAAGAGTGTTAGGGAATTTTAAGGAGATGGAGGTTGCGATGATTATGGCTAATGTAGAGGAACATTGAGATGCTACCATGGTTAGATTTCTAACGGGTTTGAATAGGGAAATTAGTAATGTTGTGGATTTGCAATATTATGTCGAGATGGAGAAGTTGGTCCACAACGCAATTAAAGTGGAACAACAACTCAAGAGGAGGGGTAGCAATATGATGAACCCTAATTCTAATTCTAATTGGAGATCTAATTATGGTAATAGAGATGAAAAGCCCAATGTGAATCCCAAGGTAGATGCACCAAATGTGGGGTCAACTGTGTAAACAACTATGAGTAAACCTGAAAATCCCAAACCTAGGACTTGTGAGATCAAATGTTTTAGGTGTCAAGGCATGGGACACACTGCCAGTGAGTGTGTAAACAAAAGGGCCATGATTATGTTAGAAGGTGGTGAGGTAGTGACCGAAGATGAGGATGAGTGTGCAGATATGGCACCATTGGGGGATAATGGTGAATTTGGTACCGAGGGTGAGATAAACTTGAGTATGGTAGCAAGAAGAGTGCTAAGTGTACAAGTGAGAAATGAGGAGGATTTTCAAAGAGAAAACATCTTTCACACTAGATGTTTTGTATTGGAAAAAATTTATGGGATGATTATAGATGGGGGTAGTTGCACCAATGTTGCAAGCACTACTATGGTTGAAAAGTTAGGGTTGCCTATGCTTAAACATCCACATCCTTACAAATTGTAATGGTTAAATGATAGTGGTGAGGTGAAGGTGAATAAGCAAGTTCTCATGACATTCCGCATTGGGGGTATGAGGATGAGGTATTGTGTGATGTGGTTCTTATGCAACTGTTAGGAATATGCCTGTGAAACAGCTGATGTATATGTTTGCATATTCCAACACAGTGATTTACTTGTTCTCATTACAATGCATGTTTCACAAGTGGCTAAAAGGGCTGCGTACCGGTTAGTGTGGTAACTTGATGAAACATTGCATAAGTCATTAGACTAGGAAGTCTTTGTACATGTCTGAGTCTGTGTCTTACCAAGTAACGATGACTCTTCATATGGATTAGCTCTACCAGCGCAAGTAGACATCTCTACCAGCAATGTCTAATTAGCAGTCTTTACCTCAGCAGTCTTACATCGGCAGATCTCAGTATCAGCCATACTCTTCATCAAACAAACTGCAAGAATGCTGATAATTCTCAAGAGGAACATCGGTCGTTGCTCAAAGCTACAATTCAAAATAGATCCGTTACCAGATCTCACTGACAGCTCAAGATACGCATCGATGTCTGTGCTTTGACTATTATTCAGAAGACATTTCATCTTTCGTGTTTGATCCCAGTCTTCAAGGCTACATTCCATAAAAGACCAAACACAGTGCGCTATAACCCAGGCCTGTATGTCAAGTCTCATTCATCCAGCCTATACTCTTCGGACAGATTTCAAGGTAACTTACACAAAAGTCCTTGCCCAACAGTTCTCACAATGTACTCTGATGCATTGATAATTCAACCTCTAACGGGCAAAAACTTATCCAAAGCCTCAACGACTCTTTCATCTTCTCCAGTCTATAAAAGAACCCTCTCATTCCTCATTCAAAGTGACGAAGTGCGAAGCTCCAAGCTAAAAGCTTCAAACCCTAGAGTGAGAAAAACACAAGTGTAAGAACAAACACTTTGTGGGAGAGAAATCTGAAATTCCTAAGGCAAAGAAGCTCTGCTTAATCAAGAACTCTTTTCTTGATTTGAGTTCTTTCTTCCTTCGAAAGACTCAGTCTTTTTAGTTGCTATATTTCAAATCCATAGCTAGAGACTAAGCATCCTGCTCGTCGTTGAAGACTGACCAAGCTTGAAGATGTCCGATGAAGAACCAGAGCCAAATAATCCATACTGCATTTATATCGACAGACTTATACTAGATTATAAGGGTTGTTGATTGTGCAATAAATTGTCATCATTTTTGGCCGAGTGCTTAGCACTCAGTTGTTCAAGTACTAGTTATTTGAGCAACGCCTAATATTCTCTTCTCACAACAAATTTATCGAGTTGATACTACAGGAAGACAACATAATAAATGTTGACTACATCTTCCAATATATTTTCGATAAATTTGATTTCGCTTTCTTAATCTCTCATTTTTCTTTCCTAGGAGATTGCTAGGTTAGAGAGTCTAGGTAGATGTATTAAACATGTTTGTCTTTGAGCAAACCTCTGCTGAATTTTAATATAAATTTTATTTTATTACATTCAGCCTTTACTTATCTTTCCTGTAATATATGTTATATATCTTGTGCAATCTGGTTGTGGAAAGTAATTAATGCATCTAATACAAGATTTAAGTTTGTTGTTATGAAAAACATGTACCTATTTGTTTACAGCCGCTTTAATCTAAATTGCTATACTTATGCTACTTGTTCTTTCGCTGCTTAAACTTTTCTTTATCAGCAAAGTATAACATAATCTTCTACCAGCAGTCTTTGAAGTCTGCTCATCCACATTAGCTGATGTCTCTATATCAGCTATGTTACTTAAATCTGGAAGATGACCTATCCAATTAATTATTTCATCATTGTCTTTCAATTCAATCTTTAAAACAGATGAAGTTTTTAATAAAGGTCATATAGGCTATTCACCCCCCCTTCTAGCCTATACTATGAGCACATCAACTTGGACCTAACAGCAAGCAATCCATATTTTGCTAGGGCGTCCTTGGCAATAAGATAGGCGTGCTACCCATGATGGTTTCACCAACAAGTACTCATTCATGTTTAATAACTGGCGTGTTACACTTGTTCCCTTAACTCCAACAGAAGTGTATGAGGATCAATTGAAGTTACAAAAAGAGAGTTTGACTAGTAAGGTTAAAAATAGAGAGAAAGCAAAAAAAAAAAAAAAAGGAAAGCTTGAAAGAAAACAAGAGTGAGGGATCGGCTAAAGAAAAAAGTGAAAATAGTGAGATAGCCAGGAAAAAGGAGAGTAAAATGAGAGAGCAAAAGAAATTAGTGGAGAATAAAAGAAAAGATGAGAGAAGACAAAAGAATTTTTACGCAAGGGCAAGTGAATTGAAAAAGACATTGTTTTTGAAAAGACCAATGATTGTACTCTTGTACAAGGGGGCATATTTAACTACTAACGAAACTTGTGATTATTTGCCTATTGTTGTTGTTTCTCTTATACAGGATTTTGATGATGTGTTCCCTGAGGAGATTCCAAAAGGTTTACTACCAATTAGGGGAATTGAGCATCAAATTAATTTTGTACTCGGAGCATCGATTCCAAATCGACCCGCCTATAGAAGTAATCCTGAGGAAACGAAGGAACTTCAAAGGCAATTTGATAAAATTATGGACAAAGGACAAGTATGAAAGAGTATTAGTCCATGTACCAAAGAAGGATGGTACCGTACTGCTTGTACCAAAGAATGATGGGACTTGGAGGATGTATGTTGATTGTCGAGCAATCAACAACATAACGGTAAGTATCGTTATCCTATTCCTCGTTTAAATGATATGCTTAATGAGTTGCAGTGCTCGAATTTATACTAAACTTGATTTGAAACAAGGGTACCATCAAATTAGGATGAGAGAGGGAGATGAGTAGAAAACTGTATTCAAAACTAAACATGGTTTATATGAGTGGTTAGTCATGCCTTTTGGGTTAACTAATGCACCTAGTACTTTCATGCGTTTGATGAACCATGTTTTGCGTGAGTTTATTGGTCACTTTGTGGTAGTATACTTTGATGATATCTTGATATATAGCAAAAACTTAGATGATCACGTTATGCATTTAAAATTTGTTTTGAATGTGTTACGAAAGGAAAAGTTATTTGCTAATCTTAATAAGTGTACTTTTTGCACCGATAAACTTGTCTTTCTTGGTTTTGTTATGAGCTCACAAGGTATACAGGTTGATGAGGAAAAGATCCAAGCCATTCGAGAATGGGCTAGTCCTACGAATGTAGGAGAGGTAAGAAGTTTTCATGGACTTGCTAGTTTCTACCACATGATTGTGAAAGAATTTAGTAGTATCGCAGCACCACTCACGTAAGTAATTAAAAAAAGTGTGGGTTTTACGTGGGGTGATAAACAAGAAAAAGCGTTTCAACTTCTTAAACAAAAGTTTACTAACGCTCCCTTATTGGTTTTGCCTAACTTTGATAAACCTTTGAGATTGAATGTTATGCTTCGGGTATTGAAATAGGTGCGGTACTTATGCAAGAATGGCGACCAATTGCATACTTTAGCGAAAAGTTAGGTGGGGCAAGTTTAAACTACCCTACTTATGACAATGAATTGTATGCATTGGTTAGGGCATTGGAGACTTGGCAACATTACCTTTGGTCTAAGAAGTTTGTTATCCATACCGATCATGAGTCTTTGATAAACTTGAAAGGACAACACAAGTTGAATCGGAGACATGCTCGTTGGGTGAAATTCATAGAGACCTTTCCTTATGTTATTCGCTACAAGCAAGGTAAGGATAATGTTGTTGCCGATGCACTTTCTAGCAGGTATGCCTTAATTTCCACATTAGATGCTAAATTACTTGGTTTTGAGCATATTAAACAATTATACGTTGATGACCATGATTCTTGTGAGGGATTCAAGCATAGTGAGAGGGGGACCTATGGTCAGTTTTATAGGCATAAGGGGTTCCTTTTTAAGAAAAATAAATTGTGTGTACCTAATTGCTCCATGAGAGACTTGTTAGTGAGGGAGGCCCATGGTGAAGGGTTGATGGGACATTTTGGGGTGGCTAAAACTTTGTCTATCTTGCAAGAACATTTCTTTTGGCCACACATGAAGAGGGATGTTGAGAGGATTTGTGATAGGTGTGTGACATGTCGACAATCTTAAGTCAAGGGTGTAAGCCCATGGGTTATACATGCGATTACTTATTTCCAGTGATCCTTGGGTTGACATCTCCATGAACTTTGTGTTAGGTTTGCCTAGAACTAAAAATGGGAGATATTCTATTTTCGTGGTTGTGGATCGATTTTCAAAAATGGCTCACTTTATTCCATGCCACAAAACTGTCTGAGTCGGCCTCTCCTAGGGATTCGACAAAGAATGATGCTTCTCATATTGCTAACTTATTCTTTCAAAAAATTGTTAGACTTCATGGCATGCCTAAAACCATCGTGTCTGATAGGGATGTGAAGTTCTTGAGTTACTTTTGGAAGACCTTGTGGGGAAAGTTAGGGACTAAATTGTTATTTTTTACAAATTATCATCCGCAAACTGATGGTCAAACAGAGGTAGTGAATAGATCTTTGTCTGCTTTGTTGAGAGCAATTTTTTCCAAGAATATCAAAATGTGGGAGGATTGTTTGCCTCGTGTTGAATTTGCTTATAATAGAATTGTTCATTCTGCAACTAAATTTTCTCCATTTGAAATTGTATATGGATTTAATCCTTTAACTCCTTTGGATTTATCACCATTACCTATTTCTGAGCATGTGAATTTAGGTGGGAAAAAGAAAGCAGAATTTGTGAGGAAATTGCATGAGAAAGCAAGGCACAACATTGAGCAAAGAACCGAGCAATATGTGCGCCAAGCTTACAAAGGGCGAAGAGAGTTGATCTTTCAACCCGGTGATTGGGTTTGGATGCACATGAGAAAAGAGAGATTTCCTAAATTAAGGCGATTAAAATTACTTCCACGTGGTGATGGTCCTTTTCAATTGCTTGAGCGCGTGAATGAAAACGCTTACAAATTGGATCTACCTAGTGAGTATAATGTTAGTGCCACTTTCAATGTTTCTGATCTAAGTTCATATGATATAGGTGTAGATTTGAGGACAAATCCCTTTCAAGAGGAGGGGAATGATGAGATCCAAGGAAGCAACAATATGCCAAGTTCGATGCAAGTATCAAACGGACCATTGATAAGAGCTTGTGCCAAGAGGATTCGTGAGGAAGTAAGCGAATTGGTTCGTGAATTAGTGAATGAAAAGCCTTTGGCATGCTTAAATATTGATCTAAGAGCTCAAGGGACTTGCCTCAATATGATCCGAGGTCATAGAAGCGATTTGGAAGACTCAAGGGACCAAAGTGCAAAATCTGGAAATTCCCCAGGCTAGGGTGCCGCGCTAAGATTCAGGCTTGAATTGAGTCTGAAAACCACCAAAGTAATGGGAGCATCGCTTTAGGGCGCTGCGCCAAGGTGCGCCGTCGTCAGATTTTGTTATGTTATGTATTTTAAATTAGTATTTTCGCCCTATTTCTTTGGGGTGCGATTTTAATCATTTTTAGAGTTTAGTAGGGTGTGTTTTAGCCTATATAAAGGCCGTTTATATGTTTTAAAGATAGACAACTTTGATATTGATTGATTGAGAGAATTTATTCAATTCTTTGTCGTTCTTTAAGAACTTTTTGAACTTATCAGGATTTGTCCTGTGACATTCAACCTTTCTTCTTATCAATTAGTATTCCATCCCAATTGTGGGGAAACTCATTATACCAAGGTTCGTGGTCTTCTTAATTATTGGGTTGCGGCTGTACGTGCCAAGGTTCGTAGTTAGATTGATTCAACAGGTTGAAGTGTCACCTTCCATCAATTCTCTTAATCTTAGCTTCCGTTTCGAGTGAAATCGTGATTCGTCAAGAATCCTTGGCAAAAATCGTATCAGTTCTATACTGATATTCCAACCTTATACACGTTTTAGGGTTATAACTTATATATAAGATACAAGACCTAACCCTAAATACAACAAAATTAAGGAAAACTTGTACTGCACAAGTTGGTGTGGCGTGGCCGCATTCTCCCACACGTCCAAAATGTCAGCTCGCACCCTACGCGACCGCCCTGAGCAGCCGCGCCACCTGCGCGTTCGAGCCCGTTTTCTCTGCGTGACCGCGCCTCCAGTAGTGCGTTCCTCGCATGATATCAAGGGCAAGGATGAAGAGGTGTGGAGAAAGTAGATTTCCTTGTCAGAGGCCTCGAGAAGGATAAAAAGTTTGTCTTATATGACCATTAGTGAGTGTGTTATAACTAACTATATATAGTAATACACAACATGATTATTTTGATCCAATTAAGGTGAAATTTGTGTTTGTTTAGCACATAATCATCAAAGGAACATTCAATACGATCATAGGCTTTAGAGAGGTCAATTTTAATACCAATCTCTCCTATTTAACCTTTATGTTTCCTAAGAGTGTGAAGAATGTCATAGGAAATAGGAATATTCTTATATAGATCTCTTAGGAAGAAATGCATTTTGGAAAGGAGAAACAATGTTGGCCATTATAGGTCTCTTTCTCCGGACAAAAATAGTACTAATGATTTCATAAAGTACATTACAAAGACTTAAGAGTCCGTATATAAAAAGCTTTGTAAAATTGTGAGGACTAATATCTCTATATAAATCTTTGGTCAAAACTTAATGCGATTGACCAAAAAAATACAAATTAGACATTTTTTTGTTACAGGGACAGTGGGAGTATGAATTAATGAAATCATTTTGCTTCTGCGTACAAAGTAATCGAAAATATTGAATTTTGTCAGATTGAGTGGGTGAAAGAATGGAAAATCACATTTAAAATGGTAATAATAGTAAGAATAAAATAATATTTCATAGATGCTAAATACCGCACCCCAAACAACTAAATACCGCACCCTTTTAAAATAAAATGACTCTATTGCCCTTCTAATTTTTTTATTTTTATTTTTAACACCCTTCCATCCTATTTAATAAAACAAAACAAAACAAAAAAAAAAAAGAGAGAGAGGCGGGTGAAGTAGGCAGAGAAAGAGAGGAAGAACATCAGATACACACCCCAACCCAAACTCTCTCTCTCTCTTTGCTCTCTCATCGAATTCCCAGTTAAAGAGCCGATCGACAAAGAAAGGGGAAAAGGAAGAGAACTCGACTGCAAATCTTGTTCGCTCATTCTTCTCCAGTTGAAGTTGAAGGTATGTTCTGTGATTCAATTTCTTTTCGCAATTGTTGTATCCATGATTTGAAGAGGGCCGGTCACGGGCGGCGCCTCTCTGAAATAGCAACTAAAACCCTAGCCGGCTCTACATGTTAGTTGTGGCTGTCCTAGGTGGCCATCCCTGATATCTCCACCCATGGTAGGCGGCCCTGCGTATTGACCTGCTAATTTTCGAGGATCATGAGAAGCATGTTTGAAGTAGGGAGTTATCCCAGTGCCAATAATTTGCAAGCTTTATTTCAAATTGGAATTATATGCTGATTTCTTCTTCTTTTTGTTGTTGTTGGAATACTTGATTTCTGTTTAGGGTGTCTAGGGGTTTAGAAAAATGGCTATTGATGAAATATTTGGGGAATCTCGACCTGTGATTCTTCCAACCAAGAGTGCAATATATGTTTGGGGATATAACCAGTCTGGGCAAATAGGACGAAAGGGTCGAGCATCAGAACTCAATCAGACTCGTACCGTCAGTATGCCCCTTTGTAAGATGTATTCCTTATATCTTTGTTTTCATTATATCTCAGTTCCCAAAGTTGTAAACTGTAACTCTTTAAAAGCCCACATGATTGCTAGTATAAGGACATAGAAAATGCTATGACATCCATCTCCCAATGGTTGTCGCCTTTAAGGTTTGTACGTAAGTTAGATAATCTTTAACTTGCTCTTCTAGCATCAGCATGAATTGACCTGAGACTGGGAGTAATCGTGATCTTTGTCCATAGTAGTCATCCAGCCAGCAAAGGAAAGACCACTTAGCGCAGTGGAATAGGAAAGAGAGTGTCGAGCGAGCTTTTGTGTCAACAGAAATCCATGATATCCAAAACTGGATCAGCCGAATTTGTGGAGTGGTTTAGTGTGCGGGGTTTTCGCGGGCGTAAGCCCTATTTCAATCGAAACATGATACACTCGGCTACCCTAAGGTGCTAATGGTGGTCCATATGACAATCGGTTTAGTAGCCTCACTCACATAGGTGGTCTTGCTTTTAGAATCCTCTTGCGGATCGACCATTGTTGGATACATGCCCAATGATCATGTCGATGGGGTGAGACTTACCTCTAGGATGTCCGGATATTGGAGCACAGAACGTGAGCCAACATTCAAGCCCAGTATCAATGGGAGAGGAATATTATTTGTGACGATAATTTTGTGTAGACATAATACTTGGTAAACCGGGAAAATTATCACGTTGAATCGGTGTATGTGATTGAGCACTCTATTTATCCTTTCCATTTGCCTCGAATTCTTCTGCGCGCGCTGCGGAATGTCGCGAGATAGACTTTCCCTTTTGGTTCGACATTTGAAATCACAGCATATAGATATGCAACCAACTTACATATTTGACTAACATTGAGAAAGAAAACCAACTAAATGTACAAGTTGATTTATAAACAGCAGACTAAACCAAAATCAGCTTTTATTATTTAAATTTGTTATTGTTATGTAAATTTGCTAACTTCTTATTATTGTAAATATTAGATGTCTGGTGCAGGTCGTGGCCGAGGTAGATGTTTAGGAAAGAGGCATGTCGACCCTGATTTACAAGAGTGTAGTGGTAGACTCAAGGGTCGACCCATCACTGCATCAGCACGAGCAAGAGCCAGTGAGAGGATTCGTACTTGTCAGCAGCCTCCAGTTGTGAGTACCGCTCAGCTGTCTCCGGTCCGCATGTCTCTTAAGCAAACTCTAGAAACATTTGCGTCGTCCAGTGATAGTGGATCTTTCGAGAACGGTCCTTCGCCTATGGCTTCCGATGAGCTGGATGTAGAGTTGGAACTTGAACAGATGGGGCCACTATTTCAGTCGGGTGCCTCATCTATTAGTCAGATGACCGATTCCAGCAAGGCTCATGGACGAGGGAAGGGTTCTATGCGCTCCTCGATCGGGCATTGCAACAGAGATATCAAGAGTCAGCGCATGTGGAGGAGGATCTAGAGGAGGACATCGGTAGAGGTCTACGACATCATCCAGTACGAGGCGGACGAGGAGGACGAGGACGAGGACGAGGAGACGGTAGCGGTGATGCAGTTTGGAGGGTCACGGATGCAGTTCCTGGAGGGCCCACCATCCCAGAGCCGCTTAGTGGTTTTCTTGGCCATATTGCTCATGCGATATGGAATGGCGAGGTAAGAGTTAATTTTCATGTTTAAATATTAACTAGATGTTTAAATATTAATATTATAATTTGTATTTTCTTAATAGTTTAAAAGTATGCTAATATTTCATCATATTGTTTTTGACAGGTAAGGGAAGTATTAACCTGCCATAGTGGTGCCGATCGCATACCGTCATGGGTTATATCATCGACTGATACTTTAAATTTGATTAATGGCAGTAACTTGGCACATTTGAGGGAGTGCATGTTTCAGCACTTAAACATGCCCCTCATATCTGCGTTTGTTGAGCGATGGCATCCGGAAACTAACAGTTTCCATATGCCTTTCGGTGAGATGACAATCACCTTACACGATGTGTTCTACATACTACGCCTCCCAGTTACAGGGAAGCCTCTGATCGCTGACACTCCTATTTTGGTCGTCAAGTGTCAGCTAGCGAGCCTCTTAAAGATGTCTATGAGTGAAATCAACTCTGAGTTAAAGTCCAGCGGCATTAGATTTAAGACATTGCAGGAGCGTCTATCTCCCGATGAAATAAGTCCAACCCAGGGCAATGGGGTATCTCTTGTGGTTGCTGGGGGCGACCTTATTTTTGGACAAGTCATCGACCCGACTTAGTGTCCACTACTTGCCATTCTTGACATGTTTAGCAGATGTGCCTGGTTATGCCTGGGGAGCTGCTACCCTAGCATATTTATACCGTCAGCTCGGTATAGCATCTAGGGCCGATACCCAACAGATTGCAGGGTGCTTAACTTTGCTACAGGTACGTATAATTAAGTGTCTTTTTTTATTACATGCTTAAATATTATAATTTTTTGTTAATTTTTAGTTTGACTATATTTGTGTACTTTATATTTTCGTAGACTTGGATATACGAGTACTTTCCTGCCTTTAGGCCAAGTAGGAAAGATGGATGGTCCCCGGACACGCCATCCTCACTGAAATGGGTCCCTACCTCGACAACTAGGACGTCACAGACAGCGTTGCTGGAGTATAGGCGTATGCTTGATCATATGTCTGTTGATGTGGTAAGTTTTTAATTTATGTTAAATATCATTAAATTCTCGCTTTTTAATACACGTCATATAATTTTTTAAATTTATACAAGCTAACATATATTATACGAGTAGGTAACATGGACTCCGTTTGGGAGGAATCCGAGCGCGGATGTCCCAATTACGTGACTCAAAATTTTTGTCCCAGGCTCATTCTTAAACCATGTCAAGTATCCAAGTTCCTTTAGTAAACTAAAAAAATACTGCATCTTTGTAAGCGATCCCCTTTTCTTCCTTCGCATCTTTTGCAAGATATTCTGTATATGCCTCTGCGAGCTGGCATTTTCGGGAATTCTTTTTAATTTCATTTAGTATATGCTTCGGCTTGACGTTTGCACTCCCTAACCTGTTCGATCCTATCAATCTCCTGCATTCGGCCGCCCTGTATGCCACTGGTTGTAGTCGGTTAATGGATGGTTATGTCTACTCTTTGCCAAGTCAACTTTCACTATCCACTCACCTGATATTTTTTCTTCAGCTAAAACTTCAAACGGACAGTTAATTTTTTTTGTACCTCTCAGTTTTCTATTCTCCTCATCTTCATTACCATTATACCTATACTTTCCACCCCTCTCACATCCATACCATAATCTAGGTAACCCGTCTGCTTTGATTTTCTTCCTTTTCGTAAAGAAATACATATTATTTTTTTTTCCTGTACTTCTAACCCATTTTTCCATCTCATCTCGATTAGTAAACAGTTGACCAGTCGTGAAAATATGCCCTACATCCGGAAAATATTCTGCACTTTCATTCGAAAAGTGATGATCCTGTAAATAAATAAAAATTATTTTCGGTAAAAATAAAACAAATTAAGCAGATGATTAATAGAGTGAACAAAACAAATGATTTTCGTCAAAAAATTTTTTTTTTTAAATTTTGGAGGGCCACCCATGGTAGGCGGCCATATTAGATAAAGCCGCCTACAACAAATGGCCATATTAGATAAAGCCGCCTACTACAAATGGCCATATGAGATAAAGCCGCCCGCCGTAGGCGGCCTATGTAGTTTTAGCCATCTATTACGGCCGGCCCTTATTTTAAAAAACAAAATACAACTTTTAACCTAAAATAAATACATTTAAACTAGATGCAATCAAGAAAATTAAATATATATCAAAAGTAATTGATATTACCGTAAAATAGTTATCTCGATTTCCATTATCATCGTTGTTCGCATCCATTGAGAAGTATCGAGAGAGATTGAGAGTTTAAAAGTTAGTGCAGTATAAAGTAAGATGAGTAATGAAAGTGAATTATTTAATATAATTAATAAACTAATTAATTAATGGCAATATAGTAGTAATTAAGTTAGTAAGGGCAAAAAGGTAATTTTGTTTTAAGTATGGTGTGGTATTTAGTTGTTTGGGGTGCGATATTTAGCGTAACTCTAATATTTTGGTCCTCTTACTTGGTGTAATTCGTAGTGTTTTACTGTTTTAAAAGTATTACGAATTAGGTGAGCTATATGTTTGAAAAAAAAAATATGTTAAATTTATATTTAAAAAATATTATGTTTAAACAAAAAAAAAAAGAAGTCAAATTTGACAATAATTTAAGAACAAAGGAAGTAATATCTATAGACTAGGATCAATAATTTTGAAAAAAAAAAAGAAGAAGAATAGGAAGTTGATAATCACTCTAAAAATAATACCAAGAATTCCGGGGAAAAAATATAAAAGAATGAAAGAATCTTACTGATTAGGGTTGAGTTCATTATTTACCTACTATTCTATAGGGGAAAGCTACAAGCAAAGGCCACATTATACCTTAAGACCAACTGGCCATGGAACCCAAAAGGTTCTTTAATTTATAGGACCTTGACTTGAATGATATTTTTGAGAACTAATAAAACAGCAGCTCGCGGATTAAAGATAATTTGTGCTTTTAATTTCGTGTGCAAACCACTTAATTAAAAGATTAGGGCTTCGATTGGTTTAGTGGTGAGTCACGGAGGCAACTTGAGGTAAAGATGACGATGGCGATGATGTGGAAGGAGGCGATGAAGATTGGGGGCGGATTCAAGATTTTAGCATTACGTGGGCTTATTATTTAAGAAATATTGTAAATTGTAATAACTGTATAAAATAATTTCATTTATCGAAAAAAAAAGTTACATATAGTTGGTGACTTAATGAGCCTTACCAATTAAACACCAAAAAAATTACATTTTAAAATATTGTAAAGATAACGATTAAAGAGTTAAATTAAATGTCAACATTTTGGGACTAAAATGTGTACACAAAATAAAAATATAAAAATAGTTGCTACAAATTTAGCATACAAATATATTACATTTTTTCATATAATCAAACTATCAAAGCCTAGAAACTTAAAGAGTTAAACTACAAGAGTTTGAAAGTATGCCGAGTGAAGGAGAGATCGGAGATGTAAATTGTTTGTTGTCTCTTTTAATAATTTGGTGGGAGATCAGACAGGGCACCGAGGGAGAGATAGATTTTGGATGAGTACTACATGATTTTTTAGAGACTTAATAATTGATAGAGAGAGAGTGGGTGGAGAGTGGAGTGAGTGAGGGAGTTAATGGAGTAACCATTAAATACTCTCCCATATATTGAATGGTTACTTTTTTTGTTAACCATCAATGGTTACTATTATTATCAACAATTGGATCAAAAATCAAAGGTTGAGATTTAATGGTTAGTTGAAAAATGCAATTAATGAAAGTAGGTGAGTCATTTAATGCAATAAATCTCAACCTTTGACTTTTGATCCAATGGTTGATAATGATAGTAACCATTGATGGTTAAAAAATGGAGAAACCATTAAATACTCCCCCATATATATCAACCATTGGATCAAAAATTAAAGGTTGAGATTTAATGGTTAGTTGAAAAATGCAGGTTGAGATTTAATGGTTAGTTGAAAAATGCAATTAATGCAAGTATGTGAGTCATTTAATGCATTAAATTTCAACCTTTAATTTTTGATCCAATGGTTGATAATGAGAGTAACTATTGATGGTTAAATAAAAAAACCATAACCATTAATGGTTAAATAAAAAAATAACCATTAAATACTCTCCTATATATATATATATATATATATATATATATATATATATATATATATATACTACTACTACTACTACTACTATATATTTTTGGCTAATTTTGAGGTGGGCTTGAGCCCCCCTCAAACAAAGCTTAGATCCGCCCCAGATGACGATGAATACTAGACAATGACGAGGTGTGGCGATAGCGATGTGGGTAAGATGGGGAGGGTAAAACGAGTTGGTGAAGACGGTGATGGTAATGGTGACGGTTATTTGGTGGAAAAGGGACGACGACGTGGGCTATGTGGAAATGGTTAAAGAGTCATATGAGAGATCATATTTTTGCTTTTGATACGTGGTAACTGGCAATCCACCTTGTCATTCTTTTTTTACTGTTAATGTTCGGAGACTAATTTAATTTTATAAGGGGTAATTTGGGAATATTGAAAAAGTGTTAACATAAATTTTAAGGTGTAAACGGCGAAAGTGGTAGCAAAACCCCACCAGGTTTAAGGACTATTAAAAAAAAAAAAGAAATGTGATAGGAACCAAACTCATAAATTTTGTCAAGTATAAGGATCAAAATATTATTTTATCCTGATAGTAATTAACTTATCAGTCTTATCTCATTGGAAGTACCCCATTTTAATTCATGGAATAATTTTTTTGGATGGTTACTTAAAAATACATGCGCCCTCCCTCTTCTTGGCAAAAGGTTTATTTTTAATTTTTTTTCGATCAATTTAGTTAAAATTTGACCGATAATTAAGATAATAATTTAGTAATTTTTACAAAAATATGAAAGTTTAATCTATAGTATTTTTTAGATAGTTTTTAATTAATAAAATTTTATTTTTTAAAATATATAAAATTTTAATTTAATTTATACATATATTAATTTTTAAAATAAAAAAGTAGACTCTTTGTCTAAAACGGAAGAGGGAGTATACTGAGCTTTATTTGATGCTTTTCTGTATTAATTTACAGTTGAATTATGTACCATGAATCTTGATATTTGAATTTTAAAAGTCTATATTATTGCCCAATAATTAAGTTGAAATGGAGACAACATCGAGTCACTTTCTAAGGTCCAAGAAGTGGTCCCACAAAGAAAGGCGTGATAACATTTTCTTCTTGGACCCACAAAGAAAGGCCTGATAACATTTTCCTTGGGCAAGTCCAACGATAGTATTAAAATTAAATTTTGGTATCTAGCTAAAGTTTTTAGCATTTTTAACAGTTAAAAATAGGGTACTAAATTTTACCTTGGTCCTAAGAGAGGTAGTAAATTTGCTATCTTGCTACCTCTTTTAAGACCTTGGCTAGAGAGGATGCGCAGTTAGCAATAAAATAAAAAGAAAATGGCAACAACTGCCTGTCAATCAAAGAAAAAAAAAATCAATCAAAGAAAACTAACCCACAAACTTGTCCCCCTCTCCCACTTGGGCTTGCCCCCTTCTCATTTGGCTTGTCCTTTGTTGACGTCGCTTTCAAATTCACTAGAATTCAACTGTTTTTTAAATTATTAAAAAGTGGTTAAATTCTAGTGAATTTAAAAGCGACGTCAATAAAGGACAAGCCAAATGAGGAGGGGGCAACCCCAAGTGGGAGAGGGGGACAAGCTTGTGGGTTGGTTTTTCTTTATTGCTACTTCTCTTTGGACCAAAATAAAATTTGGTACCCTTTTTTACTATTGTAGATGTTAGGACCTTCAGCTATGTACCAAAATTTGATTTTAATACCTATCATTGAACTTGCCCTTAAGTCTGTTTTTCTTGTAAAATTTAGAAATTTTTTATTCACTAGTTACAAAACGAGAATTTAAAACTAAAAATTCAATCTCAAAATAAACAAACTCTTAATGAGGGTCAGGGATTAGGTAAACCGACCTACAACTTTCATTTGTAATTGGACTAGGCCAGCAGTACAGTACTAAGAAAAGGCTTAATTGTGATTAATTATTATTCTAACAAAAGGGTGGGTTCAATCATGGAATTAATATATTAAGAAAATGAATCATCATCTATTCAGATGCAGTCACTAGTTTCTGTATACTGTACATATACAAATACACATATGGTTTTCAGATGACATGTTTGGATTCTCAACCATTTCATTTCCCAGTGTTAGTTTAATTTGTACCTCCAATGGCTGCTTATAGAGCACAAGAACCACCTTCCTCCAGCTCACCCTCTTTGAGTTCAAGATGTACTTATCATGTGTTCTTGAGCTTCAGAGGAGTAGACATTCGCAAGACTTTTGCAGGTCATCTGTACACAGCTTTGGTCCAAGCAGGACTTCGCACGTTCATGTATGACACGAACGAGATAGAGAGAGGAGAAAATATAAAATCTGAAATAGAGAAAGCAATCCAACAGTCTAAGATATCAATAGTAGTATTCTCCAAGGACTACGCAACTTCTAAATGGTGTCTTGATGAACTCGTTATGATCCTTGAACGCAGGAGGAGTTTTGGCCATTTAGTTTTGCCTATTTTCTACGACGTGGATCCTTCCATGGTTAAGAAACAAGCTGGGAGCATCGGAAAAGCATTTGACAGGTATGAAGAGCAGTTCAAGGTGGAGGCCGATGGCGTAATAAAGAAGAAATTGATGAAGAAAGTTCAAGGGTGGAGAGCTGCTCTAACAGAAGCCGCAGATTTGGCTGGGATGGTCTTACAAAATGAAGCCAATGGGTAAGTCGTCCTTCCCTACTACCACCACATTTGATTTCATTTGATCATTCACATTCTTCTCTTTCCTTCTTCAAATCTCAACTAAGAATCTCATCTTATCTAGGGAAGGCAGAATTCATGTTTCTGGAAATCTTGACTATATCAACAAACACCACTCCCTCCGTCCCTCCCGAAAAAAGTTACAGTTAAAAACCAAACTTCTTAATAGGGGCCTTTTAGTTTTACTTCATTATATTTCCTTCAATTTGCACCAGAAAAACACTTTTTTTTTTTTTTGTATGAAAAGTAAGAAAAATATCATGTATTTGAAAATAAAGAAAAAACATTGAATATTAATGGACATTGATAGGTTACACTTAAAAACGGGACTTTTTCTTTGAGACAAACGAAAAAGGAAAGTACGACTCTTCTCTTTACAATTTTTTCTGCGACAGAGAAAGTAATAATTTTGCCCTGAAGATGAAATTCTGACTTGTTAACAGAAGTGACTTTAAATCTGCTGTATGTTTTGGCCTACATTAGTTAGTGCAAAATGTAATCTGGAATAAACCCCTCAAAATTCTCTTAATGTGATATCATAGTAGTGCTTACATGAGAAAACCTTACGCTTTGACGTACCTAAAAACTAAATATTACTGGCATTTCGTATTTCTTGAAGGTTCGTTGTTGCGACATTGAATCTGTTTACTGTCTATTGCATTCTGAAAATTTTCAGGCATGAGGCAATGTTTATCCAAAAATTTCTTAAAGTGGTCGAAGACAAACTAAATCGAGTGGTCTTGAGTGTTGCAAGAAACCTAGTTGGAATGCCTTATAGAGTGAAGCATATTAACCTATGGATAGAAGCCGAAACCTCAGATGTTAACATACTTGTACTCTGGGGAATGGGTGGAATTGGAAAAACAACCATTGCCAAAGTTGTCTATAATTTAAATTTCCATAGGTTTGAAGGTTGCGTATTTCTTTCAAACATTAGAGAGATCGCCAGCCAACCCTATGGCTTGCTTCATTTGCAAAAGCAGATTCTTTCAAATCTCTTAAAAGGCAAAAAGGAAAGACTGTTCAATGTTGATGAAAGTGCTACTAAAATTACTGAAGCATTGAGCTCTAAGCGAGTTCTTGTTGTTCTGGACGATATTGATGAAGTGGACCAATTAGATTCCCTTCTTGGTAATCGAGAATTACATCCTGGAAGTAAAATCATCATAACGACACGGAAAAAGTGGTTGCTGAAAGCTCATGAAGTTCATAAGGTGCATGCAGTTGAAAAATTAGATGACGATGAATCGCTGGAGCTCTTCTGTTGGCATGCCTTTGGGCAAGACCATCCCCTAGAAGGTTATCTCGACCAATCAAAAAGGATAGTGGCCCACTGTGATGGGCTTCCCTTGGCTCATCAGGTTATAGGTGCTTCTCTTTCAGGAAGAAACAGAGATGTATGGGAAAGTGCATTAAGGAAATTGGAAGCAATTCCTGACACTCAAATTCTACAAAAACTCAAAGTGAGCTATGACTCGTTGCAAGATGATCACGATCGGAACTTATTTCTGCATATAGTTTGTTTCTTTACTGAAAAGACGAAATATCACACAGTCAAGATACTAGACAAGTGTGGTTTCTTCACATTAGTTGGGATGGAAAATCTCATTGAACGATGCTTAATAACCATTGAACAAGGCAACAAGCTGAAGGTTCATCAACTACTCGAAGAAATGGGAAGAGAGATAGTTCACCAAGAATCGCCTGATTACCCAGGGAGGCGCAGTCGGTTGTGGCACCATGAAGATTCTTTTGATGTATTGAAAGAGAAAACGGTACATAATGACGTACTACTTGTCTATTATGTTAAGCACACAATTAATCTAAATGTTTTTCTTTTTTTGTTCGATCTGCCCTTCTCTTTGTTAGGGTACTAAATTGGTTGAAGGTCTCATCCTCAACATGAACATATTCAAGGAAGAAAGGTCTGACAGATCATCCTCTCGGTTTAAGAAACCAAAAAGGCGTTGGCATGAAGGATTTCAAGACAAGTCGCAAACCTTAATCCCTGAAACAAAATTGAAACGGCGTTATCTTGGCTTTTTCTCTAATTGGGAATCTGTCGAAAGGCGTCCAGAAGAAGTAGATATAGAAATTGACGCGTTTGCAAGGATGGATGAGCTAAAATTTCTCAAAATCAATTCTGTACACTTCACTGGAAGCTATAAGAACTTTCCCAAAAGATTGAGATGGCTGTGTTGGCATGGATTTCCCTTAAAATCTCTACCTATCGACATGCGTTTGGAGAACATAGTTGTGCTCGAAATGCGTCATAGCAAATTAGAGCAAGTTAATTGGAAGGGTAACCAGGTACAACATTCATTTTATGTTTCTTCACTTATACGGTTCACGTGACTATTTATGTAGAGCTAATTGACACCAGTTTCTGCTTTCTTTTTCTCTGTTTTGGGTAACAGATCTTTGGATCACTGAAGATCCTAAATCTAGGTTACTCTGAAAGGCTTGTCAGCATTCGTGACTTGTCTAGATTTCCGAATCTTCAGAGGTTGATTCTAAAAGATTGCGTAAGTTTGGTTGATATTTGTGAGTCCATTGGATCAGTTGAGCGCCTTGCATTACTAAATCTAGCCAATTGCAAGAACCTAATGATGCTTCCAAGGAACATTGGCATGCTAACATGTCTTGAAACGTTAATAATGTCTGGCTGTTCAAGCCTCATTCAGTTTCCAAAAGAGATAACGAATATGGCATCATTGAAGCTGCTTCATGCTGATGGAATAATCGGAAACCCTTTACCATCCCATGCTGGAGAAGACAAATGGTGGGAGTCGTTTGCTTCATCTTGGTTGTCAACACCAAAAAAAAGACTCGAAGTTCTATGGGATTCATTACCACACTCTTTAGGGAGGTTAAGTCTAACAAACTGTAATCTATCAGAAGATTCGGTTCCTAGAGATTTCAAGGACCTATCCCTGTTGCAGAATTTGGATTTGAGCAAAAATTCATTTCGTAGCCTGCCAAATTGCATCAGAAGTCTCAGCAGGCTTCAGTCACTCCACTTTGCTTCATGTCCAAGGCTCCAAACTCTTGTAGGTTTGCCAAAAGGTTTAGATACTTTATGGGTGGGGCATAGCACATCACTGGAAAGAATAGGGTCTGTGTCAGCTTCATTGAATTTACGACTTCTCGAACATACTGGCTGCAAAAAACTGGTTGAGATTCAAGGCTTGTTCAGGTTAGATTCAATTTGTGAGGTTGACAAAGAAAGAATCAACAATCTAGGATGGTTCGGCTTAGAGTCAATGGGGAATTCTGAGGTTAAATTTCATGATGGGATATCACTTTACACAAAGATACGTCCCATTCAGGTTCTCTCTCTCTCTCTCTCTCTCTCTCTCTCTCTCATTAGTAATTGTTGGATTATCGCTCATGGTTCTGATGGTCCAGGGATTGTATGAATTCGGTATATACAGCACATTTCTACCAGGGAAAGAGGTTCCAAGCTGGTTCAGTGAAAGAAACACAGGTTCAATGATCTCCTTTAAGGTACCTTCACTTGCTAATTCTAGGATCCTAAGGGGCTTGAATGTCTGCGCTGTATATGCACTTTCCATCCATGAGGAAATTTGGTCTCCTCATCCATTGTTTACTAGAATTACTAATAAGACAAAGGATTTGAATTGGATATACTGCCCTACGTGTTATGGGATTCCGCAACCTGATGAAGATTTGTTATGGTTAAGCCATTGGAAATTCGGAAATCAGTTGGATGTAGGGGATGAAGTCACTGTTTCAATAGTTGTAGGGGATGGTTTCCTGGTTAAGGGGTGCGGTTTTAGCATTGTGTACCAAAATGATCACGAAGATACGAGGCCGGCCCATGTCAGAAATGATGATGATGTTTCTTGGGAAGAAGTTATTGGCGGAGGCTTGTCAGAATTTCAGTTGAGCACAGGAGCATACTTCCTCTGCCGCCATGGTTTCTCTCGTGGCAACGATGTTTTCCCAGAGGAAGACTGGACAAACACAGTTTGGTTCCAAAATTTGTTTGAGGGGCCGGGGGAGTCCGTCGAGTTTCAAGGTGAATGTCTTTTGATTCTTTCTGTTTTGTTATGCATGGCTATGGCAGCAGCTGCCTAAATGATGGAGTAGTATTGTGCTAACAGCAAATTTTTGTTTGTATGAAAACTGTTAAAGAGGTACAACTTTGGGATTGGAGTGGACGATGGAAGAGACGTGAACCACTGCCAGAGTCGCTATGGATCCCGGAAGGTGGTCCTCTTGCCCTCTCTCTATTCGAGGAATGACCGGAAAGTAGTCTGCGTGCTACATCTTCGTCTTCGAAGGTAACTCTATTACGACTTAGCATAATAACTAGATATATTGGTGTATAAGTAGGTTTTCCATCAACAAACTTATGCTTTCAAGCAAATTAAGTCTGCCTATGCGTATCCATCGGCAAACTATTCCCATCTACAAAACCTACTGATAAAGAGGGTTCAAATATCACTTAATCTACGTCAATAAGATAAGAAGATTCTTGAAGAGATTTTCTATATCCTTATTTTTCATATATAGTTAGCCCAAAATTTTTGTTATGGTTGATTATTTTTTTTTGAGTTAAACGATTATTTTTCAAATGAAAATTTGAGTTATATTTTCAAATGGCCAAAAAGGGTGTACGTGTAACGTCTCCGGGAGAAAGGGTGTACGTGTAAGTTGTAACGTTGGGAGTTTGGGGGAGTGAAAAGTGGTACAGTTACAGTATAAAACTAGAAAGAGAGAGAAGGCAGGGTGTACAGTTTCACGTGTTTACTTTGGCATCACATGATGAGATACCTTCTCGCATTGAAAATTTGGTCCAATTGTGTTGATTTTACCTTTTTGAAATTACTTTGTAGCATTTGAATTGTTATGATCATTAAGTCTAAATAACCCGTCACTCGGGTTAATGTGACACACTATGCCTGTTTAGGCAACACCACAGGGCATGGTTGGTAGATCGACAATTAGTAGGAGTTGGAAGAAATTGCATGCCACACACGGGGGCACCCCGTGGCATATACCACTTAGTATTTTTTACCATTCGGGGTAATGTTTGTTTTGGTCGGATGACCGTTTACGTGATCATAGTGTACGTGGGTGTTCGTTGTCTTTAACTGGTATGTGACAGTTTGGGATGTTTGGACTCCTCAAGTTTGTTATTTGTACTTTGACTTTCTTTGAATTTCAATTTTTTTTTGATAATTGAACGATGTTAACTGGTCATTTGATATTCATAATTTGGTATTCTTTGTTGGTCAACTCCTTAAAATTTGAAGGGATTGTATATAAACATACCGAGCATTGTTCGCTCACCTTTGTCATATTCTTTCCTTCCAAATAGTAAGTCTTGGATCTCAATTCGGATTGGGTGGACATCGTTGAGGATGACACAAGATTTAAAACTTTATTTATATTATGTTGTATTTATTTGATTTGGTCTATCAACTAAGGCAATCGGTTTGAGGATTTGTATTGAGATTGTTTGGGGGATTTTGCTTGTATTGGTGACTTAGTTATGTTGGTTGGATCCAATGTATTTATTTATTGTAATTATTAAAATTTGTGAGGTTTAGCATTAATTGTTGATGATGTGGCAACTTGTGCCGGTACCAGGTTTGGGGTGTTATAGAGTATCAAATCATGGTTTGAGGTCTTGTAGACTATGGGATCTAAGGATTGTTAGACTATGTAAGGAATTCTAGCTTTAAGTTTGTGATTGCGTGTATATGAGTGTGATCGGTTATTTTCCTCTTGGGTTAATGATTTTACTAGTTATTGTAGTGTACTAATTGGGTTTTTATTATAGGAAAATGGTTAGAACCAGGACTAGCGCTTGGAAGTCGGCAAGGGCACCACCTTCAGTACTTGTGCTCGTGCCCAGGGAAAGGCTACAAAAGGAGCGCAGGAAGCTGGTAAGAGAGAACCAAGTAATGGCTAGAACGATGACGGTGATTGCAACCCTCTCTGATCTACTCAGAGAGCAGACGAGAGCATTTCATGAGGCAAACGAGCTCCAGGAGAGAGTCTGGGAGAAGTTACAGAAGGCCGTTCTCATTGAGCAACTCAGAGAGCAGAAGAGAGCATTTCGTGAGGCAAAAGAGCTCCAGGAGAAGTTGCAGGAGGTCGAAGACGTTGTTTCTGAGGAAGACCTGCAGTTACTACTAAACCCATAGTGCTAGATGATGACTAAGAACCTAATGGTGAGGGGAAGATGCGGACTCCGAGAGTGAGGATCAAGGGATTTACTCGGAGCAAAATAATTAAGTTGGAGTAAACCGTCTAGGAATAGCTAGCTCTGTGGGATTAATTATCGCACTAGCCTTATGTTTGGTTAAATTTTGTACTTTGGATATGAGTCTTCAAATTCCACTAAGATCTTGAATGTGATGTTTTTGATTGGATGTATAAGAACATGGTTTAATCTCTTATTTATGCTTAGTTTGAGCCATACTTTGATTTTGGTGTAATATGTATGTATATGCATTTGTGTCAGATGTATTAGTTAACTTGACTTGGTGTGGATATAATATATTTACTACCTTTTGTCTCAGAATCTAATGGTTCGAGGTGGAGGACGCGTTGCTGCCGTGGCTGCGAACGCAGACTAAGGGTAGAGGTGGTTGGCTCTATTACTGAGGAGTGTACTTTTGGAGTTGGGGGAGATCAGGGTCTACCCCAACAAAACGTTAATGCTAATGATTTTGCGCCAGCAAACCCAACACTTGTGGCTCCAAGGATAGCTCGAGTAGGTATCAGAGCCAAGGGAGCTTAGGTAATGGAAATAAAAGGAAGACCATAGAGAATAACTGTTACAGAGGAGGAGTTCAGCCGGCTAGAAATCAGCTTCAGGGACAGAACCAGAATCAAGGTTCGAACAAAACCAGAATGTTAACCCAATTTTCCATACATTTGGGGGTAAGTACTAGGTATAGTTTGATTATTTTGTTGAACTTTTTTTTTTTTTTTTTAGGATTTTCCATCATTTTGGGGTTTTGTAGTAAATATGAAAGAATTTTTTTTTTTTTAGGATTTAATAGTGATTTTATTGTTTTTTTTTTGGTAGGATTTGGTGGTGGTGTTATCTTGTCCGAAATTTTGTGATTAGTGAATATGGAGAAATTTTGTGCACCAATTGAACAATTTTTCTGAATCTGCCACTGATTTTGCCTGAAAGAGTTTGAACACATTGACTAAAAACGATTATTCTAAGGGTTTGCTGGGTTGTTTTTGGTGTAGAACCGTGGCCACTAACTATGAGATATATAAGAACCTTGGCATAGAAGACCTTGACCCACTATCTATATACTAGCTAGGAACCTTGGTACAAAACGCCATAGTCAACACACAGAGTTGACCGATAAGTGTTGAACAACAAGTTAATTTTAACTTGATAAGTTCAGAATTTCCAAAAAGAACTGTGGAGGAACAAACCTGACAATATTATTCATCTCCTCAAACTTGTAATTTACATATCAAGGAGATCTATTTATAGGTCACAAAAAAATGTGTTTGGAAAGACTTATTTAATCTTAAAGAATAATCTAGAAAGTGACCAAATTGGATGCACTTACACATTGAGAGAATT
The DNA here is from genome assembly GCA_016624345.1 of Platycodon grandiflorus. Lineage (NCBI taxonomy): Eukaryota > Viridiplantae > Streptophyta > Magnoliopsida > Asterales > Campanulaceae > Platycodon > Platycodon grandiflorus. Next base: position 20,800,924 of record CM028365.1, on the reverse strand, counting down.
CAGCTTCGACTTGAAGTGGCCGAAATGCATGAATCTTATTGATAGCCAAGTTGTGCCTTGAATGTAATTGACCAACATGAAACCTTGAAAATCCGGCTCCCTTGAACATGGAAACTTCTTGAGAAGCTTCCACACCTTGATTTTATCACTTGAATTCCATTTGAAGAATCAACAAAAATCAACATTTGATACCTGGGCTATGTGATGAAATTAACTCATCTCCTGTTGAAGCTTGAAACTTGGATATTCGGGCTGAAACAACAAAACAATTTATTCGAGCTTTAATCAAATTAAGTGGTGGCCAAATTTTATACCAAGTTTTGGGTTAATCTTCAAACAATTTACTCTCTATTTGGGCTGCATTTTAAGACTTGAACTTTAATCAACAAGATTGATCCTCGTCTTGGCCTTTGGGTTGGGCAAACGAGTGGGTGCCTAGGCCGGATCACATCATAACGTGTCACCTTCGGGTGCTCCAATGTTGTTTGTGAAAAAGAAAGATGGGTCCACGAAATTGTGTATTGACTATTGTGAGTTGAATTGAGTTACTGTGAAGAATAAGTATCCTCTGCCTAGGATCAATGATTTGTTTGACCAGTTGTAAGGTTCATGCTACTTCTCAAAGATTGATGATCAGATCACCATGAGCTGAGAGTGAGAAAGGAGGATATCCCTAAGACTGCTTTTAGGACAAGGTAAAGACACTACGAGTTTTTAGTAACTCCATTTGGGTTGTTTATGGAGTTGATGAACAGGTGTTTAGGAAGTTTATTGACCGATGTGTAATTGTGTTTATTGATGATATTTTGATTTACTCCAAGACTCGGGAAGAGCATGAACAACGTCTGTTGGGCAGTATTGAAAATATTGAGAGAGAAGTTGTATGCTAAGTTTAAGAAGTGTGAGTCCTAGTTGGAGAAGATAGCCTTTTTTGGTCATGTGATATCGAAAGATGGGATTTCTGTAGACCTAGCCACGATTGAGGGAGTTGTGAAATGAAAGAGACCGATGAGCATCACCTAAGTTCGAAGTTCCTTGGGGTTGGCGGGGTATATATTATCACTGTTTTGTAGAAGAGTTTTCAAAAATAGTCGTGCCTTATAACTCTCTAACACAAAAGAATTAGATGGATGAGTGTGAGGCTAGTTTTCAAAATTGATCCCCTCTCACGGAGAACGTATCCTCCTTTTAGAGAAAATCCTCTCTCTCCAAAAATACCCTAAAAGTAATCCTAACATATTTAGGACTCCTAAAACTATATCAAAATACAAAAAATCTGATTTCCCCACACCTTATGCTGATAAGCCGCACCCACATCTTATGGTGAAAGGTCTTCTAGTTCTCCCAACTTCAACAAATCCATCTTGTATTCTCAAAATCAAGGAATTGTGTCCACTTTTGTCAATTTCTTTCTTTCTCCTACAAAATAACATTTCAATCCAAATCTAAAGTCAAACACAAATTAACATAAAAAACACGGGGAAAATATAAAATTTATATGTTCTTTATGGAATCCATCACTTTCATTTGGAAAGAGAGAGTCCGGGCTTTCATTTGGTGTTTGGTGGTTAATATGATCAATACTTGTGATCTCTTGCATGTTTGTACACCATATAAGAAGAAATTCGCAAATTGGTGTATGATGTGTAAGTGTTCATTGGAGTCTTGATGAGGATCATCGAGTTCACATCAAGTCTCATGATAACTTGTTCTTTCATCGTGCAGAGGCAAGATTCCTATGGAATATAAGTTATTTGGGGTGGGTTAATTAGCCCGGCTTCCATTTCTTCCTTTCTCTAGATGCAACTTAGAGGCTTTGGTAGGGAAGCAGTGTTAACGTTATTATGGCAGTGGGGGGTTTTTGCTATTCCATGGTGTATTTGAACTGAGCGAAACTCCATAATTTGTTGCGATCAGACTTGTCTTAGTCGATTCTTTGAGATGGAGTGGTGTTTATGGCATCTTTTTGGACATCAGCAAGGGCGCCTTTTGAGGAGTTCTCATTTCTAGTTTGTTGAGGGACTGGAATGTTTTTGGTTTGCTGACTGTGTTTTCTTTCTCGCGCTTTTTAGTTGTATCCCTGTTTAGTTTCTTTAGGCAGACTTCTTGTCCATCTATCGTAACTCTCTTTTGACACGAAGCTATTTTTATTAGATGGTCGCGAGATAGGCATTCACAGCATGGAATTGGTGTCGGGCCGTCGGCAAGAAAACTTTGAAAGATTGAATACCGACTTAAGTCGGGTTGTTTGTATTGCTCTTGTATATATACAGAATGTCTTGAGATAACTCAAACAAGTTTGTGGGTTTTGAGGATGGATAGAAACTGGGAACGCCATAACAGATAATTGGTTTCGTTGAGAATGGTGTTGGACATAAGGGATTAAGGATTAAAGTTAAGGGGAAGAGGAGGGTATTTGGATTCAGCAGTGATGATGACAGACGCACCAGATTTGGGTGTGTGTGGGGAGGTTTCATTGATCACAGAATCCATGGTTGAGGTAGAAGATAGGACAGGAGCTTAGGCAAGGCAGTAACAGGGCAGAGTAGCGGCTGGGCAAGATGGGTTGAGCAGAAGGGTGGTGAGCGACGACTTAGGGTTTGAAAGGTCCCTACGCCTACTCTGATACCATGAAAGATTGAATACCGACTTAAGTCAAGTTGTTTGTATTGCTCTTGTATATATACAAAATATGTCTTGAGACACAAGACTTGTTACAATAGGAAAACATTGCAAATAAGGAAACAGTTATTAAGCTTGGTAACTACCTATTCTAACAGAATATATACATAAAATAAACGTTAGCTATCAAACTTCATCCCTTGAGCGGATATGATCCTCTATTCCAAGAAGGTATTCCATCTTCTAATCTAACCGTCGGATCTTCGTCACATGCATGGGAATAAACAACATTAATTACTCCGTGATTTTTGGTGGACATGTGATGAAGATCCGACGGTTGGAATAGGAAATGAAACACCTTTTTGAAATAGAGGATCCTGTCTGCCTTGCGGGGACGCCATTGCCGAGAAATAATATTAACGACCATAGAGAAACTCAACCTAATGGAACAAAAACCCCTTAAGAGAATAAGAAATTAGTACTTCATAAAATTATGAAGTTTAAACTCTATGAAACACAACTGATCGAGATCAAGATGCAGCTCATGTGCCGATATTATTACATATATATATGTACGAAATGGTGCTATATATCCTTACTCAAAAGGAAATGATATAAAACGTACCTGTTATCAAAATGACTGAAAATAAATGCTTGACAAAAGAATTTGAAGTACATATATACTCGGTTGTTTACCGGAGAATCTTGGTGAGCGACAACTTAGCTTGTTTCATGAGTTTGTTTCATTGGAACGAAAACGAACATGAGATAAAAAGTCGGAAACAACCACCAATTGACCTCTGTCTTGATCGTTGCTGGCCGTTACTGTTGATGCCTTTGTCAAGTTGTTATTGAGCAACTCCTCTTGTTCATCTATAGAAGAAAAAGGATCCCGAAATGTCAAATTAGGTTCTGTTTTAGCATTTTTCTTCATTATTTTTAAACGAATACCTTTTGTCGGGTGGGTACGTTCTGCATGTGTGCGAGTGTGTGAATACTAAAGAAACCAACACACAAACCTAAAATTCTTTTTCTTCTTGTCCTTTTATAGTGCACAAACCTTTTGTTAGTAGAGGGTCGCTAGATAATCTTTCATTCCAGTGCGACAATGGGGTTGGCAAGAATACGTCGTCTCTACAGAGGACCTCATTGCTGATGAAGAACACTCCAGTTTTTACTAAAAAATATCTGTTAATGAAATCTCCACAAGAATGTTGTGTTTTGTCATCATGGCTATCTTTCGCATCTTCCTCTTTGTAGGAAATATTAATACCAAACTCATCCAACTTAAACACGTATCTCATAGAAACTGAAACATGCACCTCATCACCACTTTCCAAGTAGAGTTTATCTTCTACATCCCAACGACTAAACCAAATCAGGTTGTTGTTGCGTTCCGGAACACCAAAGCATGTAGGGTTGTATTTCAACGTTAGATGCTTGCTCTTATTGAAGATTTCAGTATATAATAGTGGATTCTGTCCCGTCGTTATTTTATCTGACAGTGAATATACAGCACACATGTTAAGGCCACGAATCTTCAGCTTAGGTGAGTCCGGCACAGTAAAAGATATTCGAGATCCCCTAGCTCTAATGCTGAACAAACTAGGAACCTCTCTCCCTGGAACAAATGTGCTGAACACCTCACATTCAAGGAGTCCCTACGCCATAGAAATCTTAATAAGCAAATGTCTACTTGAGTAAAGTGTTTTACTGAGTATACAATGTGAAGGGCTTTACTCCCTCATACTTAAGAATTAGTCTCATTTCTAAAAATAGTAATTAATAATTTTAGTTCAATTTGAAGAAGGTACAAGCAAGTAAAACTATATTTTAAGTTTGACTTGTCAAATGAGATTATTTTATTTTTTTTGGGAGGGGGGAAGTATGAATATGAGAGTGAGAGTATGAGAGAGAGAGAGAGAGAGAACCTGGATGTTCATCTTTTTCATGGTCCTTCTCTCGCTAACAAACATATTTACCTCAATGTTATCGACAGATTCCAAGCTGATCAAGTCCAAATGATTAATCATTTCAAGATCAGTCCTTGCTATGGGTTCTAACTTGATCAACCCCTCAACATCAAATAATTTGAAACAATCAGTATGCTCAATTTGCTGTGGCCAATAGCTAGCTGATAAGTACGTTATCTTTTCCAATGATGAACAATGTCCAACAAATAGTTTGTCTATCTTTGGGAGCTCAATAATTGATTGAAGCTTTTTGCACGAATTTAGCCGTAGAGTCTGGAGTCTACTAAGGCTTCTTATGAAGGCTGGCAGGCCACAAATTGGATTCTTGCTGAGATTCAAGTTCTTCAATAAGGATAAATTACTTAAACCAGCAGGAAAAGCATCATCAGAAAGATTGCACTCTGTAAGGCTCAAACTCAGTAAATTCTGTGGTATCAAAGAGCCTAACACTTCTTGACTTGATGTCAGACGTTTCCATAAGCAGGACATTAATGCTTTCCATGGTGTAATACCTATTCTTCTGGAGAGTATCCTCTTTGTGTCCATTCTATCCGCATGAAGCACTTTCAAGGACTCCACTTTCCCCAACTCCATTGGCAACTCGAGATTAGAGCAACCAGAGATAATAAGTATTTCAAGTGATTTTAGAACACCAATGTTGCTCGGGAGCTTTTTGAGATTTCTGCAATCTTTTAGATTCAAGAAAGCAAGTCGTTCTAGGTTTCCAATGGATTCATGAACCTCAACCAAACTTGTGCAGCCTTTAAGAATCAGCCGCTCAAGGTTTGGGAGCTGAGAGAAGTCAGGAGTCTTGACAAGCTTCTGAGAGTGACCAAGGTTAAGGATTTTTAATAATCCGAGAAACTGCAGAAAAATAAAATAAAATTAATAATAGTAATTTTTATTTATTAATACTCAAAAAATTAAGTCAAACTGGACAATAATTTAGGAACGAAGGGAGTTGAAAAATGATGTATGAAGTGATTCTTACACAGGGCGACTCTAAAGACAAGGCAAGTGAGGTGCTTGCCTTAGGCCCTCCATAATTTTTACCTTAATATATAATTACATATAAAAAATTTATTAAAAGATTGTATATATAGTAACAATACTTTTTTTTTAGTTAACACATATTCACTTCAATTTGTTAGGCCTTAAAAAAAAAGAAATCTTTCTCTTTCCTTTATAAAATTATAACCGTTATTAAAAAATAATATTTCCTTATATCTAAGCTTTGGAGAGACAAAAAGTCAATCATATTCCTTGCTTTCCACCAATCATCTTCTTAGAATCAAGGCTTCAAACCAAGGAAAATAAATAAATACAAACACTCTCTTTTTACTAAAAAAAAAAAATCAAAAGTTGAAAAAGAAAATCGAAAAAAATAAATTATATACAGCTTGAGCACTATTGTTTTCGATTTTCCATTTCGTCTTCCTCCCTAGAACGACAGTGGGTATTTGCAGGAATTATAGGTAATTTATCACTTTCTTTAAATTTCAATTTTTAGGTTTTGTTTTAATTTCAACTTTGTTTGATTAATTATATATATATATATATATATATAAAGTTGGTGATGATGTCTCTAAGTGTGCCATCTTATCCAACTTGCATGACTTTTTGAGTGAAATAATTTTTCATTTTTAAATTATTAGAAAATAATAATACCTAATAATAATAGGTTTTACAATAGGTATTACTAGTAGGTAATACTAATAGGAAAAGAAATTTAAGAAATAAAATAATGTTGTCAATGAGATTTGAACTCACACCCTTTTAAATATAATTATACACTTTAAACCAACTAAACCAATTATATTATATGTAAAGATTTTAAAAACATATTATATTATTCTATAAATTATTTTATAATATAAACCAACTAAATTTTATTTTTATAAATGATACTCTCTCCATGTCAAATTTGGGTCTCATATTCTTATTTAAGACGTCATAAAATAATGTATATAATATGTGATCCATATCAACAACATTTTAAATTATTTATTCAAAATTGATACTTATGTTTATTTGATATTTGTTTAAATTTCTTTTTCAAACTGATAGTGTATAAAAAATATGTAAATATAGTATCCAACTAAACATTTTCTAATCATTGAATGATCTCCAAAAATTATTTCAAAAAATATAATTATATTCAATCTTTAAACAATTCTCATTAATTTGTTCAGAAAAATGTTATATTTCTTCATATGTCCCAAAGTAAATATTTTATTTTTAATTTTGTAAATTTATTCAAATATTTGTTTAAAATATCTTTACTAAGTGCAAGATGAAAAAAAGAGATAAAAAAACCCAATAATATGATATCATTAAAGGATACTTAAAAAATTAAAAAATGTATAGAAACAAAAATACATGTATTGACCACCAATAAAAAATACTTATTTTGAAATGAAAATATTATAATAAACGACTATCAATTTGCATATATTGATAATACTTAACTTTTGTCAGACATTAAGTCAACAAACTTCTATATTTAATATAATGATAATTTTTTTTCAAAAATATTTCTAAAATATATCAATTAAACACAAAAATTAAATTACATTCGTGCATTACAGGGCTCTATAACTAGTCAAGAATTATAACCTGCAGAGACTCAAGGCCCACCAAGATTGAAATTTGAAAGTCAATTGGTGGGTCATGGGTGATTGTTTATTTGTTTAATTATTTTTTTTTCCAAATCTACTTTTCTATTTTTCTTAATTTTGAGTTTTAAAGTTTCAATTTTGCTTTTGATTTTAAGGGTTTTAAGGTTTTTTAAGTCTTCCCATTCAACTAATTGAAACTTTGAAGTTTGATTTGCATCAATTTGGGCAAGAGTTCAAGTTTGCATGCCTTTGTACAACGAATTCTATAAATCAGGTTCTATCGCTCTGTAATTTTTACTTTTCTAAATGCATGGATTGCTTATAGGATATTATTGATAATACATATAACGGTTGCTTCGGCTAAAAGAAGTTTTTCAAAATTAAAATTAATAAAATCGTACCTAAGATCAACTATGTCGCAAGAAAGATTAAATGAATCGGCAATGTTATCAATTGAAAAAGGAATAGTTAAAACATTAAAATATGAAAAATTAATTAATAATTTTGCATCTCCAAAAGGCTAGAAAAGTGCATTTTAAATAAATAAAATTTAATTATTTATAAAACTAATAGAATTAGGCCTTAATTTTATTTTTCATATACTCATGCTTTAGCCCTCGTTTAGGTTGAGCCGCCCTGTTCTTACACTCGAAACCATTGATAAACGAAGGTAAGGAAGGGGAAACATATAGGAAGTTTGTATGAAAATAATGTACTTGTTGGTACGTATTATACCACTCTAGCACACTTTTGATTATCGAGTATGATCTGAGAAATATATATATATATATATATATATATATATATATTTAAAGTTGGTGAGGATGCTTCTAAATTTTTTCAAATAATATGATATCATTAAAGAATACTTAAAAAATTAAAAAATTTATAGAAACAAAAATACATGTATTGACCACCAATAAAAAATACTTATTTTGAACGAAAATATTATAATAAACGATTACCAATTTGCATATATTGACAACACTTAACTTTTGTAAGACATTAAGTCAACAAACTTCTATATTCAATAATGATAACTTTTATCAAAAATATTTCTAAAATATATTAATTAAACACAAAAATTAAATTACACTCGTGCATGCGCGCGAGCTCTATAACTAGTATTCATTGTAGAACAGTTTAAAAAACAGTGTTAACAGTAGCAACGGATAGAGGAAAGCCCTATATCAGTTTTCCAAACTTCTTTATGCTGGTTATTGGGTGTAAATGTACATGTTTCATTAGTGCATTATATCCATAATAAAGAACTCATCAAAGGTTGGAGTAGCGTACCCTGGTTTCCTTCCATACTTGTGTTAAGTTGCTATAACGCAAGTCCATAGCAATCAAGCTCTCCAAAGGAAAATCATAAGGAATTGATTTTAAAGGGCATCCATGCCAACACAGCCATCTTAACCGTTTAGGTAAATCTCCATACGGTCCAGTGAGTTGTACATAATTCACCTGGAGAATTCTGAGTGCGTGCATCCTCGCAAATGCATCAGCCTTCAACTCTAACTGATCAACTGAGTTTGCAGAAGGTATGTTGACGGAGTTCCATGATAAGAGGCTAAGACAAAATCGCTTCACTGAATGGTAGTGGCTTGACACTCTTGATTCGCCAACAAATTCTTTGAAATTGCGCTTTCTGGAACTATTAACACCGTAAATCCTCTCATCAGACTTGACATCATTTAGACTATGCATGTCAAGCATGAGGCCTTCGACTGCTCCAGTACCCTGCGCGCCGAACAAAAAGTAGAAGAAAATAAATGGATTAATAACATTAGCTAGAGGCTGTAAAGTACAATTTAAATCCACACACACCATGAGAAGCAAGTTTCTAACCGTTTTTTCTCTTAATACATTCATGGAATCGTAATTATGCCACAATCTGCTGCGTATCCCAGGTTCTTTAGGTGATTCCTGGCGAACAATTTCCCTTCCCATATCTTGAAGCAACTGATGCATTCTCAGCTTGTTATCTTCATCAATTGTTAATAGAAACCGCTCCATGAGATTTTGAATCCCCACTGCTGTGTAGAAGTTGCATTTATCTAGTACTGTAACCATGAAATCTTTGTGCTTCCCTACAAAGAAACAAGCAATCTCAAGGAATAACTGTCTGTCGTGGTCATCCTGTAAAGAATTGTAGCTTAATTTAAGCTTCTCGAAGATTTCACTGTCAGGAACTGCTTTTAGTTTCTCTAGTGAGCTCTCCCAGATGTCTATGCTTTTTCCAGATAGAGAAGAGCCCAAAACTTGAAGGGCTAACGGTATCCCTCCACAACGCTTGACCACCTTCTTGGATAGTTCCACGTAATCATCGATTGGATGGTTTAGCCCAAAAGCATGCCAGCTGAAGAGTTCAAGCGACTCATCATCATCTAAATATTCAACCTTATGCACCTTATAAATTTCGTGGGCCTTTAGCAACCGCTCATGTCTAGTTGTTATAATGATTTTGCTTCCCTGGTAAAACCAATCACGCATTCCAAGTATTGCATTAAGTTGGTCAGGTCGATCTACATCGTCAAGAACAAGAAGAACTCTTCTATAGCTCATGGTATCTTTAATCTTAACGATTCCTTCATCTACGTTCCGTATCTTTTCCTGTTTCCTTTTTAGAACATCAGACAGAAGTTGCCTTTGTAAATTAGTTAAACCATTCGATTGCTGTGAGGTTTCTCTTACATTTGAAAGAAAGCTAGAACCTTGAAACTTTTGGAGGTTTAGATTATAAACGAATTTGGCTATCGTTGACTTTCCCATACCACCAGCCCCACAAATTAGAATTATGCTAACATCAGTTGATCCATCCTGCAACCACGCGTTGATGCTTTTGGCTCGAGAGTGTATTCCAACCAGGTAGGGTGTGATACTCAAGACTGTGCGCTTCAGCTTAGTGTCTATTACTTCAACAACTTCCCGAATAAATTTTGACTCATACCTACAAATTTTCAGTAGTAGTTCATACATCAATCATTTATATATTCAGTTAACTAGAAACGCAGCAGGGTAAAGGTTAGAACAATGGCAATACGACCATACGAAAGGTATATGAGCTTATAGTTGAAAAAACCAAGTGAAAGATGATGACTTTTTTGTAGTAAATGATGCCTATGAAATGACTTACCCATGGAGGACCATCCCTCCCAAATCCGAAACTTCTCTGAGCGCAGCCCTCCAACATTTGACCTTCTCCAAACAAATGTCCTTGAATCGCTCTTCATGCCTTGCAAATGCTTCAGCGAAAACTCCTGTTTGCTTCCTTGCATGGGATGGTTCAACATCGTAGAAGAGAGGTAAAACTAAATGTTTGGAAGTTCTCTTCTGTTCAAGGATCATTACAAGTTCGTCCAGGCACCATGTTGAAAAAGGATAGCCTTTGGATATGACAATGATTGAACTTCTCGAGTGTCGTATAGCTTGCTCCACTTCAGACCTCATGTTCTCTCCTTTCTCTATCTCACTGTTATCCTTGAAAACGCGGAATCCTGCATGCAGTAGAGCTGTGTTGAGGTGATCGGTAAAAGTTTTGCGCGTGTCTTCCCCTCTAAAACTCAAAAACACATGAAAAATGCTGGGAGAAGTGGTAGATGAGGCTGCTTGGGTTCTTAGTTCTTCCATCAACGCAACTCTTGACAGATTATGAGGAATTCTTATGATCTTGTTAAGTTTTTGTGTAGATGCATTATGCATACTTGTGAAAATAAATACTCCTCCCCCCCCCCCTCCATCTGAAAAAAAAAATATTGTAATAAATAAACTTTTGATTTTTGTTAGTCAATTTGATTAAACTTTGACCAAAAATTTATAAAAATTTACTTGTTCTTACAAAATTTTAAAAGTATTCTTAATATTCTTTCAATGATTGAAAGTTTACAACGTATGACATAGTAAATGTATGTGAAATAATAATTTGATATCAATTTAGATTTTTAGTAGGAAAAGTCAACTATCTATTTGGACGAAAGGAGTAATATCCATTACTATTGGAGATAATAATGCCAATGGAAAAGAAGAAGGAAAATTGAATAGTGTTTGTTACACAGAAACATGGAGAATTGAAGAGTGATTTGAAGCAGCTTATCAAGTCATCTACACTTAGAGTACATACGACATGGATGTAGTATTTATGTATTTTAGTCAGGGGTATTTTAGTCTTTTGTATATAGTTTGCTAATACACTAGGCTTGAGTTTGTTAGAGTAGTTTTTTAGTTGTTTAAAATAGGGGTTAAGAGTTAGTTTTTCCCTCTAAGTACGACACCGATACTTTTGTAAATATTCTCCTTGTTTTTCCTGGAATAAGAAATGGATTCCCAATCTATTTCGAGTTTTCTTGTAATTCTGCTTTCTGAGTATTTCTTTTGATTCAATGGAAGAATTAGTTTGATTTTATCATTCTTCTCATGGTATCAGAGCATAGATCTTGGTATCGATTCATTTTTCTGCTTCGATTTGACTTGTCAACATCTGAGGGTTTTCTTTTGAAGATTCATGGCGACAAACATCCCAACATCGAGTGCTGGAGCTACGACAATGGAGATTCCAATATGCATCCTCTGTTTTTGCATAACAATGACCATCCAGGTTTGATTCTCGTAAGTACCAAATTAATTGGTAGTGATAATTACAATTCATGGAAACGATCTTTAGAAATTGCATTGTCTGCGAAAAACAAAATGTGTATTGTTGATTGTTGATGGTAGTTTTAAGACTCCTGGAAAAGATGAACCACTATTTCCTCTATGGGCTAGGGTTAATGATATGGTGATTTCATGGATTTTTAATGTTGTTACTAAGGAAATTAGTAATAGTTTGAAGTATGTTGTTAATGCATTCACTGTTTGGAGAGAATTGGGATAGAGGTTTGCTAATATTGATGGACATAGAGTTTTCCAATTGGAAAAGGATCTACATAGGCTTGAACAAGGCAGTGGATCTGTAGAATTCTATTATCACAAGATGAAAGGTCTTTGGGATGAGAGTGCTGCTCTTGATCCAATCACAGCTTGTAAGTGTCCATGTAATTGTGGTGCCAACAAAAGTCAAGAACAAAGGGATCAAAGGAGCAACTTATGCAATTCTTGATGGGATTGCATGACAGTTATATGAATGTGAGGGGACAAATTCTTAGGTTAAAACCATTGCCAAGTATTGGAGAGGCCTACTACATGGTGAGGCAAGAGGAATCACAGAGACAAGGTTATGTGCCAGACAATACTATGTTAGCTGCAAATGTTATACAAGTTGGACATCAACAACAAAACAATGTCAATTTGGGATTAATTGCTGCAGCACATCAATCCAAGGGAGGTTATACCATAACACCTTTCAAGAAGGGAGTTATTTGTAATTATTGCAGCAAGGAGGGACACACCAAACATGAATGTTATAAACTACATGGTTTTCCAATAGGTCATCCAGGGCATCCAGCAAACAAAGGGAGATTCAATAAAGGAATTAACACAAATGGAGGGGCAATGACCTATGATAATCAGAATCAAGGTGCCAACCCCAAAGCCATGCAAGTTCAGATGATACAAGGGAATTCACAAGATGAGGCAACTAAGACTTCCACAGGGCAGACTAGTATTGAGCAATTGCAGGCCCAAATGAATCAGGTTCTAGCCATGCTTAAAGGAAAGGAAAGTCCAGAAGATCACGTTAACATCAACAGTGTATACCAGTCTGGCCAAAACTCATGTGGCATTACACATATTGCAGGTTTGACAGTTTCAAACTCCTTCTCTTTTGTTGCATCAATCTATAACTTGAATACTTGGGTATTAGATTCAGGGGCTACAGATCACATTTGCATTTCTCTTTCTCTCATGTATAATATTAATATTCTTACTAGGCCAATCACTTTGTCTTTACCAAATGGCAATCATGTGACTGTTACACATGTCGGTTATGTCTTCATTAATTCAACTCTTAGTTTAACCAATGTTCTTTATGTTCCTGGGTTTCACTTCAATCTCCTTTCCATCTTTAGACTTATCCTTCAAGTTCCTTGTGTTGTTCAATTTACCAAATCCAAGTGCTATTTCCAAGACCAACACTTGATGAAGGTCATAGCCACTGGTGAAATGCATGATGGACTCTTTCTTCTGCATGCTGAATCTTCCTTAGTTCATAGCAATCCTTACTCATATGTCAATTCTGTAGCTGCAAAGAACAACAATCTTTTTTTTTGCACCAAAGGCTGGGACATAGTTCTCTTGCCACTTTACAGAAGATTGTACCAATTTCTTCTCATTTTCATTCTAAAGATGTAAACATTGATTCTGTTGTACTGTGTGACATTTGTCCTTTGGCCAAACAACATAAACTTCCTTTCAATATTAGCACTATCAAGACTTCTTCCTGTTTTGAATTAATCCATTGTGATCTGTGGGGCTCATATAGAATTGCTACTATGAATGGATGTAGATATTTTTTGACCATTGTGGATGATTTTACAAGAAGTGTCTGGACCTTTTTGATGCCAACCAAACCCCATGTTTTTTCTTTCCTTAAGAACTTCAATTCTTATGTCCAGAATCATTTTCATACGTCCATAAAGTTTTGCAGAACTGATCATGGCACAGAATTTTATAATTCTGAAGTCATTCTTTTTCTTGCTAGTTTTGGTATTGTTCACCAAAGCTCTTGTGTTGACACTCCACAGTAAAATGGAGTGGTTGAAAGCAAACATCAGCATCTTTTAAACATGTCTAGGGCTTTGAGATTCCAGTCTGGTTTGCCAATTCATTTTTGGGGTTATTGTTTACTTGCAGCCACATACATCATTAACAGAATCCCCACAGCAGCCACTAATTTTCAAGTTCCTTATAGTCTGCTACATAAATCACCACCGTCTTATGACCACATTAGAACAATTGGATGTCTTTGTTTTGCTTCAGTGCATACTCCTGATAAGTTTTCCCCAAGAGCCATTAAATGTGTATTGCTTGGTTATCCATCTGATCAGAAAGGTTATATTTTATATAATCTCACCACCAAACAGACTTTTGTAAGCAGACATTTTATATTTCATGAGTCCATATTTCCTTTTCTTCATAAAGAGACTGCCAATTCTTGTGAACCTGTCATTGATATTAACATGTCACATGATACTGCTTCCTTTAATCTCCCTGCTGCAATTTCTGATGCTGTGTCATCTTCAACTGAACAACCTTTTCATGTTTCCCATGACTCTGATCTCATTTTTGATCAATTACCCAGTCCTGTTCCTCCTCCTGCCATCATTCCCAGAACTTCTACTAGGATCAAAACACCTTCTGTAAAGCTGAAAGATTACATTGTTTCATCTGTCACTTCACAGGATCCACACATTGTTGCTAAGTCCATTTCTTCTACTTTATTGTCCTATGATAATTTTCATTCCACACATCAAGCTTTCATCAATGCATTGTCCCACACTGTAGAACCTCAATCTTATGCCTAAGCTATTCAAGATCCCAAGTGGATTGATGCAATGAATAAAGAGCTTGAGGCTCTTGAAGCTAACAACACTTGGCAAATTGTGGACCTACCACATGGGAAGAAACCAGTTGGTTGCAAGTGGGTTTTTAAGGTGAAATATCATTCTGATGGAAGTATAGAAAGGTTTAAGGCCAGGTTGGTTGCCAAAGGATATACTGAGACAGAGGGTGTAGATTACTCAGAAACTTTTGCTCTTGTGGCCAAAATGGTCACAGTCAAGACAATCCTTGCTATAGTTGCTGTTAAAGGGTGGGAAGTCCATCAACTTGATGTTAATAATGCATTTTTGCATGGGGATTTGGAGGAGGAAGTTTATATGTCTCTCCCGGCCACCTGGTTACAAACCAACTCAAGGATCACAGGTAGTCTGTAAACTGACCAAGTCCTTGTATGGTTTGAAGCAGGCCTCAAGGCAGTGGTTTGCCAAGCTTACTGAGGCCTTACTCAACATTGGTTTTAGTCAGTCTCATGCTGACTACTCTCTCTTCACATTGACAGATGGTGCTAAATTTACTTCAGCTTTGGTGTATGTAGATGATATTATTGTGGCTGGAAATGATTTAGCATCCATTAATTCTCTCAAACAGTTTTTACATGATACTTTCAGTATTAAGAATCTTGGTTCCATTAAGTATTATTTGGGAATTGAGGTGGTGAGGTCTTCCACTGGTTTTCATCTCAGTCAAAGGAAGTATGCTTTGGACATCTTGGATTCTGCCTACTTGTCAGAGGCTAAACCCCTCACAATTCCTTTTGATCCCAACACAAAACTTTTGGCCTCTGATGGGATTTTTTGGATAACCCTTCTGAATATAGGCAGCTTGTGGGCAAGCTTTTATACCTCACAGTCACCAAACTAGACTTAGCATTTGCTGCACAGTGTTTCAGTCAATTTGATCAGGCTCCCAGATCCTCTCATCTTCATGCTTTGTACAGAGTTCTTCGTTATGTCAAAGCCTCTCCTGGTCAAGGTTTATACTTTCCTTCCAACAATCAGTTGTACTTGACGGCTTTCTGTGATAGTGATTTGGCTGGCAATCCGAATGATCAACGGTCTGTCACTGGTTTTTGCATGTTGTTGGATCATTTTCTTGTTTCTTGGCACTCAAAGAAGCAGTCTGTCATTGCTCGTTCTTCTGCTAAATCTGAGTATCGCGCCATGGCTACTGCTAGTTGTGAAATTTTGTGGCTTCATAGTTTGCTTAAGGATTTGCAGGTGGCTGTTTCTCTTCCGGTCCCTTTACATTGTGATAGCTCTTCTGCCATTGCCATTGCCTCCAATCCTGTTTCTCATGCTCGTACCAAGCATATTGAATTGGATTGTCATTTTGTTCGCGAGAAGATTAATCTTGGCCTTGTCCTTCCACGCCAGATTTCTACCAAGAATCAACTGGCTGACATTTTTACAAAGTTCCTTGGTGTTAAAGCAACTACATTGGCATTTCTTGTCCAAGTTGGGGGTGTTCAACATTTTCACACCCACAACTTGTTGGGGGGGGGGGGTATTGGAGATAATAATGCCTATGGAAAAGAAAAGGAAGGAAAATTGAATAGTGTGTTTGTTACACAGAAACATGGAGAATTGAAGAGTGATTTGAAGCAGCTTATCAAGTCATCTACACTTAGAGTACATACGATATGGATGCAGTATTTATGTATTTTAGTCAGGGGTATTTTAGTCTTTTGTATATAGTTTGCTAATACACTAGGCTTGAGTTTGTTAGAGCAGTTTTTTAGTTGTTTAAAATAGGGGTTAAGAGTTAGTTTTTCCCTCTAAGTACGACACCTATACTTTTGTAAATGTTCTCCCTGTTTTCCTGGAATAAGAAATGGATTCCCAATCTATTTCGAGTTTTCTTGTAATTCTGCTTTCTGAGTATTTTTTATGATTCAATGGAAGAATTAGTTTGATTTTATCATTCTTCTCACTAAGATTCAAATAAAAAAGAACTGGTAAATATAGCTTATCAATCTCACTCATTGATACGATTAGATATTAAATTCCAATGAAATGCATAAAAAATGGAGAGAATCATGCCAGCCATGCTTGATGTGTGTATATATATATATATATATATATATATATATATATATATATATATATATAGAGGAATTATCCATTTATCTTGAAGTCAATGGATTAAGTTTCTTTCTCGTATAATTTATTCGGCGGAAAACCTTCTTAATTACGACCAACGACATATTTGACTTTCTACAGTATTAAATGCAGATGAAAACGAAATATATGCTTTTTATTCCATTAGAGTAGGAGAATAAAGACCAAGAAATTGAACCAATTAAAAACCAATGCGTCTTGCAAAAAATAAAAATATGAAACAGGATAGTTTAGAAAGAAAAGAAAAAAAAAATTATGTGATGGTTGTATAGTCAGTCATTAGGCTTGATCCAAAGTGATGGGAATAATAATTACAACATTAATTTTAATTAAGAACCCGTTTGCTTGTGCGTTTTAGTTGGATAAAATGAAACTTATTTGCAAAACTCGTATTTCAATGTTGCGGCAAAAAAAACTGCATTTTTCTAAACGCAACTGTGTTTTAAAAAGCTGAAAATTTCAAAATTTTCTTGAGACGTAAGTTTTAAAACGCCGCTTGGAAAAAAAAATGTGCGTTTTAAAATGGTATCACAAACGCGTTTACAAGAAAAAAATTGTGTTTTAAAAAAGAGTGACGATATTAACACCACCCAAAGCTATTAATACACCCCCAAAATTAAATTACAAAAATGTCATTGTTTTAAAAGACATAAATACCCTTTTTCGACTAAG
Source organism: Platycodon grandiflorus (assembly GCA_016624345.1). Taxonomy (NCBI): domain Eukaryota; kingdom Viridiplantae; phylum Streptophyta; class Magnoliopsida; order Asterales; family Campanulaceae; genus Platycodon; species Platycodon grandiflorus. The sequence goes on along the minus strand of CM028365.1, from coordinate 20,783,425 downwards.
TACACCTACCACTATATTACACCACTGCTATGTTCCATCGGTGGTTACCGAACACCACTATGGTGTTCTAATCAGTGTTTGTAGAACATAAACTTTTCAACTTCTTTGTTGTTAAATTTTGGGATAATATCAAATTTGGTACCCTAAGTTGACCTCCATTTCAGTTTTGGTACCCATTGTAGTGAGTCAATCAAAGTTCATCCTAAATATTTCCAAAATTCATCAATTTTGATACTTTTCGTTAAATATCCGTTAACAACTAACGAGTAACTTGCTATCCTAGGCTGGAAAAGATTGGAAACCAACAACATGTGAATGAAGTATACCGAACTCTAATTCCCTCCAATTTCTTCCCCAATTTCATCCCTTTCCCATTCGAGCTCTAACCCTTAGTTCTCTCTCATTTCTTCCTCATTTGAAATAACAGACACAATTCCACCGAGTTTAGGAACGTTGCTGAAGTTGCAGTGGTTGGACCTGTCCATCAACAGGCTTGCAGGGTGAGAAGCCATTGCCACCTTGCAAGGAGATTTAAACTAGCGAGACGGGCTAGTAAAATGCTGAGTCATTTTGTACAAGATTTCTCCTACAGAAAGGAGTGGACAAATTGTTTTGTACAAGCTCGAATGGGAAGGGGGTGAGCTTTAAGGCTCGAATGAGAAGGGGGAATAAATTAGGGTTCACTGTTTGCGAAAATGAGAAGGGCTTGAAATTGGGTGAGAAATTAGAATTGAAATGAGAAAGGGGAAGAAATTAGGGCTTGAATTAGAAAGGGGAAGAAATTGGGGAAAAATGAAGAGGGTACGTAATTTGTGAAACCTGTTGCTAAGTCTTAAGCCGGTTTCCAACATTTTCTAACCTAGGATAGCATGTTACACGTTCGTTGTTAACTGACATTTAACGAAAAGCATCAAAATTGATGAATTTTGAAAATATTTATGATGAACTTTGATTGACTCGCTACAATGAGTACCAAAATTAAAATGGAGGTCAACTTTGGGTACCAAAATTGAAATTATCCCTTAAATTTTTATAAGGTTGGTATATTGAGAAATGGCATTGTGTGATGATATTGGGCGAGTATATTGAGAAAAAAAGAGTGGATTAATTAAGAGGGGTAAAATAAAAAATATAAAGGTAGTGTATTTAAAAATTAAGTTGGTATGAAATTAAAGTAATTGGTGTATTAAGAGAAGTGTATTAATAGCTTTTGGTGGTGTTAATAGCATCTCTTTAAAAAAAAACTATATGTTTTGAAAACGTTATACCAAACAAACTCTAAGCATGGATGAATTCTATCCTTAATTAAAAGGAGGAAAAGAACTAGGTCACGAGCCGAGATTCCTTACTTTTGCTAATTACTAGCTATACTTCAGCATTTTTGTAACAAAGAACTCAACGAACCCGTCAACAAAGTGAGAGGCAAGAGCATGACATACAGCAAAAGCTGCATAATCGGTCAAGACAAAAAAGAGATCATCGATATTGGTTAATTAGGTTTCCAAATACTTCACACACATACACACACTATCTGTTAATGAGGTTTCTAAATACTTCACACACACACACACTGAGAGACAGAGACAGAGATGTAACATATGTAGCAAGATGAACAAACACTACTAAATCAAACTACTATCCATAAATCTTGAACAAAGCCGACAAGGCCCTTAATAAAGGCAACAAGTCCATTTCTTGCAATGGTATTATTTTAAGAAGTAACGAAGAAAAGGTCTGCACTGGCGAAAGCTCCTTCCACGGCACAAACACAAACCTGAAATAATTAGGACATTGTTAGAAAAATCAAATGGCCGGCAATAGATTTAAATTACACATGTCTCAAAGACTCGGAGTAAAACTGAAAATTGAAAATTCACTAGCTAATGAGGGATTGAAAATGCATAAAGTTTACTCAAGTCAAAGCCTTAGAATGTTCTATACGCATGAAGTGAGGGAATAGAATCAACCTAGTTTGAACCCTACTGACTGCAAAGTTCCTCTTCCTCGCGGCAAATTATCTTCTATTATCCAATCAAAAATACTGAGAAAGCATATTACTTGGAGGTCATGGAGCACTGTACATAGTTACATAGATCAGCAGTCAAGCATCTCTTATGTGGATCTTGCTACAAGGAAGATGCTCCATCGCTGCCAGTCTTGCTTCCCTGCCCTCTTCTTTCACTAACCACCAACCCACCCCCACCCCCGGGGCCCAACACACACACCTTTTGTCCCCGCATAAATTGACAACTACCAAACTTCCCGTAATTCTTTTTGGATATGGGCTACATTCAGCTTAAGCAGTATTAAGTTATTCGTGCACTTTTAGGAAATTATAATCTCAAGGATGAGCATTATCATCCCCATGGTAAAACGTAAACTTCCTTTTCAGTTTGCTACCCAAACAAAAAGGACATAAAAAAATATTGCCCTCTAGCTGGGTGGAAAAACAAGGAATAGGAAATACAATCTTTAATATCTCATGACATGGTTACCAAATTTCAGACAGAGGCGAGGTACCAGGATACAGATTAGTGCGGAATCATGGTGATAATGTTAAATACACTGCCTCAAGGCTCTAGATGTATAAAAGACTAAAGTTCTGTTTCTTGTTTTTAGGATTTTTACCTTCAATTGGTGTTAACATTTATGCAGCGGAAGAGATATTTTGAGGTTAACCACCCTTTTTGAAAGGATTATGATTGTCAAAACCAATGTTCTAAAAATCGGCCTAGGCGCCCGCCTAGGCGCCGCCTAGGCGCTAGGCGCCCCCAAAACGCCGCGCCTAGGGCTAAATCGGGTAAAAAATCGTCAACGAAAAAAATCGCCGCCTAGGCGCCCGCCTAGCCGCCTAGGCGCCCGCCTGGCCGCCTAGTCGCCCGGCCGCCTAGCCGCCTAGCCAAATTGCATTTTTTTAATTTTTATTTTTAATTTTTTTTTATTTTTTTCAAAAACATCGTCGTTTTGGTTTAAAAAAATAGAAAAATCTAAGTTAAGTAAGTTTGTTTTCCATACTTTATATGTTGTAGTATTGTTATTTTGTTTTAAAGTTTAAACTTTGAAGTTTGGAATGATACTATTGAATTTGGTTTTAATTTTTTACTATTAATCTTGTAATGTGATCATTATTTAGGTTATGTTGTCATATTTAGTTATTTACTATTGTTGCAGCAAGTATTGATTATTGAATTAAATTGTAATTTTAACTTTTAATCTTGTAATGTGACCATTACTTTTAGTTTATTTAGTTATATTTAATTATTAATATTGTTGCAGCAAGTATGGTATAAACTTATAGTGTAATTATGCCTCGATTTTTAGATCCCGCCTAGGCCCCGACTAGGCCCCTAGGCGCTAGGCCCTGCCCTGGCGCCTAGCGCCCGCCTAGCGATTTTTAGAACATTGGTCAAAACCAGGAACCTCCTTGAATCAAAAATTACATTATTGAGTTTCTTTATCCCTTTTCAAGTAACATAGAGCGCAATGAGAGGAAGCCACCAAAAACATCAATTAAGTTCTCCTGACAGTACAAGCCTGTAAACAAACATAACTCAATTCAAAAAAGCATATCCTTCTTGTACAGAACCCACTAACATACAGTACAGTGGTAAAGCTGAGAACACTGGTTTTGCCTATATCAATCTACCCCATAGACAAGTGTTTCCTCTTCCAACAATATAGTTACTATTGAGTGTCAAGATCACAGGCCTCTACATCATATTTTATTGGCTTCATCTCCTTCAGCATTCCCGGGCACTCAAAAGGCAGTTTGTCTGTACTGCAGCCTAAAATGTGATACGACTTGCCTCACAAATTCCCTTAGATACATACTGTTTTTGCACAAATTGATTTTCAGATCTGACACTGCAAAGTTGAGAAGTAAATTTTCTATATTTTTAACCTTCTCCTTACTGACTTTGCTGAAAGGAGAAGTATCATCTGCAAACTAACACCCACTTAAACCCCTTTTATCAGATTTCGACCTTCATCTTTCACTATAAATCTATGCAGTACCTGCTCCACAATAAGCAATAGAAATGGAGATTAGGATCTCAATGATCTCACTTGGGCAGCTTTGAATTTCTTCAAGACTGGAAAAGTCCTGAAGGAGGAGGTGAGGAATAGCACTAAAAAAAAATCCAAGAGGAGCATTAAACTCAACCATAGAAGTTTTACTAACCACTTCACTGTGGTGAAGAGGTGTACGCATATCTTTCATAAAAGCATATCCCTCCATTTCATTCTGCAACATAGCAAAATCTTAAGTCTCAACCAATGTTAACTTTTGTCTTTCCTTTCTCTATAGTCCCCAAATCGTTCCTCAGATTTACTATATTACTATCATTGGCCTTCCCATAAGCACAAGCGACCAGAATTAAGTTTCTATATCTATATCATTAATTCGTTTCACTTAGTAAACTTTATGGCGGGAGCTAAATAAGGCAGACCTGACTTGTTAAAAACCTGAATGGAGCCTAACCTATACTATAATATCAAGCCTACTTGTGTCAATGGAACTCAAATAACATTGATCTTACGAATTCACTCATACCAAGGATCGTGGAGCATCACTCAAGATTTCTAACATAACTGAAATCTACATGTATGACTGAAAGCTCATCCCTCCCACCCATATACCAGCTATTCATGATATAATAAACGATAAGACATAAGCGCAAGAAAAATGTAAATTATAGTGGTTGCTGCGTCTATGATTTGTCTTGTCTCAATCAACGTGAAATGTAGAGCATAGTAACTCATGTTACCCAGACCAGTACATGTTTCAAGCGCAGGTGATTGTCTATATGTTCTATCATCTAATCTTCCAAATCAATGACACGGGGACATGGAAATAGTATCATAAATTAAAATTTGCTCTATATATTTCTCAGCTCAGAATAGACAAGTGTCAATATGAGTTATCTTGTTCATGATTAACTTGATTATAAGAATTTTACGCCATACAATTGAGTCCTTAGATAGCTTGCTAGTAGCATATCTAATAAAAAGAGTAAATCCATAACCGATGCCCTAAAACCTAGTGAGAAGGGCCAGATACCCTAGCATTTTGAATAGTCAGAGACTCAGAGTAACATAAGCAGTAAGACTCTATACAGAATTACAGTTATCAAAAAAAAAAAAAAAAGAGTTAAATTCATTTGAGGCACTAGAGAATGAAGAACCACCTGTATGTTTTACAATGTAGCAAAGATTAGGGCTCACCAGCAATTATTTTCCTTATTTTATCCTCAAGAATCCTGGGACCTAAGCTAAACAAGAATCTCACAACATATGTTAATGCCAAATATCAATATTAAACCCCCTTAAATACAAGAAAGTCAAGGAACCAACATGAGAAAACAGCCCATTTCTCTTAGGTTAAATACGAACCTTCTTCTATGTTTGTCTCATCGATTTTGGGAGGGAACGGAAAGGAAAATGGGAAAGACTGACATTTATACTTATCAATCGATTACATGGAAAATAGAATAAAGAAAATAAAAATAATATAAGAAAGTCAAGGAACCAACATGAGAAAACATCTCTTAGGTTAGATACAAACCTTCTTCTAGGTTTGTCTCATCGATTTTGGGAGGGAATGGAAAGGAAAATGAAAAGAAATGACATTTCTACTTATCAAGTGATTAAATGGAAAATAGGGTAAGCAAAATGAAAATAATCACCCCCCAAACCCCCAAAAAAAAAAAAGGTGAGAAATTTCAACTTTGTATATCATTTTCATTTTCCTTTTGTTATCTAATCATAAAATTTCCATTTTATTTTCTTTTCCCTCACAAAACAAACCCATGAACCAGAAAGGCCAATTAGTTATAAATTGATCATCAAACCCAGAAATTCCCAGCAAACATTAAACATCACAATCAATCAAACCAGGACAGAGTTAATTGTGCTTACATACAAACAAATGTTGCAAAAGCCACATCCAATAACAACAATTCAATCATAAACAAATACGAAATTTTGGGGATGAGAGAGAGATTAACCTGAAAGAGGAGCGATGAGTTGAATTTTCAGTGAGCGTGAGAAGGTGAAGATGAAGAAGAAGTGTGGGCGTGATGAGAAGGAGAGTAGATCTTGTTGTAGGCCGCTTCACCGACGAGGTAGATGCCGAAAGCGACCAGGGCTATGCCGAGGCCAGGTGTGGCGTGCTTGAATTGGTTTGTTACCATCGGATGCTTCCTCCATTCATCCCTCCTCCTGAAGAACTCCCCCGTCGTTCCCAATGGCTTCCCCATTTTCTCTTCCCCTCTTTCCCTGTTGAGTTTTCTCTTCGGCTGATGAATGAATGTCAAGTGAGCTGAGCCAAGTGTTTCTAAGCGTTCACTCCAGTTTTTATTTTATGGGCTGGACCATTGATAGGCCCACGGCCCACTGCATTCCCGAAGCCTGCCCATGAGTTTCAAGTACAAGAGTTTTATCCTTTAAAAACCATCACATTTGAATATATATATATATATATATATATATATATATATTATCTATATAAAGTTGGTGAGGAGGCCTTCACCTCACCTTCTTTCTATTTCTCTCAATTCTCAATCATGACTTTTCATTTCTAAGTCATTAGATTTTACAATATATATTACTCTTTTTCTAATTATAATATAAGAAGAACTTTGAACTTGTCAATGAGATTTGAACCCACACCCTATTAAATATGAATATACACCTTAAACCAAGTCAACCAATTATATTATATGTAAGAATTTTAAAAAAATATTAAATTATTCTATAACTTATTTTATAATATAAATCACCTAATTTTTATTTTTATAAATGTTACCTTCTCCATGTCAAATTATGGGTCTCATATTTGTATTTAAGACGTCCTAAAATAATATCTATAATATATGATACATATCAACAAAAATCTAAATCATTTCATAAAAAAAAATTAATATTTTTTGTAAATTTCTTTTTCACGCAGATAGTGTATAAAAATATGTAAATATAGTATCCAACTAAACATTTTTAATCATTGAATGATCTTCAAAAATTATTTAAAAAAATATAATTATACTCAATCCTTATACAATTCTCCTTTGTTCAGAAAAATGTTATCTTTCTTCAATATGTCCTAAAGTCGATTTTTATTTTTAATTTTGTAAAAATTTTTCAAATATATGTCTAAAATATCTTTATTAAGTGCAAGATGAAGAAAAATAAATAAATCCAACAATTTGATATCATTAAAGGATACTTTTTTTTACCAAATCATTAAAGGATACTTAAAAAATGTATAGAAACGAAAATACTAATATTGACCACTAATAAAAAAACATTTATTATGAAATAAAAATATTATAAAAAACGACCACCAATTTGTATATATTGACAATACTTAACTTTGGTCAAACATTAAGTCAGCAAACGCCTATATTCAATAACGATAATTTTTTTTCATAATTATTTCTAAAATGTATCAATTAATATCAAAATCAAATTAAACATGTGCGGAGTACGGGCTCTATAACTAGTAGTTTATTAGTTTAAGGTCATTTTGCTCTATTTAGTTTGTTAGGGTTTTTATTCTAGAATTTGCCTAGTATAATTCTCCTACTTGAATTAGGCTTATTTAGTACTATTTATATATATATATATATATATATATATATATATATATATATATTGATGAACTACTTGGTTATTAATCAAAGTTGAGATTTCGTAAATTCAGCTTAAGTGCTTGTGCTTCTACCATTTAAAAGGTGTCTACATTCATGTTCTTAAACTATCTTAATTAACTGCGTTAATATAAAATGAGATATTGATATCAGATCCTATATCCTAAGAGGAGAAAGAGAGGTCAATAGGGATTTAGCACCTTTGTATAGTGATAAAGTCGGGTTAAAAGGGCTCCCAAGGAAGCTTCCACCCCTTAATTAAAGACTATTATGCCCTTAAAGTACTACTTCACAAGTCTAGATAAGGAAGGGTTACCTCGGTCTGCTTGGCCAAGGGAGACATTGCCCTGGCTTGTGTGGAGCCGCCTTGGTGCGGCCCATGGCCTTATAGCCACACTCAATCCCCTATTTGCTCTTTTAATGAAAAAGTTGGATATTAAACGTAAAAAAAGTTAAAACTTAACAAATATCGACAGTTATTTAATTATAATTCTAGTTTTTAATGTAAAACCAAATTTGTAAAGAGATTTTATTCCAACGGAAATTCTAGTAGGCGGGAGGGGTGAATTCATTGAATTGAATGGGGTATCTAGACTATGTTAATGTCAAAGAATATTAGTTAAAGATATTTACTAGAACCTCAAGATTAAAATATATTTTTCTATAAAATGGACACATCCCAATCACGTGCAATAATCACTCACAAAAAAGACAATGGTATACTACCGGTATACCTGAAAAAATTATGAGCCGGTACACTTTTTGACATTATCAATTGCTTAATTTTATTATATTTGTTTTCAATTGTTTAAATTTATTTAAAGTGATAAATTAATCAATTTTTTTAAAATTGTCCCTGTAACAATCTAAAAAATATTTTAAGAATTGTTTTCATTTTATTTTTGCTAATGCTTTATCTTTCTATCTCTCTTCTCTTCTCTCTCTCTTTCTCTCTCTCATTTCTTCTCTCTCTCTCTCTCTCTCTCTCTCTCTCATTTTCTTTCCATATAATTTTTAAATTTATTTTAATTATTTGTCTTTGTTTTATCAATATTTCTCGCAATCGCTGAATGTTGGCACAACGAAACGGACAATTTCAGCCTCATTTTGATGTAAAAATTCAAAAGAAATTGACAACATTTTTATAAGTGTTTTGAAGAGTTCATTTAATCTTAATTCCTAATATTCACAACATATTATCCATCAAAAATAAAAATTGTCCATCGCAATATATGAACCACTTTTGATACATCGCAAGTGTAATGTTGTGCATCGCGATGCACAAAAATAGTAATTTTTAGTACAATTTTGTGCATCGCGATACACAAAACAAGACTTTTTAGTACAATTTTCTGAATCGCGATGCACACTTTAATGTATTGCAAGTATACTGTTGTGCATTAATATTGTTTTGTGCATCGCGATGCAAGTGTAATATTTTGCATCGCAATTCACTAAAACAATAATGTTTTGTGCATCGCGATGCACTTTGATGCTTCGCAAGTATAATGTATATCGTGCATCAAGTGTAATGCACAAATAATATTTTTTGTGCATCATGATGCAACAATTTATGCATTGCGATACATAGCATGTCTGTTTCGTGTTTTTTAATGGCATAGACGACATTTCGCAAAAATAATATTATTTTTTGATTAAAACAATTATTGTAAAATTAAGTGGTTGAAAATTGTATAAATGGTACTGACCCGAATTTTGCCCTACTACCTGACCAACAGAGAGACATCTGGAAATTCATGGAGGCCACTATGAGTCAAGCTGACAAATCATCAAGTATTGGAGATAGGATATAGATTACCTCTTGAAGACTATCCAGAGGTTTGATCTACCCCTTGTTACATCCTCATTTTATGACACTTTTGAACATATATTATACGAGGTATCCCGTGTCTATATTCCTTATGGCTAAAGGCGCATTTAATTACAAGAGCTCCTCAATTTTCTAATTTAAAATCTAATTTTACATTTAGAGTTCTTTGATAAATAGTGATAAGTATGGAAAGAGAGAGAGAGAGAGAGAGAGAGTTCAGTGATAAGTATGGAGAGGGAGAGGGAGGGAGAGAGAGAGAGAGTTCTTATACAAAGTTCTCTTAACAAATGAGAAGTACGAAAATATATACTAGGAGAGTTTGGTTCAATAACAATTTTATAGATATAAAAGAGAGACAATAAAGGTATATTTATTAATCAAATTAAGAGTTTAATTAGTACTCTTTTAGTCCTTAAATTATTATCTTACTTTTTTTTTTATCCGTCCTAAAATAATTGTATTGTTTGAAACTTTTCTTTTTAAACATCACTTTTACCATTTTATTATTACTTTTTCTCCTTACTTTAATTATGGGTCACATACACATTTATCATTTTACATAATTAAGCGTTTAATTAGTAATCTTTTAGTCCTTAAATTATTATCTTACTTTTTTTTTTATCCGTCCTAAAATAATTGTATTGTTTGAAACTTTTCTTTTTAAATATCACTTTTACCATTTTATCCTTACTTTAATTATGGGTCACATACACATTTATCATTTTACCCTTACTTTTTCTCCTTACTTTAATTATGGGCCACATACACATGTGCATTAAAGAAAACCACACACTATATATACTAATATTAATAATCAAGTCAATTATTTTTTCTTAATCCGTGTGTCAGGTCAAACAAGACAATACTTAAGGGACCAAGAGAGTAATATTTTAAGAGAATATAAAATAAAATTATTTGATAATATAATATTATATCACTTAATAAATTAAGCATATCTTTAAAAAAAGCCAAAATTTTAAGTGAAAAGAAGATGTTTAAGTCTTATTGCTAAACACCCCAAGAGGTAGAATTTTATTCCCGATTAAGACCGAAATACCCATTCTCCTCGTCCTCGTCCTCGTCCATTTTGTGTAGTCCCGTTGTTTTGCCTCCTCCCTCCAACTGTTCACCTTCTTTATCTTACCATACCGCCTCCCCCCAATTGTCATTGCCACCGCCATGACCATCTCCGCTACCGTCTTTCTCCTCACCGCCACTGCCTAAGGAGGCCATAGCTCTTATTCAAAGACATGGAACCTCTTGTTAGATCCGAACAAGGGAATTGACTTGCCAAGAGCTCCACCCCGCTCAATTAAAGGGTGATGATCTGCCCATGTTTTTCTGTGAGAAAGCAACAACTTCCAGTAGCACAATTTCCATGGTCCGCGGCAAAAAATAGATAACGAGATCTGGGTTAAAATCGAAAGCATCTAGTACGCAAATTGCAATCTTATCCCATGTGTTGTAATTGGTGGCCTGGCCCAAGCATTACTTGTGGCAGCCCTTTTATGTCCAATCCTTAAGCCCAAACCCAAGCCCATTTTTCCTTGGCGGCCCGCCCATTCGCTTGTGTAAAACTGGAAGGTCTTCTAGACCCTTCCTTGGACGCTCCTCTCCTTTGTGCCCTTGCAGCCGCCGTATTTATACCTTCATCTCCCTCCCTTGCGTCACTGTAGGGTAGCAGAGAGCTGAGTGAAAAATCTAGGGTTTAGATTTTGGGATACCTCAGCCGTGCCTCTCTCTACCGTCATATCCTTGTGTTTCTCTCTTTATTCTCTCTTCTCCTTGTGAGTGTGTGAGAGTGTGTGTGTGTGTGAGAGTATGCACTTGGGTTTGGAGTTCTTGAAGGCGGTACCTTCGGTGAGCTGGTGTTGTTGCCGTTCCCTTTGTGGGTTTAGGTTCAATTGGGTTGAGTGAGTTTCAGAGAGGGGCTATTCTGTCAGTGGGGTTCTTCCGTGAGGGCCACCGGAGAGTGGGGTGTCGGGTTTGGGCTGTGGGTGTCTCCTTTTGGTCTTGTGTGCTGGGTTTGAAGAGCGGTGGACTCGTTTGATGGACTGTTGGTTTGAGAAGGGTTACTGAGCCGAGAGATGGACTGAGCCGAGGTGTAACCCACCCGTGACGGCGAGTCGGTGGCTTTATCGCCGACGTGTCTTGTCCTCTTCTAGTCTCAGCGTGTTTCCTTTTTGTTCTTAACGTTTTCTTTCTATGTTCTTGCTCTGTTCTTCATTTGGTACTGACCTTCTGGTTTGTTGCAGGTTGCTGCATTAAAGGTCTTCATAGATCAGTTTTGATCTTCGGCTTTTTTTCCCATAAGGTAGCCTAAATGTTATCCCCCACCCCCATTTGTAATCCGCGAGTGTCCCAGTGAGTTCTCCCTAGTTGGATTGTATTAGGTCCTTTTAATATTAATCTGTAACATTTGTCGTTCGATTTTGTACGTGGTTCCTTCGATCCAAAAACTCAACAGTGGTATCAGAGCTTCGGGTTGCGTACGGTGAATCGTACGCGCGTAGGGCTTCTTTCAATCCAAAAAATTAGAAACTCTAACATAGAGTTTCTGGGTGAGCTGGTCTTCCCTTCTTGCTTTAATTTTCACACTATAAATGCGTGGATGATTTATTTTGTAATTAAAGCTGCTATTGCATGATTTGTAGCTGTTAAATCTGTTTTAGTGCTACTGTCCTGTTTTGTGTTAGCTTGTATCTGCTGGTTTGCTCTGTTTCATGTTGTTGCTGAAGTTGGTTTTCTGATCTTCTGTGGTTTTGCATGCTTAGAACTGATTTTATTCTGAGTTGGTGGTCTTCTGCTTGATTTTATCCATCAGCTTTGAATTGAAAGGCTGGGCAAGGCCCAATTTGCATGCATAGGTATTGTTGCATCTTGAGATCCTAATTGACATGGTTCTGCTACATCACAAGGAGCAATTGTGATAAATAATCATTTTACATAGTTGGCCAAAAAGAAAACTTTTTTTGTTACTTTTTTTTTCAATTTAAACTTCAATTCTTAAATCTTAATTATATCAAGCATTGGTTAAATGTATTGAGGGAAAAATATAGATTTTGACAGTATTTATACAAAAGAGGTTTGTTATTATCAAACAAATTATTTAAATTCAGCACTTCATTTTAAGATCACTACAGTTGATTTTTCAGTACTTAAAATTCAGTAATTTAATATATTCAGATCTACCTTTTCAGACTTCAGTTTTTAAAGTTTAATTTTCAGTTTTAGTAACAAACAGGGGTCTTGCAACACTTAAGAGATAATATCTTAGTTTGAACTCGTCCGTAACTATCTTAACGGATTACAATCCAACATCTTATATGGGTGGATAAAGGTCGAGGATAATGTCTTAGCCTGAACTCCATAACTAACTTTCTGGATTACAGTCCAACATCTTATATGGGTGGATAAAGGTCGGGTCTTTGTTGAGGAGTAGAGATGTTAAACGGGCTAGCCCTAGCGGTTTCGGGCCAGCCCTAACGGGTCACGGGCTAAACGGTCCAATTTTTTCGGGCCACTAATATTACAAACCTAACCCTAACCCTAGCGGGTTTCGGGCTAAACGGGCCACTATCAGGCCACGATTAAAGATATAATATAACAATATTTTGAAATGGTTAATCGATAAACCATTCATAACTTTGATAGTTTTTTATGTTTTCAAAAGAAATATAAACTAGACATTTTTTTACATCAATGTCTTATAATTTCCAACTTGTTATTCTCAAAATAAATAATGTAATAGCTTTACTTAGCAGTTATTTCTAAATTTTTTGTTTATATTTCAGTATTTATTCACAAGTACACAAAGAAAACCTGTAGTGAAAATGATAAATGTGTTTGACTTTGGATTAAAGGTTGTTGGTTTTATTTTCATGGTGGTTAGTTTACATATCTCCTAAACTTTTTACGGCCTAATTAATATTACGCGGATTGGCGGGCCAACCCTGAAACCTGACGGGCCAGCCCTAACGGGTCGCGGGTTAAACGGGCTAGCCCTAAAAAGCCCTGATTTTAAACGGGCCAAAAATATTGAACCCTAACCCTGTTTTTTTCGGTTTAAACGGGCCAACCTTACGGGCCGTAGCCCTTTTAACATCTCTATTGAGGAGTGATGCTATACAAAATTGATGTGGGTCGATCCGAGACTGAAATATGGATATCTGGGCTTTATGTGATCTGCCAAAGAAAGAGTAAACACTAGGGTGAACGCAGGGACCAGCCATGCAAAGACATTCCGGTGTGAGAGTAAATGTTCAGCTCAAAACTCAATCTGGCAGAGTGTATTTGCTATGAAAGTGTGTGTACCTTTCTTGGGCTTGTCCCCAGGCCTATATAGTGTTAGCATTAACTGCGTGCCATAATTGTAGTAATGGCGGGCATAACGGCTGTGTAGTGGGCATAACCGGCATCATAGTGGGTGTAACTGTCGGGCACGTCTGACCAATGGTGTCTTGCCATGTGGCCATGTCTTATGAGTATCCGCGAGGTGGACAATGTCAGTGAGACTTACTCGCTGGGTCCTGCCCTCGCGAGCGAGTCCTGCTCGTTGCACTCTTGGTCGGTGGTCATGGCTCTTCGCCTGACATTTGCCTGCTCGTGCTATTGTGGGCCTTGGCTCGTGTTGAAGTTTGAGCCTAGGCCAAGGGCCGTGTTCTTGGGCTTGGCTTTTCAGTGGCCCCCTATTTTCTGCTCGTGGAGTATTCATGCCCGCGACAGAAAGCAATATTCGTGCTCTTTACTTTGACCGCAGTTAGTTTCATCGACTTGGATGCTCATTGGTACTACCTTGTACATTCGGTTGTGGAAGTGATGGAAGTGGAAAAGACAGGAGAGGGTAAGTGGGGGTAGGTGTCCCCGCCGCTTGGTTGCTATTACTTCGGTTGTCCTGCTTGCTAGGAGGAGACATTGCGGCTTTTCGAGGCACAATGATGGCTAGGGGTATAGGCCTGTGGCTAGGTCAGTAGGCCTGCGACCCATGTGTGCGTCTATCAGGTTTTACTAGCAGGCATTTGGGTGCACCGCCAACCCTATAAATACCTTGTATTTGCCCCCCCTTTTCCTCTTTACAAACTTCAACCTTTCAAGAGCCCTTTGAGTTCAGAAAATTTGCACAGCTTTCGCTTCTGCCCAGGACCACTGCTGCATCCTGCTCCCCACTGCCGCCGTTTCTATGCCGTTACGCGAAGGTTCCAACTTGTCCAACTACTTCCAAGCTTCTCTCAACAAGAATTCTCTCATCTCATTTGCCTCGTCATGTCTGATAGTAAGTTTTCTGGATCGATCTTGTATTTCTTTGTTTGCTTTTTGCTTTTCTACTGTACTTTAGGCGTAGTGTGAGACCTTCAATTTTAGTCTGGGTCGAGGAATTCATGGTTTATTATTGATCGAATAAACCCTCTTTTGATGAACTTAGACTTAAGGTTTTCTGTCCAGTTTACCATGCGCCGAAGTAGTGACCCCTTTGTTATCCTCGATCCCTGTAGAATCAAACTCCTCTTTCTGACTTCGCGATGAAGCCACGTACTCTGAGGATACCAATTTCGTCGAGGCCTACGAGTATGATCGTGGCCAGGTGGCCAGTGACGGGTCCAGCCCAAAAGTTGTGTCCTCATCTTCTGACGAGATCTCCGCGTACAATGAACTACTTATTACGAAGGTGGTGTCTACTATCCGGACTTCTATCCAAGATGAGAAAGCAGGCACAAGCTTGTCTAGGTCTGCCAGCAAAAGGCTAACTTGTAATACCCTGACCCTACTTCCTTCCTAGTTCACTCGTAGTCATTTCATATCAACTTTGAAACCTTTAGAATTGGATATGTCATGCTTGTTAAGCATGACGTGTTAAGTTGTAACTCGTGTGCGGCACGTGATTAACCTGGGATGGGTTGTGAAATGTTTCCATATTCGTTCAAGACTATTCTTGACTTTGACGCGTAATTGTATACATTGTATAACCCTCATATTTGTTTGACCTAGACTTGGTTTAGACTCTCTCATGTTTGACAAGCATATTAGTCTTGTCGTTAATCCGTAAGTTTAGTTGATTCGAGCGATATTTTGCATGTTTGTCTTCGTGAGCAATCGGGACTGTGTTCGTCATCATTCGTGCATCAATACGGGGTGTTACAGTTGGTATCAGAACTTAAGTTAGCTATTCACCAGGATAGGATCCTCGGCTTAAGTGGTTTGGGTATTGGGTTGAGCGATCAACGTCGAGTGCTTATGTATAAGTGTTGGATTGTTATAGGTGAATTTTGGAGTTAGTCCACAGAGGACTGGAATAGTTGTGTGCTTAGGCTCAGGAGAGCGGGACTATTGATTTGTAGTCCATTACTTTTCTTATGGAAATTAGTGAGTACACTTTAAGACCTCGCTAGAATGTTGACGACTAGTGTGAGTCGCCTGGAATGTTTAGTATTGTTATTCGGCCAATTTAGGTGGTCTTGTTAATCGTATAGATGTATAGCCAGGACGCTTCAAGGAAACGTCTTAGGCTTGTGATTAGTAAGCTTTGGAGGAGATAGATGTGGAGGACCCGAGATTTTTGGTCACGCGTCTACTAGTGATTAATGTTGAGTGGTGAGTTATAATGGTACGAGATTATGAATCCGTACTAACTTAGACGCTTCATTCTTGCATATCATATCATGGATTGCGAAACTTGTACATACTCGAGACTTATGTTACACTTAGGTGCATTTACTTGTATTTGATACTTATGTGCATACAACTAATTCTAAAGGGCATATTTGTAATCACTTATCCCTAATGCCCTGCGATGGAAGCTTTTGAAGCCACTTCAGAAGGGCCCTTGATTTGGTTGTTAAGAGATATTTGTCGATGACTAATATGTTAGATAGAAATTGTCTAATCCTATTACCAACTGAAGTGGACAAGTAAATGAAATAGTGTACTTGAATATGTTTGTACATCTTGTATGGATTGTGTATCATTGCTTATGTAACGTTCGATATGTATTGGTATTTGTATGAGTCATAATGTTTGGTTTAATGTGAATGTGAACAGTGATGGGCTTGTGATTAGCCATGAGTGACTTGTATATCACTACGTGTGTTGTATGTTTGTCTAACTTTAGATATATGGAGTTGGGTTGGCCACCCCAGTAGTGGGCGTGTGATAACTATATGGTATACGATGTGTTGTAGACTGAATATATACTAATTCAGTCGCACATTATAGATTGTACAATTTTGATAGGTTGTATAACCTTATGTGTATGTCGATTGGCATAGTGAGATGGTTTTTGTTGAAACCCTACGTACATGTAAAACGTGTTGAGTTGAGAATTGAGGACGTTTCGTTCTCGTGTCCTATTGTGAATGTGAACCTAGGTGAGACTCTTGTGATTGAATTCCGTAAGAGTTGCGACCATCGTGACTTATTCCATTATTTTATCATTTCCTTGTTGCTAGACTACCTTGAGTACTCTAATTGAGAACTTGTTCGTTAGAACATTTTGTTAATAAGATAACTTGAGAAGGTAATCATTGAGAGTGTGTTACTCTCTATGTTTCGGGTAGCGTGTATAGTATCCGACATTGATGTCCGATGTTACCGATCTATTCCATCTAACGTACTTGGAGTCTTGAACTCTTATTATTGTTTATGTTGACCTTGTGGTTTATCGAATTTGGTATTTATAACATAATCTTTTATTTCGTCGACTTATGATTTGGCCGGTGATGTTGTTATTCACGGAAGAGTCCGTATGACTCGCGTGATATTTGTTGTGGTACCGTTAGTGCGAAAATGTTCCTTTGACGATGAGTATGTCGTCGAACAATCTTGTGGACCTAAGGGTCGAATAAGCCCGAACCTAGTTGATCGCGGGATTCTTCATGATTATTTGATGAGTAGTGTACCACGGATAGTGGAAAATGAGTTTTGCGCCGCGGAAGCGTGACATTGGGTGGTGTATGAGATGAGTTAGTATGACTCTACGGGATGTACCCTAGAGTTGAACTTGACTAGAGACGATAGTTTTCTCATAGTGGAACCTCGAGATTGCATATGTCTTGAAATCACATCCGTTTGTGAGGAATATTATGTGTGAACCTTAAATGAGATCGATGATCTCTAATTCGAAATGATTCATCTTATCCATTAGATTTCAATTCGCTATTGATAACGGTTTCCTTGGTGTGTGCTTTGGTAAAGCCTTGCTATGATGTATGCATTCTCTGTATATGTCCAATCCATGAATTCGCAGACGAATTCTTTTAAGGGGGAGAGGATGTAACACCTTGACCCTACTTCCTTCCTAGTTCACTTGTAGTCAATTCATATCGGCTTTGAAACCTTTAGAATTTGATATGTCATGCTTGTTAAGCGTGACGTGTTAAGTTGTAACTCGTGTACGACACGTGATTAACCTAGGATGGGTTGTGAAGTATTTTCATATTCGTTCAAGACTATTCTTGACTTCAACGCATAATTGTATACATCGTATAACCCTCATGTTTGTTTGACCTAGCCTTGGTTTAGACTCTCTCATGTTTGTCAAGCATACTAGTCTTGTCGTTAATCCGTAAGTTGAGTTGATTCGAGCGATGTTTTGCGTGTTTATCTTCGTGAGCAATCGGGACTTGTGTTCGTCATCATTCATGCATCAATACAGGGCGTTACACAGCTGCCCGTTCTTTTCGCCCAGCCCCTCGCCGTGAGGTTTACCCAGACTATTAGAAGACCTTCGACTTGGCCAAGAAGGCTCATAAATGGTTCACCACACTAGGGATATCTGCCGACGACTATCGCGTGTCTGTGATGGACCCCGAGGTGGACTTCACCGAGACTCCCATGTCAAGTGATAACTCCAATCTGACAATTTAGGCCTCATACTCTGCTTGATTGTTGGAAGCCTGAAACTTGAATCTCAAAGCCTTCTCAAGCTCCTCCCCCTAGAGAGGGGAGACGAGCAGGACTCCTGCCCCGCTACCTTTTTTACTTACAGCACCATCCACAAATAACTGCCAACATTCATTTGGTCGCTCACGTAGGGGGGGGGCAGCACTAGTGGTGGCGACATTCTTTGCTAGTACTTCGTCCTGGGTGGTAAAGCTGGCTTCGACCAGGCGAGGAGCCTACCCGAGGAGTCTTGCTTGTACAGAATCTTGCGAAGAAGGTAGTTAGAGTTTACAATAATTACATGTGCAGAAAAGAAAGCTCGTAATTTTTGAGCTGATACAACAAGCGAGTAAGCTAAATTTTCTGTATTAGAATAACGAGCTTCAACCAAAGTTAAAGCTTTTGATACATAGTACACAGGCTTTTGACTACCATTTTCCTCCCTAACAAGTACTGCGGCCACAGCTTGGTCGGTGGCCGCTAGATATACATATAAACTCTCTCTTACCAATGTAATACTCAAGAGGGGAGGTTTACCAAGGTAGTCCTTCAGTTGCTTAAAAGCCTCCGAGCATTCTGCAGTCCACTCAAACCCCTATTACCGCGCATCACTTTGAAGAAGGGCAAACACTTCTCAGCTAAGCGAGAAATGAAGCGCCTAAGCGCGATGATCCTGCCATTCAGCCTCTGCACCTCCTTAATGCTCGGGCTCCTTCTTGTCGAGTAGAGCCTTGATCTTCTCGGGGTTGGGTTTTATGCCCCTTTCATTGACCATAAATCCCAGGAACTTGCTCGCTTGTACTCCAAACACACATTTCCTAGGATTCAGCTTCATGTCATGCTTCCGGAGATTAGCAAAGGTCTCCTCCAAATTGGCTATGTGATTGCGGCTCTTAGTCTTTACCACTATATCATCCACATAAGCCTCCACATTTCTACCCAGTTGGGGCGTAAACACCTTGTTCACCATTCGCTAATAGGTAGCCCCAGCATTTTTTAGCCCAAACGACATCATTTTATAGCAATACAGTCCTCCTATAGCTCGGAAGGCGGTCAGCGGCTTGTCCATCTTCACTTAGTGATACCCAGAGTATGCATCCATGAAGCTCAGCATTTCAAAGCCAGCTATAGCATCTACCAGCCTGTTTATCTTAGGCAGTGGGTAACAATCCTTTGGGCAGACCTTATTCAGGTCAATGAAATCTACGCATATCCTCAATTTGCCATTTGTTTTCTTGACCAATCTGATGTTACACAGAATTGCCGTGGGTCGATCCGAGACTGAAATATGAATATTTGGGCTTTATGTGACCTGTCAAAGAAAGAGTAAACACTAGGGTGAATGCAAGGGCCTGCTTTATGAGGACACTCTTGTGTGAGAGTAAGTGTTAAGCTCAAAACTCAATCTGGCAGAGTGTATTTGCTATGAAAGTGTGCGTACCTTGGCTTGGGCTTGTTCCTAGGCTTATATAGTGTTAGCATTAACTGCGTGCCATAATGATAGTAATGACGGGTATAACGGCTGTGTATTGGGCATAACCGGTGACATAGTGGGCGTAACCGTCGGGCACGTCTGACCAATGGTGTCTTGCCATGTGGCCATGTCTTATGAGTATTCGCGAGGTGGACAATGTAAGTGAGACTTGCTCGCTGCACTCTTGGTCGGTGGTCATGGCTCCTCGTTGGCATTCATTTGCTCGTACTATTGTGTGCCTTGGCTCGTGTTGAAGTTTGGGCATGGACCCAGGGCCGTGTTCCTGGGCCTGACTCTTCAAGGAGGTTTGATTATAAGCATCTCTACTAGCTCACAAATCGCAAGTATACTTTATTGGTTTCTCCACATCCTTTTCTAAGACTTTTGTGATCTTGATAGAGTAGCATGTACTACATTTCATATTTTAATTGAGTCTTATTAACTTTTAAAAATTCTTGTGATCTATTAATTCAATTTTCACGACAAATATATATTTGTGGTTTTTGATTTCAAATTATTTGTTTGTTTTATATTTCATCAAGGGTAAAATATATAAAATTTCTCGTTGGGATTTTTCGTTAATTGGGGGAAATTGTTATGGTGTAAAAATCAAGTTTCGTTAATCGGGGGAAATAGTTATGGTGTAAAAATCAAGGCCGATACATGGATGGGTGGTTGGAATGAAGAAATATTTGGTGGACATATTTTTTAGGCACATCTTAACTCTAAGAGACATTTGTATTAAGATGAGTCGTCTGATCGAGTAATGCTAGGAACTCCAACAAAATTATTTCAACTTATGTGTCAAGCATATGATTCATTATATATTTTGTATATCAATAGATTAATCAATCACATAAACTTAGAAGATCTCCAATGAGATGTTTTTTTAAAAGTTTAAAAGTCTTTTAACTAGTTGAAGAATTCAGACAACCATAGCTTCTAGTAGAAGCTGACGGTTTGTTTTTTTCCCTAAAAGTGATGGAGCCCATCACACCAACAATGCACAAACTTGTTTTAGAAAGTTGTTTCACAATGCATAGAACCATGATGGTTGGATAATGGATTAAAAATTTACATAAAAAGAAATAAATATATTATTTGGTGGACATAATATACATTTTTTTAAATTAAACAATTATTTTTAAAAAAGTTTCTAATTTTGAAAATAAATTTATTACTTTAAATGTATATTGTTAAGTAATAAAATATTTAACAGTGGATCCTATGAAGCATTTATAAATTTATTTATGGTGAAAAATATTTTTATAGATAAATGATTTATAAACAGATGATATGATATACTGAATTAACTTTTTAAAGATTTATCCATTAGTGATGCTCATATAATTGTCACTTTTTCACTGATCACATACATTGATACAATACATTTCTTCGGAATCCATAGCACAACTGCTTACCATTACAATACATTTTTCGTTCAAATTGTGTAATGGATTTGTAACCCCAAACCTCAGAATTGCAAAAAAATTGTCCCCCATCTTCTAATTTGGTCCAAACCTTAGGTTGCCAAAGTTCAATTACCTTAAAATGCACACTGTCCTGTTTAAGCAGACAACAAATTAAGCAAAAATAATTAACTCAATTATTAACATATATATTTTTGTAATTTTTTACTTTTACGCTATTGGAAATGAGTAAAACGGCAACGATACTTTCATTAGCCATAAAGTATACATTTTGAAATTTGGAAACATAATATATTCCCTATAATCAAATTTTGAATAATTCATATAAATTTCCTTTCAATCCAACTGTCTTTTAAGTTTCTAAATTTGGAAACAAAATTATTTTTAACAGCCAATTATTACTCTATTTCCTTATAGAAACCAAACTCTCTCCTTATCAAAACAGTCATTTACTCTGTTTCTTTTTAGCAGCCAACCCCAAAAATAAAAGAAAAAACAGAAGAAGAAAAAAAGGAAAAAAACTTAATTAGATCCTTTTTCTGAAAAAATAGACTGGTTCCATCTCCACCATTTTGTCTCCTTCGTTTCCTCCCTTTCACTCACTCTTTCATCTTCACTACCATTGAGAGAGATTCAGAGAGAGAGAGATATGGCAATTCTGCAAGTCTGTCTCCATCTCCCAACGTGTTCTCCGTCGTCTTTCCCGCAAAAACCGACGGCAAATCGCCAAGTTCCGTCACAACATTTTCAACTCCGTTTAAATTCATACAGTTACCGCTCGCCAACCAAGCATTCCCAATTTGTATACCGTCATCATAGGGTCATTTCTTCGGGAAAGGCTTCAATTTTCAACTCAAGAATTAGTTGCTCCGCTGCAAATTCTACCGAGGTGTGTGTGACTTTCATATACAGAATTTCCCTATTTTATTTGTCCATGTAGTGCCCAATTCATGCGCAACAATCGCGATTCCTTTCCTTGCTATTTGAATTCTATAATGAAATTTATACTAAATGGACATGGAATGGAATGACCACTGTTGCTTACCCAATGAGCATTCATGGATTTGATTCTCTCTTTCTTTTTGGTAATTATCAATGGCAATAGTTTTAATGTTTTTACTTTATGTAGCTTCTCAAATTGAGTTAATTTTGTATACAGAGTGATGAAATTGTTAAAGACAAAAGCGTCTCAGTCATTCTACTTGCTGGTGGAAAAGGCAAAAGAATGGGTGTATGTCTCTTTCTATCTCTCTACAAACACAGCACACAGCACACAGCACACAGCACGCAGCACACAGCACACATATATGTAATGCAGTCATATACCTGTGGTGATTGGGATTTTGTTCTTGCCCTGTTGAATGTCTCCATAAATTAGACCAGCACTCTAAAAAATTCGTTCATATTTTGCTATACATTATATTCTTCTCAATTATGAAGCAAGGTACTCTAGGCACCTCTTAGCCAGTCCCTAGAACTTCCGTTGATAGGTATGCCTCTGAAAGGCCCATTGCTGAGGCCTCTTGAGGAGATAAGAACACGACCTTATCCAATGCCACAATGTGGGAGGGAAAGAGCACCTATAATCCATTATATTAATATCATTTCCCCCCTCCGTTTTTTCTGTAAGTGAAAAAAGCAGACATACTCTCTCTGGTTTACTCGTAGAGTCCCTATTGGGGATGTCAAATATTTGATACATACGTGTAATTGCCCTTCAAATAACCATGATACTTTCTCGGTCCCTAAATGATCAATTTTGAGGTTTGCAAGGAAATAAAGAAAGTCATTTATCCAATATTTTGAACCAATTTACATAAATAATTCTCCTTTCTATGGAAATCACTAATGGCTTAGAGGTAAAGTTAGAACATAAAGGGGATTGTAGGCTTGATTTTTTGAAATGTGACTTTATGAATGGAACATGCCTAAAATGAAAGTAGGACTCTATGAGTAGAAACGAGGAATTTCTAGCTTAGGACATAACTCGACCAGTAGCTGTAGTGTTTTTGTCTAATGCTCCCTGATATTGTTCCTCTACTAGAGACAGATGTAAGAAATATTTATTTTAATTGTAGGCCTTTGTAGCCATCTATTGCACCAAAAAGGAAAGGAGGGATTAAGCTATATTATCTAGCCCTAAGGGATAGCCCCATGGTAATATTGTGGCTCACAAAAAATTGAAAAAGGAAAAAAGAAAGAGAGAAACTTGCTTTATCTGAAGTCAATCTTCTACCATTCACTCGGGTATCTAACAGACAATTTCTTAAACCTTGTTGTCAGGCGCATTTATAAGAATCTTTTTTTTTTTTTTGCTTGAGAAGCCAACTTTTCATCAAAGATAGAAAGAATAAACAACTAAGTTCTTAGAGTTCCGTTAGAATTGTACTAGATGAGGCCTAAATAACTTCCTGCAATGGTTTTATGTGGGATATTGCAATCCATTTAGGAGGTTATTTAGAATAGTTGCACTTGGTCTTGGGTGGTATACATTCTGGCATTATACATCGTATAAGGTGTTAATAATTTTTTGGCTGTATAAGTGTTTTTATTGACAGACAACATAAGAGTGGCAAGGAGGAGGCGCTACCCTTCTACATTTAACAGTATTCCTATTAATTAAGAGAGGCCCCAAAGGACTCGCCACCTGCTATGGAGATGATTTATACTCCCTCCGTTCCAGGCAAAGAGTCCACTATACTATTTTGAGATGTTTCACTTAAAGAGTCCACTTTTAAAAATTATGTCTACAATCTCCATTACATTTCAACTTTACTCTCCACATTTGTTATTAACATATATATTATGCTCAAGCACTTTTATAATTATGACCAACTCTAATGCTATTTATATATCCCTTAATTATTAGACTTTTCAAACATGGACTCTTTGGGTAGAACGGAGGGAGTATATTTTATCTTACTTATCAAAAAAAAAAAAAAAAAAAGAGGGGCCCCAAAAGGAAGCTAAAAGTACACCAACAAGAATCAGCCTCAAAAAACTAATAACCAAGTGAAATTAGGAACCTGAATATAATGGAAACTACCCAAGAACTCAGATAAAAACTAAGAGTTTCTTTTACTCACACTATGTTTTGAAAACTTTCATGTGTCCATCACACAAAATTCTGTCAATTAGACAGGGGCAACTTCTCACAGCTTATCCATCTTCTTATAGAAAGACCAGCTCAGCAAAAAGTATTTAACTATTTATTGATCTCCGTAGAACTCACTTGATGTTAAAAAGAGGGAATAACAAGTTTAAATAACAGGTGGTTCAGAATCTCCCGGTTCCTCTTGCACATATAACTTCTGCCAGGAAACTAAATTGATTCCCCCCTTCAACTTTTCACCACATGGGTGGTGAGTTGATGTACGACAAGAAGAGTGATGCAGGATTTCAAGCGGAATTAATAATAAGCTCTTTCATTTTTTCATGGAAAATTGAATTATTTGAATTGCAATCACATTACAAACTCAATCTAACTCCATCTTTTTTACTTGGAGTAGGCTGCATGGAACTTTTATTGCCATTCTGATATGTCCAATCACCAATGCACAGTCACTCGTATCCTTATTCCATACCACATACAATATTAAATATTAATAATGAACAAAAAAAATAAAAATAAAATTAAAGACCATATCACATTTTTTAAATATAATTGTACTAGGTACTTATCATTCCTGTGGGTCTTACTTGATATTGGAATGACGATTCCTTTTCCTTGAATTTGACTCCAGAAATTAGCCATCAGTAGCCCCTCTCAAATTCTGAAGGCACTTCTTTCGTTGAATTTATATTTTGGTGTGAGTAATAGAACATTGCTAGTCTCGTGATCTTAGATGTTAATTTAGGCAGAAGTAAATCAATTTCTTAGACACTTTGTGGTCTGTTCTGTGCAGCTTACTTATATGTTTATACCATCTTTCTTTTGAATCCTTTTATGTTCTTGTAACTTCCGTTTATTACGCTTTAAAGGGAAAGTGGTACGACTTTTATTAATTCTCTGGGGGAGGCAGGAAATGGAAGTAGTGTTGCATTATCTTTCCTAGCACAGACTTATGTGTAGATAAGCATTGAATGCCACAAGTTTCTGTGCTTGTGTATCTTATCTCATACATCTCAGCATCTTTTATTTCGTATTCTTCATTATTTGTGAAGATAAGCATTGAATGCCACAAGCTTCTGTGCTTGTGTATCTTATCACATACATCTCAGCATCTTTTATTTCGTATTCTTCATTATTTATGCTTTAATTCTTAATCTATGAGATGATAATTTTGTTTTACATTGTGCATATAGGTCAGCATTCCAAAGCAGTATCTTCCAATTTTAGGCCAACCAATTGCTTTGTATAGGTAATTGATAACTGATTAATTTTGCTTGAAAGTTTGTGAAGTTGAAACTTAATTTAAATATGATATATTTTGCTGTATGTTTGGAACTTTAGACCTTTGGAGAAATGCTATGGAGTCCGTAAGTCATTGGAGAGATGGTTACAGTAGATTTGAATGCTGAGCTGGACTTTTGAGTGTGAGGTTGAGATGATAATGCTGTAACTTTCTGTCATCTTGTGGATTGGAAGTTTGAGTTACAACTGATTATTGTTATTAAAAGAAGGGCTCTCAATAGATTTGGCTTGTTGATGCAAGAACAAGAGGAGCTGTGTTGCTAGGCATATTCCAGCAGTGCAGATTTCCACACGTGGGAACTCTTCCTTGGGCCCTAGAGAGACCAGTCGTGCAAAGGAGGGGATCCACTCCTTCTCGTTTCCTCACATACAAAGAAGGGCCTCGGATTCAAAGGCATCTCTTGGGCTAGGTTTCTCTTATTCCCATCGCCTGTTGATGACCAATAAAAAGACTTGCATGCATCCCCAGGTTCATAGGCTGAAAAAGGGATCATTTTAGCGTATGGTGCCACTACAGTTGGTGGCAAACTTGCTTTTTGGAAAAAGGTTTTGTCAAGAGTAGTTTGCTTTGATAACCCACTGCCGAAAGCTTTTATTTAGTTAGAAGTTCTAAGTCTCATTTGCATGCAGTTCACAGCCCAAAACACATATATGTAAGAAATAGTAAAGTTTAAAGGTTATGATTGCCAGATATATAAGAAATAGTAAAGTCTAAAGGTTATGACTGCCCTGTGATTCTTGTTAAGAATATATTTTTGGGCATCTTTTGCCTTGGGGACCCTCACCAATACATACATTGGCAGATGTTCCATCTTTCAAACCATTTTGAACACTAAAGGCTCTTAGCACTTCCTAGAAGCAAGTTACCATCAGCGATGAGCAGGTCTTCTATGGGTGGGTCAAACTAGGTCCCATCAGTTGAACTGTTTCCCACTCTCTGCGTGATTGAAAACGAATACACCTTGATGTTAGAGAGAGAGAGAGAGAGAGAGACTGAAGGGAATAGTGCTTTGTTTTGTATAACCATAATGTTAAGCTTTTGCTTCAGTGACCTTGACCCAGTGGATTTGTTGTTTAAAAATGATGCAACTCGGTAAACAACCTGGTCATTTAAAATTACGCAACCAGTGAACAACCCAAATCGTAGCTCAGCATAAGGTTAAATTAGAAGCCATTTTGTCATAAGTTCAATGCACATGTTTTCAGAACTTCTTCTTTAAAGAAGAAAAAAGAAAATTAACTTTCTTTACACACAGAGGGAATGGCTTTACCCATTATATAGGATTGACAGGTTATACTGTGGGTTGGCCCGCGGGGAAGGGGCAGTTGATTTCATGGGTATGGGTCAAATTTCTGTCTCTGGTGCTGATAAGTAGTTATATCATGTTAGATAGATGTGGTCAACTGAGCTGAATGCTTTTTATTTATTTATTTATTTTTTCGCTTGGTGATTAATAGTTAATACATCATGGGCGTCATAGACAATGGTGAGAGGGACGCGACAACATCTAGTAAGCACAACTGGATTCCTGATTGCATATTAAAGATATTTTACCTTTTTTATCCTTTTATTACTATGGTGTAATAATAGGATATCCCAATTTAGCATTTCGAGTGTTGTAATCTCTTGTGCGCAACAGCTATTATTGCAATAAAGCACACTTTATTTGATATTCTCCAAAGTGGGACTCTATAAGCTATCAGTATTCAGTGTTTGTGGGGGGACTCTTAGGGAGAAATGTTGCAATTCATCTCGGCACATTTAACTATTGGAAGCACTTTATGATTGAATTGCTGTCTCTTAGCTATCCATATGGCGTGATCATAATATACTGCCCTCTTTTCCCCTCCTTTTTTCCTGCAGTTTTTACAAATTTTCAGAGATGCGTGAAGTGAAGGAAATCATTGTAGTTTGTGATCCTTCATATGCGGAAATTTTTGAAGGTTTCATGATATAGATGTGCTCAACTATGAAGTAATGCACACATATGCACCCACCATCATAGGCACTGTGATTTTGCCTTTTATTTGTGCTTTATTTTGTATTGACTTTCCCATATTGATGTCAGAGATAGTCAAACTTATGGGTTTCTCTTACTTTCAGACACTCTGGAGACGATTGATGTGGAACTGAAATTTGCATTGCCTGGAAAAGAAAGACAAGATTCTGTATATAATGGACTTCAGGTGCATTGACATTATTTCCTTGTGACAAAAATGCTTCATTCTCTTAACATGAAATGCTCAAGTATATATTGCTTTAATAATTTCATAGCCATCATTGCTCAATTTTCTTAGAAGTTTAATAATTGGGGTTCAAAATAGTTCATAACCTCTTTTTTGCAGCAGGGCAAGCTTGGTCTCCTTATTTTTTTGGAATATATTCCAAGACTGAGAATGTGTCTGGTTTCTCTTTGGTCAAATTCTAATGTGCAGATGAAAATTCATGATATTGACTTCTACATTAGCAATAAACTTAGCAGATTGATTTAATGTGTTCATAGAAGCTTTCAGTCACCGTAAGGCAAGACAATTATTATATCAAAGAAAAATTAATGACCGACATATTAGATACCAAATAATATATTATATTTGAAGTATGTATCTAAACATAATGGGTTTAATATAATCATGGCATGGATCAACATGAAGTATCTGCAAGATGTTGAGCATGAGTTGGTTGCATATGTTGGATTGTGTTTTTTAGAAGTTTGGTCTTAAATATGTATTGAAATAGAGTTGCATATAGATTTCTGGTGACATACAATATTTTGCTACCGGTTTGTCTCTTTTTGACTGCAATGTTTGATTCTTACATAGAGAAGGCTAATGATATTTTGAGATGGAATAACACTGAACTGGAGAACTCAAATTTTAAAGAAAAGGACTGCTATTCAGATATTATCAAGAAAATAAGACTTAGACAGATTTGATACTGTAGTCAAGACAACACTCATGTATAACTGTGTGTGCTGTGTGTTGGACCATGAATATATATTTACAAAGTTACATGTGTGGAAGTGATGTGGAATAGTTGGGATATGAGGCAGAGGCCTGTATTAAGTTAGTTTATATGATTGAATACCTAGTTGACATTTCCCTATCTACTTTTAGGTGCAGCGGTGCCAGTTCAAAACTAATTCATGGGTTTTAATCTCATATCCATTGTCCCATCTTTTGAAGCGTGCTCTAGAATGAGTGATGTAACATTCTTTTAATTGAGCTTGTGAAGTGTACACATTAATCGATATTAGTGATCATTGGTAAAAGTTGCAAATCATGTTACTTTTGAGTACAAAGCATACCTTAGGTGTTTGTCATGGTACTGATTATTTCTTTTCTGTTGATGAAAAATGCTTTGCTCTACAGGCTGTTGATTTAAACTCCGAACTTGTATGCATCCATGATTCTGCAAGACCTCTGGTGTCATCCGAAGATATATTAAAGGTTTACTTTACTGTCTTACACTGTAGTAGTTTGAAAGCCTTGCCACTATTTGTTTCTCAAGATTGCCTATCTTCAGGCATCAGTGTCTGGAAGATGGAATCGATACATTTTGGTGGTGGTTCATTGGTTTGGATTTGTTTTAGCTCCACAGTATGGAGCAGGATTGTTTTATTGAAAATTATTCTGTTTAATTTATTGATGCTAGCTTTCTTCTCAGGCCCATCCCATTTTATTGATGGTTCTTCTAGTTAATTGTTTTTTCTTTTCTGCTTCCTCGTACACTTCAGTGGCCACTTTTCTTAGAATTCCAATCAGATCGAAGCCATCAGAGATCCTTTCTACTTTACGCATGAAGCCTGAGTAAATGTTTTAACAAAGAAGGCTCTTCAACACTTAAAAAACCACATGCCCTCTAATGTATCCAACACCCCCCTCCTCCTCTTTCTCCCCTCTCAAGTAACTGAACCAAGCCAAAGTTTTAGCTTTCCTAGTAGGTGTGCTTTTAATTTTCTTACTCATCTGAAAAGTTCATTTATCATCAAAATCCCTACGTGACAATTGTTTTGTTCCAAGAGGGAAAAATGTTGAAATTACTTGCACGCTTGGGCACACTCCCATTTGTACACTACAAGGTACAGTGTAACTTTTAGTGCTATAAACTAACGCAATAAATTAATGAAGCAAAATAAGTGATAGTTGACTTTGCTGCAGAGCCTACCATGTCATGCTGGATTTTGATGTGATAATTTCTTGTTTCAGCAAGCACCAACTGCTGCATTGCTATTATGGACCATAGTAGTCTTCTTTTCTTTGGAAATGATTTCTAGGTCGCATCTACTTGTTCTCCAAATACACCAGAAAGCTCAATTTAGGAAAACGAACAACTAATATATGGTAATCGTCGAGTATGTCAAGATTTTCCTCATATCGGTAACTAATTAACTGTCAATTATTGGTTAGCTGCTTTATAGCACGCGTTTATAATAGTTGATGCAGAATATATACAGAGCTCTCTGAAAAGGGTCTCATTTTCTGCTTCTGATCAGATTTTACTTTTATTGCTTAGCATTTTGTTTCTAAGTTGAACCTTCTCAGTAAAAGATATTGCACAAGCTTCAGCAATGTTTTCTTGGCCATTTCCTGGCAGGTTCTACAGGATGGTTTGCGAATCGGAGCATCAGTACTTGGTGTTCCTGCTAAAGCCACAATCAAAGAGGTAATATTGATGCTTACTATTTATTTCAGTAGATACTAAATGCACCCCAAAATTCATATACTGCTGCTCCCCAACACAGTCAAGATAGAATAGTGAACAAAAGTTATTTGGAGGAAAGGTATCGGATTTTGCATTGTTGAAAATATAAATTTTGCACAATGTTATGCTTCGATGCTATGTTACTTTTAGTAAAATGTCTGAAGGGGACTACTGTTAATGGTACTCCTTCCAACCACGAAAAATTTCCACTTCTATTAAATATATCCCAAGAAAAGCGGCACATTCTAAACCTGACTTTAAAACAAGATAATCATCTAAAAAACATTTTGGATTACAAAGTTATGATTTGGATTTGGTAGAGTCACTATCCCTCATTGACTAAATAAATAAATAAATAATGATGATATGATTATATGACTTGAGAGGCTACTCCACCTAACACTATTTGTTTTTAGTCAGAACCTCCAATATAGTCCAGAACTGTATGGGCTAAGTCCTTGCCCGCACTTGGGCTTCTCTCCATTCTACTTCTCATATATGGTTTTAGAGCGGGTCGATCCATACCTGCCCACTACTCTCCCCTGCTACTACTACTACCTGGTTCTCCTTCTACTTTAACTCTCTATTTACTTTCCCTCTTCAAAGGCTACATGCTAGACCCTTACCCTCTTACCTACCAGTAGACCTAGAGCTTAGTATCTTCTTCACTCAATCTCCACGTTCTACATGAGGGGGCAAGTAAGAACCACCATCCTACATAAGGACTACAGGGATGGTGGCAGAGATCTCCCATGAAGAAAAACGAATTGATAACCCAGGGAGCACCCAAGATATAATACATTCTGCTAACAAGAATGCTCTTAAGAATTCAATATATGTAGTGTACTGTTAAAAAAAATTATGCAGAGATGAGAGAAAATTTAAATCTTTATTTGTCCATGCTGCTCATACATAGTCTCCTGAAAATTCATATTCAGCTTTATTCCTTCCCATTTCGTTGTGCATGCTACATTTATTGTGCTTCTTATTTATCTAAAAACTGGGAGCACAAGGAATCCAAATAAGCATTACATTTGTTTGTTTCTTCTTCTTAGCTATCAATGCATGTAAATAGGTGAGTTAAAGAAGTATTTTGCCAATGTCCATTGGTCTGTTTGACGTAAACATGTCTAAACACCAATTTTCTGCTAAATCTCTTAATTTTTTGAATCTGCATGGATTCATATTTTTAGTTAGCCTTCTGCAGTAAGTGTTGCTTCTTTAAGGAGATTTACTTCTTGGTATATATAATGGTTTTATCCATTCCAAAATTTCTGTTCAGGCAAATAGTGAAGCTTTTGTGGTGAAAACTTTGGACAGGAAAACACTTTGGGAAATGCAAACTCCCCAGGTTTGTTAAAGAAACATCTACAATTTCCTTGACTATCTATACAACATTCTTACGGTATTGGTTATATTAGATTCCTCTTAACACAATCTTCTTTCTTCCTATCAGGTCATTAAGCCGGAGTTGCTGAAGAAGGGTTTTGAACTTGTCAATAGGTACTTCATCTATAACTCAAGTAACTTCTCCATTTAATTTAGAAACCCAAAAACATGTTGCGTGTTCCAAATTATAATCTAGATATTTCTTTCTTCTGGGCCAAGGAAATAAATGCTGATGAATACGGGCAACATATTGATTCACCCCTTCTATTAATTGTTGCTTGCCTTCGACCTCAGCAGCCAACTGATCACAAATTCTTGATAGAGTTAACTTGGTGCCAGACTAAAGCTTAATACAGATGAAGGGATTTAACATTTGTTAACGCTTTGAAAAAGACATTAATTTGGTAAAAATTTAAGCATGTATGAGAAATGGCAAAAGTTTTCTGCTGTTAGCTACACCAAATGGATTAAGGATTTCTTGAGTTATGTGATATGCTGATGTAGCAGCAATAGAGGGAATAGAGAAAGAGAAGGAACCAGGCTTTCCTGGAAGTCGTGGGTTCAATGGTACGGTATCAGTCAAGGGTTTGAGCAAGTTGCAAAATAGGTGTTGGTTACAACTTCAGGCTATACGGAAAGATGTATTACATGGAGGGCAAAAAATAAAATCTGAATAAATAGTACTCCCTCTGTCTCTTTTGTAGAGTCCCTTTTGTTATTCTCAGGCATCCTATTAGGGTCCCTTTTGAAAGTTAAGTTGACAACTTCCATGTAATTCCAACTTTAACCCTCTTGTTCAAGAAAAAAAACAGTCTAAACCTAATGAAAAAATCAACCTCTAGGAAAATTATGTATTATGAAAAGTGTTTTGAGTTTCAAAAAGGAACTCTTCAAATGGGATGGCAGGAATATAAGAATTTCAAATAGCATGAACAGTAAGAAGTATCAGTTATCAGCCCAAAATCACCATGTTACAAGAAGCCTGGTTTAGGGGATATGAGACAAGTGACTGATCTTTCTAAATTCTGCTCCACCTTTACTCTTTTTCCTGGTCAGAAAGTATTTGGTGTATTGGCCTACTAATTTTGGTGCAAAATAACATCTTGAATCATGTACTCCCCAAATTCTATACTTCTACTTTCTTCATACGTTTTACTTTTTCCTGGTCATTAGAAAAATGCTTTTCATGTTTCACTTACAGTCTTCTTTTGAACTATGACATATATTTTATGTTGCCATCTTGCGAGTCCTGCATTTTAAAGGGTGAGTCAAGAATTTTGTACTGCATGAAAGAATCAGTTGAGTGAACAGAAAATGCTGCTGACATAAAAGTTGTTAATAGCTAGACATATTGCAGAAGCCCATCCTTCCAATGGCTGAAGAGCATTTTGGTTTAATTATTATTCCACAATTTTGGACTTGACAATATACTGTGGACAAGTAAACTATTTTCTTGAAAATTGATGGGAAGCCTGGAAGGGGAAGCTGGCTTCATATGACACTACCTTCTTTGTTGATATTAGAAGAGTTTCTTGGTCACCTTAGAAAAAGTAGGAACCAGACTATTTTGTGCTGGAGAAATTTTTAGGAAGGAAACTGATGGACCAATTGGAAAACTTCTCTGAAACGCTTTATGAGGACTTCCATTCATTTCCGTGTTCTTGGGATTATTCCTGTGGCTTCCTTCATGAAGTCCCTCACAAGTTGAAGGCTTTTGCAGGGTCCCTTGTATGGACAAAGAGGGAGTGCTAGAGTAGTCCGTTACAAGGAAGTTTTTTTTTTTCCTCCATATTTTGAGAGAAAGGGTCTTGTTTTTAGCTTCATTATGAGGGCCTTTTTTTCTTCTTTTTTGTTTTGCTTTGTTTTGAAGGCTACAACCCCAGGAATTGAACTTGTCCTTGTGAGCCATGGGGGACGACTGCTCAATACCACTTGCCACTACCCAATCGGTTATGAGGTTTGCCTACTAAGGATCTTGCTAGGGATTGTAGAACACTCCTTTTGTTTTTTCTTTATCCTTTTCCTATCTTAATCTTTTTCCCACTTCTCTTTGGGAGGTGGAATTAGTGTCCACCATTTTATGTATATTCTCGTTCTTCTTATTAATAAAATTTATTTTTCTATATTATAAAGAAGACCTCAGGTCTCGCTGTATACAGGCGGCTGATGGTGGAGGTGGGTTTGAAGGTAACTTGAAGGTTTGTTGGATAGGAGAGGTTCCTGTGTAAGACTGCGTATATTAGACCCATCCAAACGCCACAATGGCAATACAGGTCTCGCTGTATACAGGTGGCTGATGGTAGAGGTGCGTTTGAAGATAACTTGACGGTTTGTTGGATAGGAGAGGTTCCTGTGTAAGACTGCGTATATTAGACCCATCCCAAATGCCGCAATGGTAGTAGCCTCGTGCACTCAAGCGTCTTTGTTTTTTTCCTAGTAAATTGTGTTGGAGAAATTTCCTCAGAAACAAAAGCAGAGTATTGTTGGGACTTGGGGTAGGGGAGTCAAAAACCACACGCACATCTGTACTATTATATTGTATAGGTAGATATAAATGTAGATGTGTGTAATCTGTATGTTACTATGCCTCGGTATTTCATTGGTGCCCTAGGAAGTGTCTCCTTGATCCGGTTATAATATCTTGTAACTTATTTCCATATTGAATCTGCTGAACTTCCAAAAAAGACAAAATACTAGGTTCAAAAGGGAAAATAAGAAAAAGGAAAAGAGAATAGTTTGCTTCAGAAGGCCAGAGGCTGACAGAATTGGATCCAGTGCATATCGATGCAAGCCAAAGATAGTTTCTCCATGAGTGGTTTCTGGAGGTAGGGAAGTTGACCTATGACGTATCCCCTCTGAAGTGAGTTTCTGGAGGTTGGAAAGTTGACGTTTCTACTGCTAGCAGCAGAACTGAGATGAAATGATGGAAGGAACTGATCTAGCAAAGCCAAAGACTTACAGCTAGTGCGAGAGAGACCAAGAGAGATCGATACAGAGAAAGGAGAGTCGAATCTGTACAGTGCCTCCGGTCCTGTCTATTTTTGTGAAAAATCAGAGGGTCAACTCGACATATTTTTCGGTAATGATTTTATCTGATTTCTCCCTGTCCCAAATAAAAGAGTCTCGAAATGCATATCAATAAACTCTCGAGTCCTTTGGTGGATTGGCCAGGCTAGATTCTGCTTTTGGTGACTCAGCCAAATTTTTTCATCCATGTTGGGAGAAAGAAAACCAATCTACCTTGGAGGCTTGAAGAGGAAATATGTTGGCTAGGATAAATTTTCTTTTCGGTGACTCAGCCAAGTCTTTGATCTCTGCTGGGAGCTGGACGAGAAAAGCAATCTACCTTGGAGGCTCAAAGATGAAAGTATTCCATATGTTTGTTAATCAATGTTTAACTACATTTGTTTCCCGGAAAATAACGTGCTGGAAAAATTTCTGGCAGTCATTTCACGTAAAGTTACAACTTTTTTTATGTTTGCTTAATGCACGGAATTTTTTTGCAAAAATGCTGAACTGAAGCCATTTTCATTGTAACACACAATAAAATAGTTTTCAATAGAGAAAACTAGAGTCAAAAAAGTGGGCAAGAGGAAAATGACTAGGGAGTTCAAATCCAAAAGTCATTTTCCTTGGGAGAATGAGTGATTATCCTTTGACTTGTAGAATGTGCATTGTCCTAAAACTACCATCCTGGAAAACATTTTCCAGAAATCATTTTCCGTGAAGCAAGTGGTGCCTAATACTCCCTTCGTTCCACTCAAAGAATTGTACTTGCTATTTTGGTATGCTACTCAAAGAGTCCTGTTTGAATAGTTATTAATAAATTAAACATGTTGTTAGGAGACTATTTAATCCTTAAGAAGGGTTTTTGTCCAAAGCTCTTTTTAAATCTAGAAATGCTCAACATTGAAGACTTTTTTGTGTGGAATGGAGGGAGTAAGTTACATTAGGGCCTTCACATTTGCAAAGTGGAAACTCAATCTTGAGTTTAGATTATCTTAAACTACAAAATATTCACAATAAAAAACGTAATATTATTTCGTAAAGTCCCTGTCATAAACAATAATATTAATTACCCAAAACTAACTTACCGGTCTATGCTTATTATAAATCACTGACTCTGAAATCCATGTATATTTGGATTACTCATCCAAATTGATGGAACTTATATGCCTAAACAAATAACAAATTCTGACACAGTGAAGGATCTGATCGATAGTGCTTGTATGAGGTTTACCAGTCATCAAGATTTTAATCTAAACTTCCTGGATAAATACTGAATTTGGACCATTCCTATATTTCAACAGCGAAGGCCTTGAAGTCACAGATGATGTGTCTATTGTGGAGCACCTTAAGCATCCTGTATACATCACCCAGGGATCTTACACCAACATCAAGGTAACCGAGTCCTTCATAATCTTGATGTTTTTTATGGCCAATCATATTCCTCAGCACAGAACCTCTGTCCTATGGGAAAATTGGTTATATTTGGTTGTTTATACTGCATATGAGTGAAAACTGATATTCTGGTCCAAATGAGTGTCAGTTTTGGTAAAAATGCAGCCAATAAAAAAGTGACTGAACGCTGATTATTCTAATTTCTAAGTATGAATCAGTTGAGCTAAAAGTGTTATCCATTCTGGGATAGTAAGAAATAACTCGAAAGTGACACTTACTTTAGGAAGAAGTAAATTCTATGCAAATCACAATTCCATATGCAATTTGTTTTGTTCCTTGCAGGTTACAACTCCGGATGACCTGGTATTTGCTGAATGGATATTAAATGGCACTTCTGAAGAGTCATCATAATTATGTTAATTCCAGTTGACCTAATTTTTATTTTTATTTATATATATATTTTTTGTTTATTAAGGTTGTGTGAACCTTTAGATAAGTGAATTGCGATGTTAAATTTAATACTTTCTAGTTAAGGGATATTGGCCGAGGTTAATGGATATATACTTTGCAACGTCAGGCCTTCTTGTTACAACTTATTCTGGTTGAGTTTCACGGTTTATATTGAAGTCTCTGAGTTCATCTCAAATTATACAAGTGTTCTGACACCAGGATCTTTGACGACTTTCAAGGCTTGTATTTACCCGATGTGGTTTATAGTCTCGACAGTTTTAAACAAACTTAACTTCAATCTATCTGTTGCAGCTCTTAGAAATAAGCTAACGTGTACCCTAATGCAAGGAGCCATGGGCACCAAAATTGGAGCTTATTTGGCTTATTGGAATCACTTGAAGAGCATAATTACCCTCTTGAACCTTTTGATTTTAGTAGATAGTAACTTGTTATCCGCTGACGCGGTAGTCCAATATCAATTAGAGGATATAAAAAAGATGATTTGGATACTTTTTTTTTTATAGAGGTTAAAAACAAGGTTCAAGATTCCACAGGTCCAAAATCTAAAAACGGTGTCCATGTCTTTAGTTTTGTGTTTCCATTGATTTTGGACTACTAATATTTTTTTCTTGTAAGGTTGTCACATCTTCATAAACTTAATTTGTTTGAATAAATTACTGTCCCATCGTAAAATACGTGTTTTCATATTCTATTTTGACGCGTACTAAAATAAGTATATATTTCTTTCTTTCTTTAAAAAAAAAAAAAATTTCTTAAAGCCATTTGACTATATACATTTATTGATTGTGAGATGATAAAAGAAATGTCGAATATTAATTTGACATCACCAGAAGAAATATTGAGGGGGGTATCAAAGGAAGGGTTTAGTTAACATGTGTTCAAAAGGCGCATAATAAGTATTTACTTTTAGAAGGATTTTACCTTGATATTCACGTTAATTGTTTTGAAAATTGTAAGAGTTATGAAATAAATGAAAAGTTTTTAAAACATGGATGTTTAACATGTATTTTTAGAACACAAGTTAGTCAACTAATTTATTAAAAGTCGCTTAAAGTCAATAAGAACATTTATTTTTGAATGAAGAGTAAATATTCTTGGTGAGATCAAGATAAGATACAAACTTCTTTAATTCTTTGAACATTTGAAATCGTGGGTATGCAAGTTGTAGTAATTTTGGTTGACCTTTTTATGCTTTTGCATCCTATTATGTTGGTCATGCGAGTATAAACAGTCTAGTCTAGGTAGGGCCAGCCCAGCCCCAACAAATTGGGACTTCAAAATTAAAGCCTAACTCCTCTCAATATTGGGTTGGGCCGGGCTGACACATTGTTTCGAACTAATTTTAACTTGTTTGATATTTTTGTCAGCCTACATGCAAGTCCACTGTGCCGAGTCTTAAAATTGGGCCAGGTCGGCTTAGTTTAAATTTGCGTCGGACCTCCAAAACTAGAGCCCAGCCCATTGTAAAGTCGGGTTGACTAACCCATCGAACTAGGCTCGTTTTGCCAGCGTTACGCCTTGGAGAGATAATAGAGTTGGAGGAGGGATTTGTATTGTGAGTTTTTTATATTCAAGTACTCTGTGATATGATTTGTTTTTGATAGAATTGTGTACTCCCTTCCTAAATTATTGTCTTATTTGACTCTTTTTTTGGTCAAGTAGAATGTTTTTTAAATGCGAATTCATCGTATAATTTTTTTATTTTTTTCAAAATCATAAAACACGTAATTCGTAGTAATTTAAAAATACTACAACTCACGTGTTTTATAATTTTGAAAAAAAAAAACAAAATAATATATGTCAAATCTGCATTTAAAAAACATTCTATTTGACCCATAAAAGTCAAACGTGACTATAAGTTAAAAACGAAGGGAGTAAATTTTTTGTTTAATTTTCATCTTTATTCTTGAATTTGTCACCTTAAATTTATGCATGTTTACATTTTGTTAACTTACTCCGCTCGTGTTCATTTTCTTTAACTATTTATTATAACTCCCTCCATTTAATTTGTTTCAAAATGTTTGACAATTTTATAGTTTTGTCACTCATTAAAGGAGTAACAACAAAATTGTGCTATCACCAACATTAACATTAGCAGTTTTGGAAAAAATAAATAAATTAAAGAAACTCTTTATTAGTGATCTTTTTTAGTTTGTGTGTAAATTAACAAGATAGTATTTTTGGAACCGAGGGAGTAGTTGTTAGGAGATTACTTAGAATTAAAGTAGCCGTTAAGATAATAGATAAAAAATAGACGTTTAGACAAACTTAATGATCAGCTTAAGAAACTACCATTAATTGAATAAGTTACCGTTGGAAGGATTTTAAATGAGAAATAGAAAAACTAGCCGTTATTATCTAGGTGTTGCAGGGAGTCTCCATAGGTTTAATTGAATTAGTAACAATTTGAAGGATTTTAAGAGAAAAATAGAAAAAACTAGCCGTTATTATCTAGCTGTTGCAAGGTGTCTCTACACGTAAGATAGTTTTTTGGAACCGGGGGAGTGGTTGTTAGGAGATTACTTAGAAAGTAGCCGTTAAGATGATAAATAAAAAGTAGGCATTAAGACAAACTTAAATATCATCTTAAGAAACTACCATTAATTGATTAAGTAACGTTGGAAGGATTTTAAAATTAAAGAGATAGAAAAACTAGCCATTATTGACTAGTTGTTGCAGGGTGTCTCCACACGTATTAATTGAATAAGTAACCGTTTGAAGGATTTGAAGAGAAATTAGAAAAAAAAACAAGTCATTATTATCTAGCTTTTCCAAGGTGGCACTACACGTATTGAATGTTGGAGTATAAAAGCGTGAGGTTGTTGGTATGTGTGACTATAAAAACGAAGAGGATATTAACATAAGAGCGAAATGTATAGTTTATAATGCTTTAGGTTACTCGATATTTGTTTCTCTGCTTACAAGAACCTTTGAAGTTAATGCTCGCAATGGATGAGGATTTACTACTTAAGAAGGATTTCCAACACAAATTACTAGTGTGTTTAGATGTGTTGAAATCACGATCGTTGTTCTTGGCATTTCAGAAGGGGAAAGGTTGGTACTTTTTAGAAGGCTCTTTTGAGGAAAGCTCCATCTTTTTTGATTGGGCTTATCAATTCATACTCAAGGAAAAGACCTTCTTAAAAAGATTAACCTTCCATGAAGATTTGCTCCGGTAAAGCTTATACGAGTATTATTTTTACA
This sequence comes from Platycodon grandiflorus, assembly GCA_016624345.1. Classification (NCBI taxonomy): domain Eukaryota; kingdom Viridiplantae; phylum Streptophyta; class Magnoliopsida; order Asterales; family Campanulaceae; genus Platycodon; species Platycodon grandiflorus. Next base: position 20,743,589 of record CM028365.1, on the reverse strand, counting down.
ATAAGCTCATTTGTCTCTGTGTTGATACTATTATTATATATTTGTGTGCCTAACGTTGGTTGAAAATTTTCAGGCACCAGAGGGCTACCCCTGTATTGGAGCTTGATCATCCCCGGCACTACAAACTGATTGGCTGCAGTTTTAAATTGTCTATCAACCTGGACCATCCATTAGCATGAAGTTGAGCTGTTTGATTCGTCGAGTATACAAATCTAGGGTCATAGGCCCTTTTTGAGTTGTCGAGATCCTTGAGGATTTAAGATCCAGGATTGCCCGATTTTTCCAAATTCGTCACCCGATTTCTCTCTTATCAAAATCCCCATTCGGGCATCTCCGTAATCAACCTTCAATGTGATCGAGGATTAATCAACCCAGCCTTTGTAAAAAAAATCTTATCCTAGGCCCTTTGAGTTGTCGAGATCGTCGAGGATTCAAATCCAGGATATATACATAGTAGTCCCTTGCATGAGTTTTCGAGATCCTCAATGATACAAATTAGTAAGCCCTATGAGTTGATACAAATCCAGGGTATCAAGGCACGGGAGACACTGGTTTTTTCAAATTACAAACTAGTAAATCAAGAGCAATACTAGCAAGTATATATATATATTATAGTTTCTCTGCATTTTCTTCATGCAATGCACCTCGGCTCTGAGCAAGATTTTCCCTTAGCTGATCTACGGAACTAAGTTCACGAGCAACATAACATCCTTTTGTTCTTGGATATGGGATTAGATAGAAATATTTAAGGCAATGTTAATTGGGACTTTTACTTTTGAAGAGCTATTGAGTTTCTGATGATTCCAAGGAAAATGTCATTGCTTTTAAAAATGGCTGACAATGATAACACAATACTTTTGAGTCAATTTTCTTGTGCGGAATAAGTAGAATCAACAAATGCTCCCTTGTATTTTTTGTATTACTAGTTAAGTGCACGTGCGTTGCACGTGTTAATAATTTTCTTAAAGTGTTTTGTTAGTTGCTTCATATTTTTTTTTTACTTTTAATTGTTGAGTTCTTTTTGTGTTTTCATCTTTTACAGCGTTATTAGACTTATAAATTCTAGGCCAAAATACGAAAACCCCCAAAGTATATACCAAATCCCAAAGTCTGGGGCCTATGATTTGGCCCATAACCCAATCTGATATTGTCAATTTTTCCAGTTAGCCCCTGGTCATGATGACCATTAGAAAGTTAATGTTTTTCATCATGTGTCTTGCACGTGGCAGGGAAAATTAGGTCATTTCCTCATATATATACAGAACAATACTAAATAAAGGGGGTCAAAGACTTAAAGTGTCACATCTTTCTTTAAGAGGACTGAAGGAGAGATCTAATAAATCTTGTCAGGGTGGCTTACTAACAGATGAACTCGATTATAAGCTATCCTCATCTAAATTGCACAATGAATCGATAATTTCAAACGAAAAAGCAGCAGCACTACTTCGCAGGTGTTCAATTTTTTTCCTCCCTTCAGTAACTTCAATCTTCTTTGTCGACTTCCTTATTTCATTCGAGCTCTGGTATATTGAACCCCTCATTTGCACTTCATTACTTTCCAACCTTGATGGAACAGCTCCACAAGAAGCACTATGATACCGATGAAAACTAAACTCAGTGAAATCCTTGTTGACATTCAATTTCTCATTTTCACATCTAGATTTCCCTTTCACCTTTCCTTTTTCTGCTTTTAAATGTTGAGGAGATGGAAGAATGGTTTTAGGACTTCTATCGACTACACAATACTTATCAAATTCCAGCTCCATGTCTACACCCATTTATAGATATGCAATCTACAAAACATAAGACAATTCAGAAATAGATCACAGCCCATAGACCAAGTAATCAATAATTTAGAAAACAAATGTAATTCTAATTCATGAAATCAAACCAAGAAATTAATCTAGTCAAACAACCAGTAAGATTATTAAATCTGGAGCAAACCCTTTTGTACAGGGTAAAACCCTCGAAGTTGTTTGGAACGTTTTGCAAGGGGGTCTCCGATTGGCGAATTTTTTGCCAATCTCTTTCGGGGCCTTCTTCAACATCGATTGCATTGCTCACTTCTCCTGGAAGGATTTGAGACATTGGAACAGGGGCTTCATTGCTTGGGACTACCGCATTGATGACGTTTCATTTTGAACATTAGAACAGGGGTCACTTGGCTAGGTGGACTGGCTTCGGATATCGTTTTATTTTGAACAACATTGGGTAGAGAAGATAGAGTGTTTGCCGCTGAAGAGGATGATTGAGAAGCCATGATTGTCAGAGTGTAGATGGGAGAAGGAAAATTAAGGTTTAATTTAAGCAAATAAGTAATTCTTTCGACACTTTGACCCCTTTAGTTAGTGTTACGTATATATGACGAAAAGATCTAATCGCCTCCCTCGTGCAAGGCACGTGATTGATTCTCGTTACTTTTCTAAAGCCCGTCACGGCCATGGGGCAACCGAAAAAATGGCAACGTCAAGTATGACTATGGGGCAAATCGTAGGTGGGGGACTTTGGGGTTTGGTGTATACTTTGGGGGGTTTCGTATTTTGGCCTAAACTGTGTTGTTGTGTGTTTAGCTATTTTTAATACTTTGTTTTTCTTTCATTTTGAATATATGTTTTTTCATTGTATAACAACTTATCCTACACCTTTGTCTTTTTCGTTGATTATTTTTTTATCTCTTTTTTTTAATTAGTTTTTTTTAAGAAAACATACGTTGGCTCGCTTAATTTTTGTTTCCCAAAAAAATATTTGTATCATATGAATATTTAATTTATTTTTATTAAAACTATAATACTTATTTTTTATGTAATCAAAATTAGTTAATAACCATCCTAAAAAAAATGAAAAACCAATATAATAAAGTTCTTATATACGAAAAAAAAAACTATATATATTTCTAAAAATTGTCTTTTACGAGACTTTAAAGCATATAACACACGAGAAATAATGAAATTATATATATATATATATATATGTGTGTGTGTGTGTGAGTGAGTGTGTGTGTGTGTGTGTTTAAATTTTCACTGGTATTAAATTAATAAAATTTCATTTGCACCAAGTGCCTTTCTTTTCCCACTTGGATACTTTTTAATTTGTACCGCATTACAGACTTTAATTTGTGGCTCCTTTTAGTTTTAAGGCCAAATGAAAATTAACCCCCAATGTAACCACCAAATTCCACTTTGCACCCCATATCGAAACTTATGTCAAAGTCATATACCATTTAACATTTTGTCATACTTTGCCCAACTTTGCCCGTATGTGTGACGGATGTTACAAATTTAACGTTAAGTTGACACCTGAGAATCACGTGAGGGGCATTTTGATCATTGGATCAGGGTGCAAAGTGAGATTTGGTGCATTATTTTTTAAATAAAACTCTCTTTCTTTCATTTCAAATGAAAAAAAAATAAGTTTTAAATAATGAAAAACTAAATTAGAATTTGTGCCTATAATTTTCTATTTCGCTTTTTAATTTTTTTTTTCCCTTCTTTCTCCTTTAATCAAAGTTATGTCATATTTTTTTGGCAAAAAAAACGAAAACCCCCCAAAGTATACACCAAATCCCAAAATTCCCCCCAACCTAAGGTTTGCTCCTTAACCCCATCTGATGTTGCCAATTTTCCCAATTAGTCCCCCTGGCCGTGATGACCATTAGAAAGTTAATGTTTTTCATCATGTGTCTTGCACGTGCGGGGGCAATTAGGTCATTTTCACTTAATAAACATAACAACACTAAATAAAGGGGGTGAAAGTATAATTTTAAAAAATTAAAATACTTATTTTCTCATTTCCATCCCCTACTTTTCTCTCTCTTCTACCCGGTTTGCATAGTTGACCTCCAAGCTCCATCAATGGCGATGGAGGAAGCCATAAACCAAATAGTCTCCGAGCTCGAAACCAACCAAACCCTTCTCAACGACTAATCTCAATCCCTCATTTTAAAACAATCTCTATTAGACCTCCAATCCCTCTTTGACTACACTCTCAACAAGAACGATCCAATCGAAATCGAAAACCTCTCCGATGAGTTATCGGCAAAGAATCTTTTTATATCCTCTCTCGTTTCTCTGATTGCCGCCGCAATGGACTCCAGTCCCACCCATATATCTCTTCTCGCCACCAAAGTCTACCTCTCTCTACTCTTATCCCCAAATTGTCCGATTTTCTCTCTCTTCACTCCCGTGGCCTTTCTCTCTCTCCTCTGATCTATTCGTCGGGTTTCAAGAATCCAAATCCGGGTAATGGGTCAGCTAGAGAGATAAAATTATGGATTGGAAAGAAAACAACAGTGTCATTGGTCTAGCTCTGAATTGTCATTTTATGATCAAAACCAGTGCTACCGCTGTTGTCCAATGTTGTCACGGTGGTGGTAGTGTCTTCCCATGAGGATTACGATTTAGTGTAGAAAAACGGTGAAAGCTTTGAGAATTTGGGTTTTTATGAGAATGAAACCCTAATTTACAGATAAGGAAGAAAGAAAACCCTAATTTACAGATTGAGGAAGAAAGAAAACCCTAATTTACAAACGATGAAAGCTTTAATCATTTATATATTAGGTACTTTGACACTTTGCACCCTTTTATTTAATGTTTGTTTTACATATATGGTAAAAGACCCAATCGCCCCCTTCGTGCAAGGAACGTGATGCAAAAACGTTAATTTTCTAACGCTATGGACGGCCAAGGGGTTAACTGGGAAAATTGGCAACATCAGATGTGGTTATGGAGAAAAACTTAGGTTGGGGGGACTTTGGGATTGGGTGTATACTTTGCGGGGTTTTTCGTATTTTGGCCAATTTTTTTCTTTTTAATCTTTCCTCATGTCTTTTTTTTAATTGTCTTATTCTTCTTGGGCACCTAAACAAAGTCGTCTGGGTGCACCAAAACAAAGTCACCTAGAAACTCAACGTCGGCGTCAAGATCAACGAAATCGTACTTACTCTCTCTCTCTCTCTCTCACACACACACACACACACGCGTACACATCTCGACGCCATCTTTGAAATCGTCTATGTTCCTTTCAACCAGTAATGCAAATCTAAGTTGGACGAGGAACCCCCAAGTTTACCTTGATCTCACCACCAACGTCACCACCACTACCGTTGTTGCCTCATCTGGGTTGATTTCAAACTCTGAAACAGCTTTGTCAAAATTTATGACATCAAAGTGCTTTAGAGATAAAAAAAATGATTCTAATAAAGTTTTTGGAACCTAATCCAAACACCAAACCTTGGAAAACCTTGAATTCAAAGCAGTAAGTTCTTGCTTTGAAATTGATATTAGATCTTGATGGGTTTCGAACGAAATCAAATTGAAAGTGAAGAAAATTATACAAGTCTTAATGTCGGAGTCTAAAATGGTCGATGAAGCACTTGAGACCATTGGCAATTTTTTCTTAAATCTTTCTTGGAGTCTTCTCGCCATATCTAATCAATCTTGCTGGAGAGATGGTAATGAATCTAATGATTTTAACTGGTTGGGTTGACATTGGGAAAAACTCACCGATTGTTTCCGAGTTCGAGGATAGCCGAGAGGAGAAACACTGTCATCGCCGGAGAAGACTGACCCCGCTGGTGTACAATAAGATTGGCTATAAAAATGACCAAAATGGTCCTCACATGTCAACTTAACGTCAAATGTGTAACATCCGTTGCACCGGGGGCAGAATGGGACAAAATGTAACATGATGTATGACTTTGACACATTTTTTAATCTAGGGTGAAAAATGGGATTTGGTGGTTACATTGGGGGAGTGGCGCTAATTTTCGTTTGACTTAGTTTTAATTATAAGAAACTAAGGTGAGATTTGGTGAATAATTTGGGGGAAAATTTGTATAATGACCTAATTTTTATGGGGTCAAAATACGATTAGCTCTCGAAAATATCCACTAAATCTCACCTTGCATCCCAACCTACAAAGTGTCTCAATTTTACACCCAATTTTGATTCTCATTTTGCCCCCTCCCGTCCATGCGTGCTAAAAATAGTGGGAGAAAATGGCATGTGAATGTCACATGAGGATTAGTTTGTTCATTTTGTTTGAGGTGTAAAATGGGATTTGGTTATAATTTTATCATTTAGTTAACTATTTGATATTTAAGATAAGTTTTTAATTAAAAATAATAAATAACTGTTTCAGTAATCTAAAAATAATTAAAATCTGTCTCATTTTTATTTTTAAAGTTAAAAGAATGCAATACTCCCAAAAATAAAATATACATTTTATTTAATTTCTTTTCGTATCCCTCACTTTCTTTCATTAACCGCATCATTCATAGACCCACCATCATTACCACCACTACCACCAGCATCACCACCTCTACCACCTCAAATTTCAACATTAAAAAAAATTAATTTTTGATTTTATTTTATTAATTTTTTTTCATATTCCTTACTCCTTCCTTCAAATTAACCCATACAAAAAATTCATCATTTATAGACACACCACCATCACAACCTTAAATTTCATTATTACAAAGCCAAATTCAATTATTTGAATCTTAAAATTTGAAGGTTTAAACCAAAACCTATATGAAGATTTAAAAATTTGGAGATCTAGCAATATCGTATTTCACCTAAACCACCACTGTCATCCCTAAAATCGCCACGACCACCACCCCTAACCACCACCACCATCCCAGCCATCGCCGCCACAGCCATCACCACCACCAAGAAATACGCTTACCTTGCCTTGCTCAAATGGAGAAATATAATCTCTTTAGCTTTTGTTTGGTCACACTTTTTTCTTCGAACATCTCTCTCTTCTTAGTCGCTTTCCTCCTTCGGTGTCAGATCGCTAAGCAATGAGAGGATTTAATTTTGGAATGAGACTACTTGAAAGGATTTTAGTAGGTGACAATCTCTTTCAATCAAAGGAGAGTTGCGGTAGAAGAAAAGAAAGTTGATAGCTATGGGAGGGGAATAAAATGATTATCTCATCTAATAAAATCGGGTCCTATGGAAAGGTGTAAGCAAGTGAAGATTAAAAGAGGCTAGGGGTTTGGAACCCTGTTATGGAAATGAGTAAAATATTCAGATGGATTTAGGGTGTGGCGCCCAGTTATTTGTGGTTGGTGGCGATGATTTTGATAGTGGTGATAGAATATGACTTAGCTAGAAATGAAGAGAGAAGAAGAATTTTTGTAATGAAATAAAAATAAAAATATAGTTTTATAATAATATAAATACTAAAACAAGTCAAAGTGAATTAGCCTCAGATTTCACTTTGCACCCCAATCCAAATGACTAACATAGCCCTCATGCGAGATGCACATGTCAAATTCCGTTATCTTTTCTAACGCCCATAAGGTCAAGGTGGCTAATTGGGACAGATGGCAACAACGTGTATTAAAGTTGGACATTTCGTAGGTTGGGGTGCATAGTGGGATTTGGTAGATACATCAGGGTGAAAATTATTTTTTGACATTTTTATGGTTAAACGATTTCTTCTAACTTGACAAATAATTAATACTCCCTCGTCCCTACATAATTTTTGTGATTTCCTTTTTTGTCCATCCCCAAATAATTGTCTTGTTTGAAAGTTTTCTTTTTAGGACAATACTTTTACTACTCTACCCTTACTTTTTTTTTTTCTACTTTAACTATGGGCCACATGCACATGTGTATTAAAGGAAACTACACACTATACCAATATTAATAATCAAGTCAATTATTTTTTCTTAATCCGTGTGCCATGTCAAACAAGACAATAATTTAGGGATGGAGGGAGAACTATGGAGTTGTTTCATTTTTCAAGGAAGATTGGGAAGAAAGTCGTTGCTATGTTCTTCTCAAATGCCAGTTTTATATGATTGCTTAAGACAGTTCTCGTGCATTAAAAGATTTTGAGTTAACTTGTATGGTGTCTAAAACTCGATAAACTAAATTGCAGTGAAAAATGCGTACTCTCATTGTTGTTGGAGACTTTGCTCATGTCGTTTTTAGAATTTGTGACTCAGTGTTAGGAAGTGAAAATAATGGTTTGATTGAGAGATTTTTGAATGCTTGTTTTCAATTGACATACTGAATATTTTGACTTTCTTCTCTACTAAAATGTACAAATTCATTAACTGAGTTCTCAATTTTTCTTCATAACACATTTTCTTAACACATTTCTCTTAGCTTGTTTATTGATAATTACAAAACATGTTGCCGATTTGATAAATATCTCGGCACTCATCAATAAATCTATTATTATACTTATTTTCAAATACTTCTAAGGGGAGAATTTCACAAAAAAAATTGACATATGAGACAAAATGAATAAAATTCAAAATGTAGGACCTAACTTAAAGTTAGGTATAAGTGGAGGGACCAAATTATTATTTAACTCTTCATGATATTGATTAGCACATTACAAATTTACGTGTTCGACCTTAATTAATAGTGAGTGATTTATTCAATTTAGGGCTATTTTTGTCCAAACATTATTTTTTATCATGATAAATTTACTTGTTTTGTCCTTAATTAAATGGTGAGTGGTTTATTAGTTATAAGGCTAATTTTGTCCATCTATTAATTTGTAAGAAACATCTCACACTTTTATAGTATAGGAGATTTCTATAACGGAGAGGAATGGAGTGGAAACTATAGAGAAGAACTGCGATTCAGGTTTGTGAGGAGTCCATTGTAGACCATTCAGTGAAGACGTTGGTTGTATTCGTCGAATTTTATTAAATCTTTGTGTTTTTTATGTGTATTTGTTTATCTTGTTTTCGTTGATAAATTCATTTGTTATTCCATCATTTTATAGTTATAATAATTTGTCTTGCTAACGGGTATCAGTTTAAAGTGGTTCTAGAAAATTACGTTTAAAACTTGTAATAGTAATTTCTCAGCTTTTACTCTACGACACGAATTTAACAATTAGTTTCCCTCTTGTTCGAAGAGTAATTTATTTAGAAGTAGAGCATTTTAAGCTACACACTTATAACATCTCCTATTACAAACATTTATGTGTGAGGATAAAAGTTAGAATTTCATCCTAATTTACTTGTTCCTCTATGAGACACCTCTTCTAAACCTCATCACTTTTTTCCCTTAATTACTGCTTCTTCTCAAGTTGACTTTGTGGAATAGGGTCTATCTCCCTGTAGTGGTCAATATATTGTAGCTTACCCCCTGGCCCTGTCATATGCTTTCTTAGTTCAATTAGGTCAGGAGAAATAGGAGAAGGCATTTTACCATCCTTCAAGAGAGACAATTGAAAAAAAAAAATGGAAAAACCTCGTAGAAATTTCAAATTAAATCTTATAAAAAATATTCAACCTTCACTACGAAAAAACTCGTCATTGCCATGGACAAATTTCCTTAGCAATTTATACAAATTCCTTGGTAAACATTCTTTAGCGTGGAAAAAGTTTCCTTGGCAAACTTAGGAAATTTCTTTGGCAATTGAGGCGTCGGTAATTTTGCTGAGGAATTGCAATTCCTTGGCAATTTACCAAGGAATATGTCCTTGGTAATTTACCAAGGAAATTGCCAAGGAGTTTGTCCTTGGTAATTACTGATCTATTATTCAAAATAAATAGAGGGTTTTCCTTGGGAATATTTTGCCTGCGAAATTACTAACGAATAATTTCCTTGGTATAAATAAAAAATTATTACATATATTTTAATTTTTTTGCTAAATTTCCTTGGTGATATTTTATTTTACCAATGAATGCCGCCTTGGTAAAATTCCTTGGCATGAAGCATTCATTGGTAAAATTTAGCAAGGAAATATCATTTACTATATTTATATTTTCAAGATCAAAAAACTTTCCTTGGTAATATTCCTTGCTAAATTAGATTAGTAAGAAATATTCCTTGGCAAAATTCCTAGGTAAAATGAAGCTATATTTGTTAAAAATTACAAATACTATTGGTACCTGTATAGATAATCAAAATCCTACTATATAGTGAAAACAACATCTAAAACATACATTCATTTGAAACAATATCGAAGAACCACTTGTTCATTGAGACCAATATCTTAAACATCGACATTAGTTCATAATATCTCAACGACCACGTAAATACTCAAAACAAAGATCTTAAATCAAAATACAGTTTTGTAAACAATTCCGATAAAAATTCTGAATCAAAACCAATGTACTAGATGAAACTAGGATTAAGGAGCATGTGTACTGTCACCCGTCAAATGAGGAGTCTCGGGGGAAGCTTGGTTCCCATTTTGCATGGATGAAAGCACTCCTTTCAATGCTTCTTGCCAGGCAGGGCTTTGTAATAATCGAACAACCTCATTCGTTGTTGCGTTTTCTAGAGGGCGTGACGTCGTGCAGTTGCAATTGTTTGAGGATGGGCACCAACCACTAACATTGAATGTGACTGTCGGGATGGAGTGGCCAAACCCATACATACGATCCTTTCTCCCACTATTGCCCCCCACCTTCTTAACTGAATCTTTCCAAAGAGACCCAAAATACTTTAAGGCCTTATCCGGTTGGCTTGTAGTATCTGCCTCAGATCACTCATAGGCTCATTTAATGCAGCTTTGGAGGTATACTCATTCTGAACACAATAAAATAAATGAAACATTAGTTTTTATTCACGTGTAACCATACATGTTACTAACTATAACTCGTGTAGCTACAATGACAGCAGTCAAAACAGCCATTTTACACTCCGCTCTAGGTAGGTTAGTCTGATTGTCCACGGTATTGGATGAAAGTTGTCATTAACTCAGACAACGTGGACAATAGCATATATAACTGAGAAGTTAGGCTATGTACGTGCAATGGTTATAGTTTGTTCTGTTAGAGATGTACAGTCATTGAAAGCTACTGGCTAGACAAGGAATAAGTTTCACAAAAAGTAATGATAATAAATCGTTTTAACACCTTGCTATCTAGAAATGAACAGCATGTTGAAATGAACAAATGCAGAGATCTGACCAACGATTTCTTCAGTGTTAGATGTGGAAGGTCCTCATACGGAAGGCCCTTAGTGTTAGATGTTACTAACTAACTATAATTCGTTATCGTGTCAATATGGATATTTTAGCAGAGATGAAAACTACTTGTAGCATACGTGATAAACATGTAACTGTTGCATTAATAAACCAACTGTACCCAAGAATTAAGGATATGTTTTCATTTTCAGGTCTGAAAGAATATTGTTAATTTCTGTGTTGAATTGAGGTTGTCGGACCATCACCATTAACGGTGGTGGCCGGAGGCGTGAGATCGTAGAAGTACAAGGAGAGAGAGAGAGAGAGAGCAGTTACGACAAGGAAGATGCAAGAAACTGATTTTATATTAATTGCTATCTAACTCTATTACTAACATATATTTATACTATTACAATTAACAAACAAACCAAAGTAAACAAATAAAATGTAATAGGCCTCTTGGGCCTAGCCTCTTGGCCTAATAGAGATACAATCTTTAACACTTCCCCTTAACTCGTACACGCAGCTTTTGTGAAGTGTTCGAGTTGGAGAGATGCAAGCAAATGTGTGGAGCCCAAAATGGATCATCCCAAACAATTGTAGAAGTAGTAAATGTTGAGAAGCCCAAATAGGATCCAATCCCCGAAAAGCTCACTCAATAATTGGCAGATAGAAGACAAAGGAGAGGCCCAAACCGAACTTTTTGTTCTCAAAAGCATCTCCTTAATCCAAGAAGTTAAAAGTCGTGGATCGAATACCGTCCACAAAGAGATATGTCAACCATGTCATTATTTGACTTTGGTAATCAAAGAAGGAATTCAGCAAATATTTCCAAATTTATAGTTGAGTGACTCATTCGACTCGATGAGTCAACTCAGGGCAACCAAATCTTCAACCGACAAGTCGGTGATTCAAAAAATATTCAGATTAATCGAAGTGAACCCATGCTTTCAAAGAACAGACCAGAAACATCAAGAAATGCTAAGCAAAAATGGTGAAGAAGCACAAACAGCAACCCACTGATAACAATCCTCAAATTTCCCAAACCCATCAAGATCAACAAGAAGTGGGTTTAGACTCTCAAGATGGGGATTCATTAAACAAAAGAAAACGAAAGAAAGTGCAAATTCCCAATCTTGAATTAGATGCCAATGTTGAAGATCCTCTGGAAGGTAAGAAATCAAAGACAGAAGAGATCCACAAAAAAAGGGTTAGCCGAAGAGAACCCCTAAATCAAAATTACATTGCGGAAGCTATGAGGAATCTTCGAATAAAAAACGCTCCTTGTGGCAGTTAATCTTTCCTATCAGATCATGAAAAAACAGACCGCTGAAGATGGCAAAACTGCAAGTACTTGCAGGCTGTCGATCGAATTCAAGCTTCAATCAAGCAGTCCAAGCCACTGCCGCTGCCACCGTTGTCGAACGATCAGATCCTCAAAGCCAAAAAAATGCAATCCAGATTGCATTGGGTAGACTCGCCGATGTCATCAATGTCGCCATTTTAGGAATTAAAATTCGGGTTTTCAATCAATGCCATATTCGAACCCAGAAACAAATTAAGTAGAAACCCACAAATATTCGACCCAAATTAAACAGAGGGAAACGTAAATGCTGTCATCTTGGACAGAACAGAGGAGAGACAACGATAGGAGGGAGGACGTAATCCAGGATGTCTCTGAGAAGATAGAAACCCAATGAGGAGACTAAGGATGTCGTCATTATCATCAAGAAGTAATCGAAGAAGCCTTCGAATTTTTGAAGAACAACACATTTGAATAGAGATTTAGAATTCTAGGTTTGAAGAAAAGAGGTAGCGGAAGCATTAAAACAGAGATCGATGCTCTGATACCATGTTAATTTTTGTGTTGAATTGAGGTTGCCGGACCACCACCATTAACGGTGGTGGCCGGAGGCGTGAGATCGCAAAAGTACAAGGAGAGAGAGAGAGCAGTTACGACAAGGAAGATGAGAGAAACTGATTTTTTTTATTAATTGATATCTAACTCTATTACAAACATATATTTATACTATTACAATTAACAAACAAACCAAGGTAAACAAATCAAATGTAAATGGGCCTCTTGGGCCAAATAGAGATATAATCTTTAACAAATATTGTGGAAGAAAGCGAACTGTTGATTAATAAACCAACTGTTGCATTAATAAAATGTAATGTCACATATACCAGTCATCAAGCTTTTAATCTAAACTTTCTGGGTAAATACTGAATTTGGACCATACTTATATTTCAACAACGAAGGCCTTGAAGTCACAGATGATGAGTCTATTGTGGAGCACCTTAAGCATCCTGTATACATCACCCATGGATCGTACACCAACATCAAGGTAACCGATCAGTCCTTCATAATCTTGCTGTTTTTTTATGGCCAATCATATTCCTCAACATAGAACCTCTGTCCTATGGGAAAATTGGTTATACTTGGTTGTTTATACTGCATATGAGTGAAAAATGATATTCTGGTCCAAATGAGTGTCAGTTTTGGTAAAAAAAATGCAGCCAATAAAAAAGTGACTGGACACTAATTATTCTAATTTCTAAGTATTAATCAGTTGAGCTAAAAGTGTTATCCATTCTGGGATAGTAAGAAATAAGTCAAAAGTGACTTATTTAGGAAGAAGTAAATTCTATGCAAATCACAATTCCATATGCAATTTGTTTTGTTCCATACAGGTTACAACTCCAGATGACCTGGTATTTGCTGAATGGATATGAAATGACACCTCTGAAGAGTCATCATAATTATGTTAAGTCTAGTTGAACTATTTTTATATTTTTTTTTTATTAAGGTTGTGTGAACCTTTAGATAAGTGAATTGCAATGTTAAATTTAATACTTTCTAGTTGAGGGATATTGGCAGATGTTAATGGATATATACTTTGCAACTTCAGGCCTTCTTGTTACAACTTATTCTGGTTGAGTTTCACGGTTTATATTGAAGTCTCTGAGTTCATCTTAAAACTAATTGAAATACGAGTGTTCTCACACCAGGATCTTTGACGACTTTCAAGGCTTGTATTTACCCGATGTGGTTTATAGTCTCGACGGTTTTAAACAAACTTAACTTCGATCTATCTGTTGTAGCTCTTCGAAATAAGCTAACATGTTCCCTAGTGCAATGAGCCATGGGCACCAAAATTGGAGCTTATTTGGCTGATTGGAATCACTTGAAGAGCATAATTACCCTCTGGAACCCTTTGATTTTAGTCTATAGTAACTTGTTATCTGCTGACGCGGTGGTCCAAAATCAATTGGAGGATATAAAAATGATGATTTGGATACTTTTTTTTTTTAATAGAGGTTTGAAACAAGGTTCAAGATTCCACTGGTCCAAAATCTAAAAACGGTGTCCATGGCATTAGTTTTGTGTTTCCATTGATTTTGGCCTATTAATATTGAGGGTATCAAATTAAGGAAGGGTTTAGTTAACATGTGCTCAAAAGGAGCATAATAAGTATCTACTTTTAGAAGGATTTAACCTTGATATATTCACGTTCTGTTTCAAAAATTGTAAGAGTTATAAAATAAATGAAAAGTTTTTAAAACATGGATGTTTAACGTGTGTTTTCGAACATAAGTTAGTTAACTAATTTATTAAAAGTCACTTAAAGTCAATAAAAACATTTATTTTTGAATGAAGAGTGTAAATGTTTTTGGGGGAGATCAAGATAAGATACAAACTTCTTTAATTCTTTGAACTTTTGAATTAGTGCGTATGCGAGTTGTATTAATTTTTGTTGTCGTTTTTATGCTTTTGCGTCCTATTATTTTGGTCATGCGTGTATAAAGACCGTCTAGTCTAGGTAGAGCCAGCCCACCCCCAACCAATCGGGCTAAACCTTAAAATCGGGTCTTTAAAACTAAAGCCCAACCGCTCTCAATATTGGGCTGGGCTGGGCCAACACGCGGTCCGACACATCATTTCAGGCTAATTTTAACTTGTTCTGATATTTTTTTCAGTCCACACGCAAGCCCACTGGGCCGAGTCTTAAAATCAGGCCTGGCCGGCTCAGCCCCAATTTGTATTGGGCCTCCAATACTAGAGCCTAGCCCGTCCTAAAGTCGGGTTGACTGGGCCAACCCATCGGATCGGGCTAATTATTTTGCCAGCTTTACGTCTAGGAGAGATAATAGATTAGAGGATGAATTTATGTTGCGAGTATTTTATATTCAAGTAATGTGATTTGTTTTTGATAGAATTTTGTACTCCCTCCCTTCCTAAATTATCGTCCTATTTGATTTTTTTTTTGTTAAATAAAATGTTTTCTAAATGCGAATTCGACATATACTTATTTATTTATTTTTTTAAATCATAAAACTCGTAATTCGTAGTACTTTTAAAATACTACAAATTAAGTGTTTTATGATTTTAAAAAATAAAATAAAATAATATATGTCAAATTTACATTTAAAAAACATCATATTTGACTCATAAAAGTCAAACATGACTATATATAATTTAAGAGCCTAGGGAGTAAAATTTTTGTTTAATTTTCATCTTTGTTCTTGAATTTGTCACCTTAAATGTATGCATGTTTACATTTTGTTAACTTACTCCGCTTGTGTTCATTATCCTTGCAAAACCGCCATAATTTATTAAAACTCCCTCCATTTTAATATGTTTCAATATGTTTGCCAATTTATAGTTTTGTCACTCATTAATGGAGTAACAACAAAATTGTGCTATCACCAACATTAGTAGTTTTGGAAAAAATAAATAAATTAAAGAAACTCTTTATTAGTGATCTTTTTTAGTTTGTGTGTAAATTAACAAGATAGTATTTTTGGAACCGAGGGAGTAGTTGTTAGGAGATTACTTAGAATTAAAGTATCCGTTAAGATAATAGATAAAAAAAAATGTGCAATGTTATGAGTACAAATAAGTCACAAATTTTTTTTCACAAAATCTTCGTTGACGGTTATTAATTGGTTGCATAGTTTACGGGCTTGCACTAACTAATGAAAAAAACCAATCAAAAATTGACAACAAGACTTTTGTGACCAAATTTTTGTGACTTATATGTGCCCAAAGTATTTCTCATAAAAAATAGACGTTAAGACAATGATCATCTCAAGAAACTACCATTAATTGAATAAGTAACCGTTGGAAGAATTTTAAATGAGAAATAGAAAAACTAGCCGTTAGTATCTAGGTGTTGCAGGGATTCTCCATAGGTTTAATTGAATAAGTAACCATTTGAAGGATTTTAAGAGAAAAATAGAAAATCTAGCCTTTATTATCTAGCTATTGCAAGGTGTCTCTACACGTAAGATAGTTTTTTGGAACTGGGGGAGTGGTTGTTAGGAGATTACTTAGAAAGTAGCCGTTAAGATAATAAATAAAAAGTAGGCATTAATACAAACTTAAATATCATCTTAAGAAACTACCATTAATTGATTAAGTAACCGTTGGAAGGATTTTAAAAGAGATAGAAAAACTACCCATTATTGACTAGTTGCTGCAGGGTGTCTCCACACGTATGAACCCAATAAGTAACCGTTTGAAGAATTTGAAGAGAATTTGAAAAAACTAGTCGTTATTATCTAACTTTTCCAAGGTGTCTCTACACGTATTGAATGTTGGAGTATAAAGGCAGTGAGGTTGTTGGTAAATGTGACTATAAAAACGAAGAGGATATTAACATGAGTGTGAAATGTATAGTTTATAATGCTTTAGGTTACTCGATATTTGTTTCTCTTCTTACAAGAACCTTTGAAGTTAATGCTCGCAATGGATGAGGATTTACTACTTAAGAAGGATTTCCAACACAAATTACTAGTGTGTTTAGATGTGTTGAAATTGCGATCGTTGTTCATGACATTTCCGAAAAGGTTGGTACTTTTTAGAAGGCTCTTTTGAGGAAAGCTTATATATATTTTTTACAAAATGCTCATTTGTCTCTGTGTTGATATTATTAATAAGCTCCAATTTTACAATAAGCTTATTAGGATTTGGCTATCTATTGACATTTCCTACCAAAACTGTTTTTGGAGAATTCTCCACTAAGCTTCATTCTCTTATGATCTAGGGCACTTGACGACATCCCATTGGGGCTAGGCACATTTTTCATATCATGCTGGAACTGACAATTCGACCCATTACTGCAACCCCTGGAGGTATTAAAGAATTTGCACTGTGGCTTCTTAGACGTTGGTTTCTGCTCAATAGATGTCGCTGGGCCTTGTAGGTAATTATATATAATGTGAATTACCTACTTCCATGGGATCAACTTTCAGAGTTTCTTGCCCATCTCCAAGTTTTCTTATAAGGCTTTTGAAGTACTCCATGTCCTTCAGTGAAGGGGCAGTAATTGCAACAGAAGGGGCATTGTGAGGAATATTCTGTGAAGGTGTCAAATGCAAACTGGATTGTGAATCGGGCCTACCTGTTCCAGCTTCTGGCTTACATGTTCCAGCATGGGTTCGCCGTTCTTGTTTCCATATTGACTTATCAGTTTCTTACACTCCAAAACATCAGGTTTCGAAGTGCCCAAGGAAGCTGATGGTGCTACTGGCTTTACCCCAGCACTCTCTGTACTTTCAGTATCCGTACTTTGTCTAAATCCTTTGATCAAATTATTAATCAACATCTCTGTAGATTTCGACCTTCATTGAGGATCCCTTTTTGAGTGGTCAAGATCCTTGAGGATTTAAGATCCAGGATTGCCCGATTTTTCAAAATTCGTCACCTGATTTCTCTCTCATCAAAATCCCCATTCGAGCATCTCCGTAATCAACCTTCAATGTGATCGAGGATTAATCAACCCAGCCCTCGTCAAAAAAAAAAATCTCATCATAGGCCCTTTGAGTTGTCGAGATCCTCGAGGATTCAAATCCAGGATATATATTAGGCCCTTTGAGTTTTGGAGATCCTCAATGATACAAATTAGTAAGCCCTATGAGTTGTCGAGGATACAAATCCCGGGTAGCAAGGCGTGGGAGACTTCAAATTACAAACTAGTAAATCAAGAGCAATACTTGCAAGTAAATTATAGCTTCTCTGCATTTTCTTTGTGCAATGCACCTCGACTCTAACCAAGATTTTCCCTTCGCCGATCTATGGAACTAAGTTCACGCACAGCATAATTTTGTTCTTGGATATGGGATTAGATGGAAAGATTTAAGGCAATGTTAATTGGGACTTTTACTTTTGAAGAGCTATCGAGTTTCTGATGATTCCAACGAAATTGTCATTGCTTCTAAAAATGGCCGACAATGATAACATAATACTTTTGAGTCAATTTTCTTGTGCGGAATAATTAGTAGAATCAACAAATGCTAGCTCCCTTGTATTTTTTTTGTATTATTTCTGTAACTGAGAGGAATGGAGAGGAAACTACAGAGAGGAACTGAGATTAGGGTTTGTGAGGAGTCCATTGTATTTGTGAAGTTGATAAAGAAATCTGGCAGTGAAGACGTTGGTTGTATTCATCGAATTTTAATAAATCCTTGTGTTTTTATGTGTATTTGTTTATCTTGTTTTCGTTCATATATTCATTTATAATTCCACCTTTTATAGTTATATAATAATTTGTCTCTTCACAATTATAATAATTTAGTCTTTCTTTCTTTTCATTTCTATTTTTCTTAGTTTTGCTCCACACTCATCTCGTCTCTATGTTTCTTCCCTTCAAATCCTAGTTTCCCGTTTTTATGCTCAAATGTTCAAGATTTGTAATCAAAGAAAAATAAATTAATATACAACGGCCATTTAGTTTTGTTGAAGTTCTCCCAAATGGCTAGTTTAGGATTTTAAAATCTTTCCTTTTTGTTATGAAATATTTTTAACGTCTTATTTATAACAACTAATTTATATTTATTTTTTCAAATCTTGTCAACGGGTATCAGTTTAAGGTGGTTCTAAAAAATTACGTTTAAAGATTGTAATAGTTTCTCAACTTTTACTCTACGACACGAGTTTAACAATTAGTTTCCCTCGTCTCGTTCGAAGAGACATTTATTTATAAGTAGAGCATTTTAAACTACACACTTATAACATCTTCTATTACGGACATTTATGTGTGAGGATAAAAGTTAGAATTTCATATATCCCAATTACTTGTTCCTCTGTGAGACACCTCTTCTAAACCTTTGTCCATATTTTCTGATCAATGGAAAACAAAGTGTCTCCCAATTTCACTTTCCTTATTACATAAAGTGTATCCTCCTCAAAAGGGAACCAAACCAGTTATGTCAATTAACCTCATCACTTTTTTCCCTTATTGCTTCTTCTCAAGCCGATTTTGTGGAATAGGGTCCAACTCCCTATAGTGGTCCATTTGATACTATCCATCTTCAGTATATTGTAGATTACCCCCCCCCCTACTATATGCCTTCTTAGTTCAATAAGGTTAGGAGAAATAGGAGAAGGCATTTTACCATCAATCTTCTGTTAAAAAAATAGACAATTGAAAAAAAAAACATGGAAAAACCTCCTAGGAATTTCAAATTGAAACTTGTAAAAAATATTCAACCTATAAAACCTTTTTTTTAAAGGTTTGAGGGGACATAAACCTTACCCCATGATAAGCTCAAGATTTCCACGAATTTTTCCCTTTATTTCCTTTTATTTTGTGCTACTTTTGTGTTAATTATGCTTGAAAATATTATTATTTGTGTGTTTGTGCTTCAATGTAGGTTTTCAAGAAATTAATGAGCATTCAAGGATTTTAGCACAAAGTTTGAGACAATTTCGGGCTTTAAAGTTGAGCTGCAAATTATTCCGTCAATATCCGTCAAGTGTTGCAAGGCAAAATGAGGTAACAGAAGCTAACAGAGGATTAAAGTGAGAAGCCTGTAGGGGGAAGGACTTCGGGAGTCAAGATCAAAACTTCAGGGGCACTGGAGCAATAAGGGAGACTCCTCATTAATGTGGTGTCGCTTCCCCGTGCTGCCACGTAGCCCTTGCCTAGCCAAGCTCCTGACCCGAGTCCCTGTTGTTGGACCCTGCTGATCCGGCCCGCTCCATCAGCCATCCTTCACCCCCACTTCCCCTCACATCATCACCCATTTACCCACCTGCTGACCCATGGTTCAGCCATCTATCCAGTCCATCAGCCATCCCCATCCAGCCCGCTCCATACTCCATCCTCACTCACCAGCTAACCCGTCAGCCCCATCCGGACCAGCCATGTTTCAACAGCCTCCCAGAAGTCTCTCTTTGTTCCAGTAGCCCCCTGAATTCATATTTAATCTCCATTTTGCTATTAGCTTCCTTGGTACGCTTTGAGATTTCCTATATCTCCAAGCTTCCCCCAGATCTGAAATTATCAAGTCCTCTGTTGGGGCAAAAACGCCCCTTAGGGGCAATAGCTCTCTCTTCTCAAATTGTCTCCTTCCTCCAAAGATTGATCACCCTTGAAGGTTTAGAGCTTCAAATCAAGGGCCAACGAAGCATCTACAAGTGATTTCAAGCCCGGATCTCGGCATTGCTCACGGCTTTGTCGGTTTAATTCTTCCAATCTATATTTTTGATATTTCTAGGGTTGAATGATTTTATAAATGTGAAATTGGCTTTGTGTTTAATTGATTATTGGAAAGAAATTATTATTCTATATCATTGTAGTTCTTTAATTTAATCTCTCTCTATTTATTATACAAGTATGCTAGGTTATTAATTTGTGGGCTTAATGCTTTTAATTAATTAGCAATTAATTAAATGATTTGAGAAATGTTTGGATCCGCGAGAGCTACCTTGCATTTCGGACCGAACAAATTAATAGTTGGTCTTTTGTGACACACACTGATAGCCATGAGAGTACTTGTTTTATCACGGGTGATCGAATCACTTGTAGCCATTGCTAAGTAGGGGAGATTCAGGTTTAATTATCCCCTTTCGATGTCTCAGTTACCGGCATGACTTGTAGAAAAATAGAGAGCTTATTTCTCTACCCATTATTGCCCATTGTCTTGGTTATTATTGTGTGTTCTTAATGCTTTCGATGGGTTGGCTACCCATTTGATGATTTCTAGAATTATAGGGTAAGATGCGAGAGACCGTCCTATAATTCCAAAAATCACAATAATTGTCTTTGTGACGCCAGACCGAGAGGTAACAAGCGTTCTTAGATAGTCATTGGGGTGCTTGATCGATAATGCGGCTATTCTTTCCTTACTATAAGATGCGAGAGCCCGTAGTGGGGATTGATAGTTAGACTTGCTATAAGATGCGAGAGCCCGTAGTGAATACTATCAACGTGCACCCGATTACCAAGACTTGAGTTAAAGAAAAGGGAGAGAGTATTAAATTAATCACGAGCTAGACTAGAAATATTGCATTCCTAAAATCTTATCTTTTAAATCTTGATTTGTTGTTACCAAACCATTTTGCGATGTTGTAAATATTAATTACTTTCTTTTATTTTTAATTTTTTTAGTTTTTATTCTCAATTTATTTTCGCACAAATATAATTAGTTAGCTCAATTTCGGTACTTAGTCTGAGTGAAAATTACGTACATTCCTTGTCAATCGATAACTCGTACTTAGGTACATGCACTTTATTACTTGATACAGCAGAGTACTCTTGCCCTAGTTGCATTTATTTGCACATCAAGTTTTTGGTGCCGCTGCCGGGGAATGATTTAATTTTCGCTCCCATATGCTAATATCGATACTAAGCAAGCGAAACTAATTATAATTTGAGCATTTTTTTTAGCTTACTTGCTTTTGTATTTATATGCTTTTGTCGCTTTCCGAAGCCTTCCCGAGTTTGTGGGTTTGTAGGGAGGTGTATATAGTGTCCCCACACAAAAAAAAAAAATTCTTTTTATTTTGTATTTAATTTCGTAATTGCTTTCATACATTTTTCTTTTGAGCTTGATTTGATACAGGGGTAGAGCACTTTCAAAGTAGGGGTTGCTTGAGGAAATCTTTGGAGTAGGCTTACTCTCGGGCCCGGACTCCATTAGAAATCAACTTTGAGGGAGTTTTGTTTCATTTCTTTCTCCGTTTACTCTAAGTTTTGGGGTTGGGTATGGATTATTTAGCTTTCAAAATTCTGAAAGTCTTGAGCTTGAAATTTCTCATTTTTAATGCTTTGAATTTTGGGCGCTTGTGAGAGTTATTTTTGCATTATTTTCTTGGACTCATTCTTGAGTTTATTATATGCATAGTTGAGGATATGTATGTGCTTTTTATGCTAGCTTCACCTCATTCATGATCAATAATGCCCATGTTTGAATTTTGAGTTGAATTGTTATGCTAAGCTCTAGCTTTGATATATAGTGCATGTTGGATGAGTATCATATTCTTGAGTCCTGATGCCGTTTGATGATCTTAAAATTGATAATTAAAGTAGCTTGATTTTGGCTTGTGTGTATGACAAGAGCATGATATAGGTCATCTTTGGATTGTTAGTGCCGTATTATCTTACCCATTACATTAATCCCTAGTGTCCCTTTTGAGCTTATTAATAGAATGACGTGTGCCAAGAGACAGATGACTCCTATTCGACTTCATTTTCTTATTCCCGCATCATCCTATCCCATGAGCCTATACACTTTTGCCGGCACCCTTTAAGAGAGCATGATTTGGAATGGATTGTTTTATTTATGAATTCTTGTTCGGAAGTGTACGCTTCATGGAAGTTTTGTGCTCTATTGTTGATGATGTTGGTGTTGGAAAAGTGTTGAATGGTGGTAAAAGAGCCCCCTTGAAAAATAAAGTGCAATGAAAAGAAAGAAAAATCAAAAGAAACGAAAATTACTCAAGGGAGGCAAGAAAAAGAAAAAAAAATGCCATTGTTCTTCAATTGCTCAAGGAGATATAAGGGTGGAGCTTAATTGTTGTGGTAGTTGATACGCTTTCTTCAACACAAAGTTTAAAGTTTAAGGGGTTGTTGAAGTGAGGTGGTGGTACTTTGAAGAGTGATGCTTTCATGAAGCAAATCATTGTGTGAAGACTTCAAATTCTTCGCTCTCTTGACTTGTTATCTCATCCTTCATTTGTAACCCAAACCTTAGCCAACATTACATATGCTTTAAAGTCCTATTGATATTGTCATGCCATGCGAGTCCTAGCCTTGTGAAGCATAAAACTCATTCGGTTTGATTGTTAATTTTTGATATCTCATTGACCGTTCAATCCTAGCTAGAGCTAAGCTACTTATTGATGGGCATATGTTTTATAGCGTGGGCAAATTGTTTGAGGAAAAAGAGAGCTAATATTAAAATCAAATCATACATTAATTATGCATGTTTATAATCTTGAGTTTGATTTCCATCATGGTAATGTGCATGTGATCTTAAGCGAGCACCGGGTTCCACTGTTAAGTCCTTGAGCTCATTTTAATTGTTTTATTTCTTTGCTCGGGACGATTATAGCTTAAGTTTGGGGGTGTGATGAGCTCAAGATTTTCACGAATTTTCCCCCTTATTTCTTTTTATTTTGTGCTACTTTTGTGTTAATTATGTTTGGAAATATTATTATTTGTGTATTTGTGCTTCAATGTAGGTTTCTAAGAAATTAACGAGCATTCAATGATTTTAGTACAAAGTTTGAGGCAATTTTGGGCTTTAAAATTGAGCTACAAATTATTCCGTCAATGTCCGCTAATCGAGTATTTCCTTACAGTCTTCTCCTCTTTGCCTTGCTTCCATGACTCCACTAATCGATTATTTCCTTAACAATTAGATATGAGCATAAACGATAACTCTCTCTATTTGAGAAAAAAAAAAAAAAAAGATTACTTCCTTTATTCCCCAAAAAAAAAAGAGAGAGAGAGAGAGAAAAATGTCCTAGTTAATTTATGACATTCGGCCAGTTTGAAGTATTTGCATTTAAATAAATATAAGATTAGCATATGCGGATCCGTGGCGCAATGGTAGTGCGTATGACTCCATATTAGAAGGTAGCGTGTTTGATTTACGTCGCAATAGCTAGATAGTAACAGCTAGTGCTAAACGGAAAAAAAAAACGAATTCTAATTATGATTAACCATTACTTCTGCAACCATATGGGAGAAACTCCACAACCATTGATCTATTTTTACTTTTATTTGGTAAAAAGCGCCATAATTTATTAAAAACTCCCTCCAATTCAATTTGTTTCAAAATCTTTACCAGTTTTATAACTTTACCACTCGTTAATAGAGCAACAACAAAGTTGTGCTATAACTAGCATTAGTAGTTTCGGAAAATATAAATAAATTACAGAAACTCTTATTAGCGATATTTTTTAGTTTGTGCGTTAATAAACAAGATAGTCTTTTTGGAACTGGGGAGTAGTTGTTACTTAGAAATTAGCCGTTAAGATAATTGATGAAAAGTAGACATTAAGACAAACTCAAATATCATCTTAAGAAACTACCATTAATTGAATAAGTAACCGTTGGAAGGATTTTAAAAGATAAATCGAAAAACTAGCCGTTATTGACTAGTTGCTGGAGGGTATCTCCACACGTATTAATTGAATAAGTAACCGTTTGAAGAATTTTAAGAGAAAATTAGAAAAAACTAGCCGTTACTATCTAGCTATTGAGAGGTGTCTCTACACGTATTGAATTTTGGAGTATAAAGGCAGTGAGGTTGTTATCAAGTGTGACTATAAAAACGAAGAGGATATTTCCTAACATGAGAGGAACTATGTGTAGTTTATAATGCTCTTGGTTAGTCAATATTTGTTTCTCTTCTTACAAGAACCTTTGAAGCTAATGCTCGCAATGGACGAGGATTTGCTGCTTAAGAAGGAATTTCAACACAAATTACTACTGTGTTTAGATGTATTGAAATCACGATCGTTGTTCTTAACATTTCACAAAAGGTTGGTACTTTCTAGAAGGTCCATTCGAGGAAAGCTCCATTCAAGGTTGGTACTTTCACTTTCACATGAGGTTCTCTCACTCATTCTGTCTGTCCAGTTCCAACAAAATGCGCAGTTGGAACAAGCATTTTATCAAACAGATGGAAGTACCTTTGGACATCTATCACCAGTCTCCACTTCGATGCCTCCCCTGAAGACTCTAAATTAGTAGATTTTACCAATTTTGTCGATAAAGTCTTTCTCGATTGCAATTCGTCACACATTCAAAAGTTCCGTCTGCATTTTCATCATCGCAGGGCCGATAATTCTCGTATTACAACTTGGATAAACGAAGCCATTAAGCGCAATGTTAGTGAGCTGCATTTTCATCATCGCAGGGCCGATAATTCTCGTATTATCGAGGACTGACTCAAGTAGAAGAGATGCAATTCTGTGTGCAACTACTCAAGTTCTCAAGGTTTTCACGCAACTGTCATATTCACTTCCATGGAGATTTTGTCACAAACTTGTAGGCGGCCTTCCCTTTTGGAAGTTTTAATAAAAGCTCGTAGAATATTTCTTAAAAATATACTCCCACCATCCCTTAATTATTGTTTAGTTTGATTCGGCACACGGATTAAAAAAAAATAATTGACTTGATTATTAATATTGGTATAATGTGTAATTTTCTGTAAGGTACACTTTGAAAAGTTTTTATTCTCTCCAGTCCACCCATTTTTTTTTTAAACTGGAAAAAGGCACTTTGAGAATTTTTTTTCCTAAAATGCCCCCGTCTCTTTGATGATGAAGATTGACTTTCACAGCCCAGCTCCCACGGTTGAAAGCTTCATAGCATTTAAATCTGAGAAATATAAATTTACAAAACAAACGTGGAAACGAAAAAAAAAATTTTTGTCGAATTTTCATGCATAGAACACTAATTTGATCACAATTTGATCAAATTTAAATTTTCTGAGTTCATCTCGTTTTTCCTTGTTCTTGAGCTGTTTTGGTCATTATAATCTATGTTTTAAGCTTCGAATTTGCTTAAAATCATTCACATACTGTTATCCTAACTTAGTACTACATTTGTGCACAATTTTTCTACCAGAAAATACTATTTTTGAATTGGACACCAAATTGGGCATCGCGATATAGGGATGCGCACCAAATTGGCCATCGCGATATAAGGATGCCCACATAATGGCTATAAAGAAGATGAATAAATTCTACATTGGCTCCCTTGAAAATGAAGTAGTCTACAAAGAAGAAAGGAAGAAAGATACTCTTCAAGCTATCCCAGGCCAATCTGGAGGCAAATATTTTTTCTTATAAAATACCCTCTTCTTCTTTTTTGAGAATGAGTTTCGCATGAAAGACTACTTGCTGTGAGTCTGCCTTTCAGTCTTCTTTTATTCTTCCTAAAGAAGACTTTTAGTGCTGTCATTATATCTTTTCTAGTCGAGAGATTCTCAATTGCCATTTTTTAACAGTTTTAGACATTTGTATTGATTAGGAGAATTGTTCATGTATAATTATTAATACCCTTTAATTGATATTATTATCATAAATTGTCGTCTTAGTAACGCTTTTCATGAACACCGAATAGACCCTTTGTGTTTCCAAGCAGTAGAAAAAGTTCTTTTGCTATTTCAATTTGGAGAAGGCTATATGAGGTAGTATTAGGGGTAAATACATATAGTCATACCTCTCTCTATGTATTAATTAGTAGTTCTAATTAAGGTATAAATGAGATTGTATTAATTACTAATTATTAGTAGAAGACTAATTGGTATTCGACATTGGCAGAAGAAAAGTCGTAGGACAATTACTATTGGTCATTGTGCATTATAATTAGAAGAGTTTCATTCTATAGGTATTAATTATGCATAAATATTACTCATGATGGTTGTTATTATTAAGATTATTCATGTACAATTATTAGTAATCATCAAATAATATTATTATAAGATTTTATATACTAATTACTGTTCACTACCTAATAGTAATGCCTATAAGATTAATACCTAATATATAGTAATCTACTATTATAAGAGTCTTTACATACTAATTACTCATGTTCACTACCTAATAGTAATAATACCTAATAGCAATCTACTATTATAAAGCAATATTTTTGAAAAAATTATCATTAGTGAATATAGATGTTTGTTGACTTAATATCTAATTATACCTTAAAAATATTTATATAACTGATATGTTTTTATAGAAGAATAAGATCGAACGTGAATTTGTTTGTAGTATGTATGTTTTAGAAAAATATTTATATAACTAATATGTCTCTATATAAGAATAAGTCTAAGTGGAAAATTTCAAACACTAATTACCCATAAACATAATATTCATATGATAATTAACACTACACTGTCGAGAAACATTATTTTCTAAAAAAGTATATATATATATATATATATATATATATATCTTTAGTCATGAACCAACATCTTGTCCAATTTTTAAATGACCCAAAAAATCACACGTATAACTGAAAAGAATTGTAACACATTTAATATCACATATTTTGATATTTCACAAAAATATTAATCAAAATAAGTGGATAATGTAGTGCATTGGTCACATGACCCACTTAATTATTATATATGTAGTATTCTAAATAAATACATAAAATATAAATAATTGAGTTGGTTTAAGGTGAGTGCTTATATTTAAAAGATTGTAGGTTCAAGTCTCATTGACAACATCATTTTGTTTTATTTTTCTAGTTTTTCCTTGTCAAAAGCTAAAGTTATTCTACTAATATATTTGAAGAATGTAATATACCACAATATCATACCTATAGTATTTAGCTAATGACATCAAATAGGAAGTCAAAAGGTCAAATGCATGAGAATCAAAAGTTGGAACTTTAAATCTTAGCTATCAATTTTTGATCTAATGATTAATAATAATAGTAACTATTAATAATTAGTGAGATGTAATAATCATTGAATATTTCACCTTTTATATATATATATATATATATATATATATGTGTGTGTGTGCGTGTGTATAAAGTTAATAAGAGCACTTATTTTTTTAACTAGAGTGTAACTGTTTTTTTTTTTTTTTTTCTGGAGGGTGGTGGGCGTTGGTGGAGATCAAGATAAGACAATGTCATGTGGCACGCTCTTTTTTTTTTTTTTTTTTTCCTAAATCTACCTTCAACTTCCAAATACCTCCTAATGAGATTCCATCCTGAGACCAACAACAGTGGGAGTAAGGCTCTTTTTCATATTTCTAATTCTAAAATCTATGGATTCCTTTGCTTCCTTCATTCTTGAAATTTCTTACATGATTATCAAAAACTTCAATTTTTTAAAAAATTAATTGCATCATAATAGGGCATTAGAGCCGTAACTGAGGCAAACAACATCGAGCTTTTAAAATTTCAAGCTGGGCCAACTAAAATATATATATATATATATATATATATATAAAGTTGGTGAAGATGCCTAAGGATGTGACACCTCACCCCCTTTGGTTAAAGATGCTTGGAATTCTAGGAAGGGTACCATTAGCTAATAGTCTTAACTAAGTACAATAGATATGATATTGTGGTATATACCATTCTTCAAATACATTAGTAGAGGAACTTTAGCTATTGGCAAGGAAATGAAAAGTAAGGAAATGAAAAGTTAGAAAATAAAACAATGTTGTTAGTGAGATTTGAACCCACACCCTTTTCAATTAAAACATGCACCTTAGACCAACTCAACCATTTATATTTTATGTATTTATTTAAAATGCTACATATATTATGGGGAAGAAGATTCTCACATGAAGAGGTTTTATAACCGATATTGGCTACTTAAAAGATATCCAGATTCATTCAAATACTTGCCTCTTCGTGTATCTATAAATAAATCATCTTCATTTTGGTATAAAAAAAAAAAATCTCTATTATAATTACTAATCGAGTAGTATAATATCTATGATATCAAAATAATAATATCTATTATAATTACTAATAGTATAATAGCTATGATACGAGAGTTATAATCCCTTTTATAATTACTAATAGTATAATAGTTATGATATGAGAGTAATAATCCCTATTAAAATTATTACTGAGGGTAATCCCTATTATTATTACTAATAGTATATCCTTAACTAATAACTATACCTAATAATAATAGGTTTAACATATAATATTTATACCTTATTAGATATTTAATAATATTAATCTTATAGGTATTATTATTAGGTAGTATATAACTACGACATAATAGTATTAGGTATTAGTATTAGATATTCAATAATATTAATCTTATAAGTATTATTAATAGCTATTAATAGTATTTGGTATTACTATTATATATTCATAATATTAATTTTATAAGTATTAATATTAGCTATTACTATTACCCTATGACAATACTCGCTCAAAACATTTTTTTAAGTGATTAATAACACATTTAATTATTCTAAAAAAACACATTTAATTATTTTTTAAAAGAAATTCATTTCAAATGAACCATAGTTATATCTACATCGTAACCACCATAATTAATTTCATTTTCTCTCTAAAATCAGTAAGTTGGGTTTCTAATATATATATATATATATATATATATATATATATATAGAGAGAGAGAGAGAGAGAGATTTGTAACTCCCTTCTTGCTAATTACTTTTTCATTAAGTGCTCCATTATTTGTAACTCCCACATATTTGTAATGAAATTAATTATTTTTCATAATAGTTCCTACCACTTTATATTTCAAACCGTTTGACCTTCAATTTTTTGAGATATCTCCATTGGTATTGTAAAACTTATAAAGCATGTGCCCATCACTCCCTTCGTTCAGTTGCAAGATAACTTTTTCTTTTTGTAGACAATAAGTAAGGTGAAACATCATTTGTCTGAAAGAATGATGGTTTCTCTCTCTTCCACGGATCATAGTGTATTGGATTCGCTTTACTTATATAGCTCATGATATTTGATTTTAACTTTCATTTTAAATTTGGGTCTGATTTATATATTTGGGTTTCGTTGTAGTTGAATTGTTCAATTTTAATTTTAAAATTTTTTCTTTTTATTTTGCACATCTTTATTGTTTTTTTTCTCGATCTTTCACTTTTTGGTATTTTGGTTTTGGTTAGGCAATGTTTTTGGGGTTGATATTGCTCTTGATTTATGGTTTTACGTGTCGATTTCTATTTTGATTTTGGTACATAATTTATACTAAAATTTTTGTTTTATTTCTGCTCTTGATTTTTTTTTCATTTTATTGATTTTCCCTTGAAAATTTGGTTTTAATTTTTGATTAAATGATGTATATCACTTTTTCTCTTGGTTATGTTTATAATATAAACCAACCAATTTCTATTTCCATAAATGTTAATTGAAATCTAGACTATAAATCCTGCATATATAACAATGTAAATATTTTATTTTCTATTTTGTAAAAATTCTCAAGTATATGTCTAAAATATCTTTATTAAGGGCGAGATGAAAAATAATTCAACAATTTGATATCATTGAAAGATACTTTAGGAATTAAAAAAATATATAGAAATAACGATTTACTCATACCCATATACAAATCGATAACAAATATTTATTCTAAAATGAAAGTATTATACTAAAAATGATCATCAATTTGCGTATATTGACAAAACCTAACTTTTTAAAAACATTAAGTCAACAAATGCCTATATTAATTATAATTTTATTTTTATAAAAGTACTCTTAAAATATATCAATTAATCTCAATGTTAAATTGCACCCGTGCAGAGCACGGGTACTGGAACTAGTTTACATAACAAGTTGAGCATGTATTTGAGCCTTTGCACGAGCAATATGGCCAATTAGTGTGTGTTAAATAGAGTCGACAATATTCATATAATATTAGTACACTTTTAAAGAATCAAAGATTATTAAGTCCGACTAGACAAATATGAATGAAACTAATATGGACGTCCGTAATAAATAATAATATGAATGAGTGTATTGTGTGTGATGACGTTGTTCTGAATCAAATTAATAGGGCAAAATGATTCATGTAGTCAATCACTTTAGGAAAAAAGTTGAGCTGAGCTGAGTTGAGTTAAGTTGGGCTCGGTTTTAGCATTATTGAATGATTTGAATCGTTGTTCGACTTTGAACCCGTGGTATGCGAGTTGTAGAGAGTATTTTATATTCAAGTACCGTGAGATGTGATTTGTTTCTGGCAGAATTTTGTAAAATTTTTGTTTGATTTCCCTCTTTTTTCTGAATTTTTTTTGCATTAGATGTATGTATGCTTTCATGTTTTGGGCACGATGTTCACATTAAATTACTCCGCTCATGTTCATTTTCCTAGCACTTTTTACCAAATTTTACTTTAATTTTTGTTAATTTAATCTACCCTACAGAATGATTTTTCCCAACTAAAATAAAGGGAGCTTATTTTGCTTTAATTTATAACATCTTTGCAAAATGGTTAAAATTTAATATGATTGTCTACTTTATTTTTGGACTAATCAAGCTATATATTATTGACATTAATTCAATCACTTGATATGTTTGCTTATTTCATTTTAATTTCTATTTTTTTTTTTTAAACCCACTAACATCATTGAAATCCAATCCCTTGCTAGAGATCCATGGTTACACCTATTTTGTTACTTTTCTTACTCCCCATTTTTTCCATGGAAATAACCTTGTCCTAATTAAAGCAATAATCAAGTGGTACTTCCAAAATATCAATGTAAATATCTCACTTCTAAAAGACATGTGCAATATAAATGACAAAATTACCCTTTGAAGAAGGCATATGTTGACATCAAAGGCCTAAAAGAAGTTATTATAAACTCTATCTGTTTCAAAAAGTTTTATAGTTTTGTCACTCATTAATAGAGTAACATAAAATTGTGATATAACCAACATTAGTTGTTTCGGAATAAATTAATTAATTAAAGAAACTCTTATTAGTGATCTGTTTTAGTTTGTGTGTAAATAAACAAGAGGGTTTATTATTATTATTTTTTTTTTTATTTTTTAGAAACGGGGGAGTAGTTGTTAGGAGATTACTTAGAAAATAGCCGTTCAAATAATAAATAAAAGTAGACATTAAGACAAAGTTAAATATCATCTTAAGAAACTACAATCAATTGAATAAATATCCGTTGGAAGGATTTTAAATGAGAAATAGAAAAACTAGCAGTTTTTTTATCTAATTGTTGCAGGGTGTCTCTATACGTATTAATTGAATAAGTAACAATTAGAAGGATTTTAAGAGAAAATTAGAAAAAACTGGCCATTATTATCTAACTGTTGCAAGGTGTCTCTACACGTGGGATAATTTTCTTGGAACAGGCCGAGGGAGTGGTTGTAAGGAGATTACTTAGAAAGTAGCCGTTAAGTCAAACTTAATTATCATTTCAAAAAAATAAAATAAAAAAAAGACAAACCTAAATATCATCTTAAGAAACTAACATTAATTGAATAAGTAACCGTTGGAAGGATTTTAAAAGATAAATAGAAAAACTAGCCTTTATTATTTAACCGTTGCAGGGTATCTCTATATGTATTAATTGAATAAGTAACAATTTGAAGGATTTTAAGAGAAAAAAATTTAAAAAACAAAACAAAACTAGCCGTTATTATCTAGCTGTTGCAAGGTGTTTCTACACGTATTGAATGTTGGAGTATAAAGGGAGTGAGATAGTTGCTAAGAGAGACTATAAAAATGAAGAGAAAATTACCTAACGTGAGAGCTAATACATATAGTTTATAATGCTCTAGGTTACACTGTATTTGTTTCTCTTCTTACAAAAACCTTTTGAGTTAATGCTCTCAATGGATGAGGATATGCTGCTTAAGAAGGATTTTCAACACAATTTGCTAGTGCGTTTAGATGAATTGAAATCACGATCGTTGTTCTTGGCATTTCAGAAGCGAAACGGTAATTGGTACTTTCTAGAAGGCGAAAAGCTCCATCTTTTTGATTGGGGTTATCATTCTCAGTGAGAAAGTCTTACAAAAAAGACTAACCTTCCATGAAGAGATGTTCAGGTAAAGCTTATGTTTTTTTTTACAATAAGCTCATCTGTCTCTATGTTAATTAATTAATTTATATATTATTATGTTATCTTATATTTTGTGTTTTCTGCCTAACGTTGGTGGAAAATTTCCAGGCACAAGAGAGCTACCCCTCCATTGGAGCTTGATCATCCCCAGACGGAGGCATACGTGGAAATCACTCCCTCACCTCAATTTCGACTGCCGCCATTTCTCTAGATTGCCCCATTTTTCCAAATTCGTCACCCAATTTCTCACACACCGAAATCCCCATTTGGCCTAGCCCACATAAAAAAGATGGCCTCCTAGGCCCTTTGAGTTGTCGAGATCCTCGAGGATTCAAAATCCATGATAAATAGTAGACCCTTTGAGTTGCCGAGAACCTCAAGGCTTCAAAATCCAGGATATATTGGCCCTTTGAGTTGTCAAGATCCTTGAGGATTTAAGATCCAGGATTGCCCTTTAATTGGGGCTTTTGCTTTTGAAGAGCTATTGAGTTTCAGATGATTCCAAGGAAATTGTCATTGCTTCTAAAAATTGTTGACAATGATAACATAATACTTTTGAGTCAATTTTCTTGTGCGGAATAATTAGTAGAATCAACAAATGCTAGCTCCCTTGTATTTTTTTGTATTATTTATGTAACTGAGAGGAATGGAGAGGAAACTACAGAGAGGAACTGAGATTAGGGTTTGTGAGGAGTCCATTGTAATCAATACATAAAGGAATCATTGACCCGATCTTCCTATAAAAAAACGTTGGGATTATTTGCTGAATCTCGATAAATCCTTGTATTTTTGTGTGTACTTGTTTATATTGTATTCGTTCATATATTCATTAGTTATTCCACGTTTTATAGTTATAATAATTTGTCTCTTCACAATTATAATGATTTAGTCTTTGTTTATTTTCATTTCTATTTTTCTTTTCTTTTTCTTAGTTTTACTCCACACTTATCTTGTCTCTATGTTTCTTCCCTTCAACTCCTAGTTTCCCGTTTTTATGCACAAATGTTCAAAATTTGTAATCAGATAAAAATAAATAAATAAACAATATATGTTCAAAATTGACCACAGATATGTTCAGTTGTGTTAGCCGAACATACATGGGGTATTCAGCTCACAGTGACCGAACACCACTGTGTTGTTCCATCAAGCCTGACCAAACACAACTTGACATGGCTGATGCCTTGGTTGTTTCACTTGACTTGGCTGATGCCTTGGCTGTTTCACTTGACTTAGCTCTATATCCACAGTTGAGGCAGCTCCGTACTGACGCCTCACTACTACTTAATTAATTAATTAACGACTATGCGATTTCATAACCTGAGCTTTCCTTGGAGTGTTTCTATGATCACTTAGGTAATTTTGATGATAACTATTCAGCTAATACCCGTATAGAGCCGCAATCGCGTATAGGTGTGCCTTGGTGGGGTTCCACCATCTCAGATTGGCTCCTGGAAACAGAAGAGTCTAACTCCCTAGCTCGCCCCAAGCCTTACACTTATGCCCTCTAGAGCTATAAATGGTTCGCCCTCGCGATTCCGAAAAACTATTAATGTAATCAATCTTGCGAAAATCATAGCTTTCTTGTCGTCTTCTCACCTGTAACTAAGTACACTGGGCTGAAAACGTTTCTATGATCACTTAATTGGTAATTTCACTGGGTTATTTTCAGCTTGTTTTTTCTTGAATAGAATAAACTAACTCCTACGCGGGGCGTTACGCTGTTAGACCATTTAATCAAATTGCGTCTGACTGACTCATTCTTTCAATCGGGTAGAAGATCTAATCCATTTCGGGAAGGCCATAACTATGAAGTTGATGCCGGATATATATCTTCAGTAAGACGCATCGATTTGACCTAATAGACTGAGATCGAAATAGAATTGATTGACTCTAATATATATCAAGTAGAAATGGGGGCCAAATCCGCTATTGAGTCAAATCAGGAGTCTCGGTATCGCTTTTACTCTCACTCAGATCAACGAGCAGTCAAATGTATTAAGCATTTAAGTGAGTTCCTTGTTCCTGAGCTAGGCTGCTAAGTGTAGCTACGCTGTCGAAGGCATTCATAAATCGAGTTTTGAGCTACTTGTTCGAACTGTAGCTACGCTTCCGAAGGAATTCCTTCTTCTGAGTTCTGAGCTACTGAGCTCTGCGCTACTGAGCTACTTGTTCCTGAGCTGACTATAGCTACGCTTCTGCAAGAATTCCTATGTTATGGCACGGATGTCCGAAAAGAGGGTCGTTTTTGGATCCTGAAATTCTTAGCTGATGCCTTGCCTTGGTTGTTTCACTTGCCTGATGCCTTGGCTGTTTCACTTGACTTGGCTGATACCTTATCTGTTTCACTTGACTTGGTTGATGCCTTTTCTGATGTCTTGCCTGTTTCACTTGGCTGAACTCCACAGTGATGTTCGGTTAGCCCTAGCCGAACACTATTGTGGTGTTCCTTCAACCAGTGCCAAATATTGAACACCGAAAAAAAACCCAACAAATACCATATACATTGCAAATAAAATGATATTTAACACAAAAATTGAAACAAAAATGCTATTTAAACTTTAAAATGGAAGGAATTTCGTATCTAGGGCCTTCCTCATTGTGAAATCAAAGTTCTTCTTTTTCTTCTTCTGTCTTTTCTTCTTCCTTCTCCAAACTTGAAGATTGTTGTTGGTTGCTTTCTTCTTCAAAAACTTTCCTTTGTTTTTCAGGGTAATGTGGGTATGAGTGGAGGTTTGCAGAATGTTGCGTTTGAAATGAGGGGGAGGGAGTGCGGTTTTGTTGCAGTAAAATGGGTTTGTTTAGGTTGGTGTATTGATAAATGGGGGTGAGTGTGATGATATTGGGTGGGTGTATTGAGAAAGAAATAGTGAATTAATTGAAAAAATGTAAAATAGAAAATGTAGGGGTGGTGTATTTAGTATTTGGGTTGGTGTG
This sequence comes from Platycodon grandiflorus, assembly GCA_016624345.1. NCBI lineage: Eukaryota > Viridiplantae > Streptophyta > Magnoliopsida > Asterales > Campanulaceae > Platycodon > Platycodon grandiflorus. The sequence continues at coordinate 20,707,972 of CM028365.1, read as the reverse complement.
AAATTAGAATATGGTGTATATTAAAAGAATGAGTGTATTTAGAGGAAAATGTGGTGTTAATAGCCCCACCCATTTTTTAACTTGTAAAACCTTGTACAAAAAATTAAAATTTCAATTAAAAGCTTCCGTTCATTAGGTATTAGAAAACTCAACAAGATGCTATTTGGATGTCGACTACTGCTGAGTCAATTTGGGCGGGAGAGCAGAACCTTCAATTTGTTGCAAACATTAGCTAAACAATGTATTTATATACCCATTTAAATGCATTTAGCTTTTTTTATTACAGCTCTCTCTCTCTCTCTCTCTCTCTCTCTCTCTCTCTCTCTATATATATATATATATATATATATATTTCTTTATCATTGTGGGAGAATGAGTATGATGGAGATGTATGTGTGGTTATAGACAACTATGAATAGTTTAAGAATATTTTGTTGTGTCCACAATGTTTGCATTAGTAATTCTACGACAATGACAAAGAACTACTTAGTTCATGTTCTTTTAATTTACACAGTAAATGGTGATGGAGATGTTTGCATTACAGGCATTCTACCACAATGACAAAGAACCTTTACAAATAATTGAACACTCATTTTAGAACGGGGATGAATACAATTAAAGTATCATCCATTTTCGTTTCAATAAAATTCCACCTTTTTCTACATTTCTCTACCACCACTTAATGTTCATTGTAGCAATTCAACTGGAGGGAAGGGAGAAAGTAAGAAAAAATGGTCCCTCTTTACCATTATTGATCCCATAAAAATTTGCTGAGAATCAAGAGATATGCAGAAGCCCAGCTGCAGTCATTTCCTCATTACCCTCTCAAATAACTAGAAAAAAAAATTTAAATACAGAAAAGTGAATTCCTAAAACACGAACAGATCTTGATCCTCAAACTTGTGCTTTCTGAATCATCTTCTGTGTCTGTTCTCCATCCTCCTTGACTTTGCACATTCTCCAAACCATAAAAATCGCGCACCTTTCTGTGAACGCACCGGGGTTCCTTGTGTAGCCTGTTGAGATGCATGCACAGATATGAAATTACTGTTTACCCAGTGAACATGAAGAATGGCAGCAAATGAAAATCCACCCCGCTCCAAAATGGTGCACATTATAATCTCACATTAGGGTGCATTTGGTAAAACCATAGGTTGTCGTATTAACAGTATACCTTCCCCCTTCTATGATGTCGGGTGTTGTTCCAGCAGAAAAGACCACTACAGCCTCCAGCTCCCGACCCAGATTCATATCCCCTACAGGGAAAGCCACATGAATTTATTAGTGAATTTGCAAGAAGAGATCGGGAAGATGTTTCTTATTCACAATTCAAATAGAAGGACCAACTGAATAACATATATTATGTGTGATAAAATGCAGATGTGAAGTATAAATGGCAAGGGTCATGTCAAGTGCAAAATGTAAGTGTATATATTTGAGTTTGTTAGTAACTCACATGTTTTCTTTGCTGAACTTGCCCACATAGCTGCTATCATGCAGCAAGCTTGGTGACATTGGATAATGATCAATCCTTTTGCTACTTGGATTCTTCTTGAGAACCCTTCCGTCGTTAATTTTCAGAAGATCGATTTCACGGTTTAGCTTGTCTTCCCAGTGCTGGGATGTCAAGTTCATGGAATTTATTGATTCCGGTTGATTTGGATGATAGATACCATCTTGGGGCAGGACCTGATTCCTTTCAGGCTTCAGACGATTTAATGATCCAGGAGTGCCTTTGTCTGCAGTCTGTAACCATGCAGTTTCTAATCTCTGTTCATGAATAATGGACTCAATTCTCTGAACTGGAATCACAGGCTTCCGCCCTTTTGTGGAGTCATTCATTTTAGCATTCCCTTCCACCAAGAGAAGAGGTGATCCGGCGCTAGACTTGATTGTCTTACCCAGCTTACCTTCAGAATCATTGAAGCTTCCTTTCGATATCTTTAGTGGCTCCTGGAGTGAATTAACATCAGAATAGTCATCTATTGCATGGGAGAATATTGCTTTTTTTTCCAGGTTTGCCCCTTCAGATGTTTCTATCTTCTTCTGAACCAAAGAATTTGACAGTACAATTGGCTTTGCACTGATTGGACAAGTCCCATCATCTGGCAACAGTATTATTCTAACTTCTATATTGTGTCGCAGAACAATTTCAAATGAGTTTGTGATGCTGCTAAGAAACCTTTCAGCTCTAGCTTTGATATCTCTATTCTCAAAGGCAATGTATGCAACAAAAACACCTGGAAATTAGAAGTGTTTCCATAGGAAAATGAGTGTTACCATAGGAAAATGAGACGGCTGATGTGAAAATTTTCAGAGCCTGCAACTTAGATTTGCTGATAACATTACTTTCTTAAGAAATTCTGCCACGGAAAGACAACATGTTGCCATAACCACGTACTTAATTTTGGTGTTGTACATTGTTCTGAAACTCTAAATAAATAAAACCTTACATATTCAAAGTGTACAAAACATGACTTCAATCACATCAAGAAACTAAATGGTTTACGCTTAAAAGTGAAACAAAAGGTCACTGAAATGACTAGAAAGTACACAGTACTTGTATATTGCTAAAATCCTATGGGTCAACATTTGACTACTTTTATGGCAAGTGAACTTCGATATCAAAATTTGACAGCTTATCATGGCAAGTGAACAATCAAGTAATAATATGCTGCACTTCATCTGAAGTTCCTATGACCAAATGCAGGAACAAAGCAATCTTAATAGAAAATAGCATGACAAATTAATCCGCAAATATTTATCAAAGTAGCACACTAACTCAAAATTAGGCAGTCTTTATCATACGAACCCCTGTCAACATGCTACCCATAGTTATCATAACTGTAATACTCATAATCCCATCCATGCAAAAATTGATGCAGACCCATTTTGGTTCAAACTTCAAGGGATAGATTAGGCACTCAGTTGATGGGGGACTCATACTTTTCCAAATAGATACACAGGCTCAATTCCTGTTAATATGTAATAGGGTCAATTGATCGTGAATCAGTAATAATCGTTGACTCGGTCGATTCCTTTCTTCAATACCCTCTTCCTGTTCACCTTGATTTTCACCCAAAAACATAGCACAAGACCACTTAAAGAAGCCTTTAGCTAAAACTAATGTAATCCAGCATCCCTTGCTTTCTTTGCACTCCATTTTCTTACCAGGTCTCGTTCTGAATTCTATAGACAAAATCTCAAACGCATCTAGTAGGAGAACTAAACACAGTTGAAGTATGTGTGTGTGTGTATATGGAAGTCGACTGCTCTCTCTCTCTCTCTCCCCGTGTACGTTTTTGCAAGTTATCGGAACTTTTATTCTGCATGCTTGATAGGATTTTTCCAATCAAGTCTCTATTCAGCAGAATTCAAATTTGTATGCATCATTATGATGTCAACTGCTGCAATTCTCCTTAACTCATTCATAGTCAAAAGCATCAAGATATATAGTTTATGGATAGAGGCAATAGGATTGTTCGTAGATGTGGAATCCTCTCAAGTTACAATAAGCTGAGTAGTTAAATAGGTTCAGCATATACCTGTTTAAATTGTAATTACCACGGTCTTCGTTGTTCAATATATGACGATACAAGAGCTATTTTGATTCTCAGCATGCAAAACTAGATTCCTATCTCCAAAATGTATATCAATTTGATTACTATGCACATAGCAAAGCAAAAGAACTGATAAGCAAAGACTTGGGTGGAAAACAAATGCAGCTATTGTCCCAATTTGAATAGAGATATGCTACGAAAACATTAAATGCGAGTGATAGAAAGTTATTACCACCTTCAACTTCAGAGATTGACACAAGCTTTCCATAATAATGTAGCAACTGCCTGAGTGTCTTGGAATGACACCTGTCAATGCATCGCACCCAGATGTCATTTAAGATGTCCGACTTAATGCTTCTCGGTATCGTATTCCCAACCATAAAGTCATCTTCTGTGGCAGTCACTGCATCCCCATTTATGAATTTGTTGTGAGTAGGCTTGGAATTGAAACTAACACCATCCTTGAATTCAAGTGGATCTTCCTGACCGGTTGGATTGTGTTGCACAGCTTTAGAAAAGTATGTAGGAGAAGTAGACTTTCGGGGTGCATAGTGAGCATCTGGCCTCTGCTTCAGCGAAAATGGATCTCTAGAAGTACTAGATGGATCATCTTCGGTTGTCTTAGAGCTCTGTCTCCAACTGCTTCCCGAGGGAGTACGATCTGGCGAAGGTACAGAGCCAAGCTGTAACAGGGTAGCTGTGAACCATGTTGAACGCTCACTGGAAACTCTTAGCTGCTTCTCAGCCTCAGAAAGAAGCTTCAAAGCATGCTTCAATCTTTCCAGTTCACTTTCAGCCACTGAAAAATGGTTTCCAAAAATCACAGAAAGATTCAACAGATAATTATGAAGCTACAAATTGGCTATATCAAGGAAAGATGACATTTGAAAACTGATGCAAGAGATCAGGAAGATAGGCATGCGTCAATTGATTTTGAAGCAAGTTGACCACGCAAGGGAACTTCAATTTTATTGTTTTCTAAGATAGTAAATTACCATCTATACCTTTTGAAGAATTACCGAGTGTCGGACAAGATGGATAATATGAAATGAAACAAATTAAAAATTGATTAGGATGAATATGTTTGATGTAACCATCTCCGTCTTAGAAGATTGAATACATGCAAAAATTATCATTCAGAAAAGATAAACATATTGAATAGAGTTACAACTATCTTTATATTTATTATCAATACAATTCAAGATTAACATAATTGGACACTCAGTGATGTGAAGCACTAAAAATATTTCACAGATGAGCACTATTCAAGTTAAAACTACCCTTTTAGCCTTCATGCAGCCTCAGTTTCTGATAAAATATGGCAATTCAAGCAAGGAAATCTAAGCGCAAAAACCTAAAACCATATATTGTAGGCAACCATAGTCATTAATATAAAATATGTATAATTGATTACAAATAATTGGCCTGGATACTTAACGGATTGGGTGATTAGCATCCCTTCTCTATTCTGTTACCCGAAACATAAAAGATCAACATAAACACAGGATGGACAAGCAGACCTTATCATTTTCATTAAAAAAGATTACCCTGAAAATCATTAAAGAGAAGTAATGAATGTAATTGACCTAAAAAATAGGAAAAAAAATAATCAACCAGATGTTGGTTCTAGTGGTTATGAATTCCTTGCAAGAAGCTCCTGCTCTGCAGATCGAATTCCATCCCCGTCATTTATCTTTCAAGTGTAACACGGTGACAAGCTGAGAGCAGAAGTTTTGAATCCGTACTTGAGTGATTACAGGGATTTTCCCTGCCACTCCTCCCTTCTCTCTCTCCCAAAACACACACATGCACAGAAAACTCTCAAAACAAAGAGTCTGTACTGACCTACTGAGTTATGACTTTGACTGGCGTCAACTAACGAAAATTCTCTCTAAACTCTTAAGTCAACCACTTGCAATCTCAACAAAAATCTGCAACCTGAATATATAAGTTATGTATCCTAGGTTATAACAGCTCATCATATGGAAAGCAAGGCCAAGTGCATACTAGGAGGTTATTGCTAGCCGAAAGTTCAGGTCTGCCACTGATTTTCACCACCCAACACCCTCGATAACAAGGCAATACAAGGGAATTGCGTTCTTAGTGCGTCAAGCTTCAGATCCTCTTTATTTCCAATTTCAGTTATACTCTCCATATGGGGATGTCCCAAAATTAGAAATCTCTTTATAGAGTCAAAGATTAAGATATAAGATATGTTAGTTTCCTATATTATTCTGATGGAATGACTTTGAGAATTTACTATAAAAGCAAACATGTTACTTTTTTCTTTTTCTTTTTCTTTTTTTTTTTTTTTTTTTGTTGAGATTATTTTGGTATATTTTTCATTAGTAGTTTGAATGCATTACATTCATGATTGACTAAATAGTAGGGCACCCAAGGGGACCTCCAAGTGTAGGAGATGTGTTAAAACTCGCTGTTTCGTCACAATAGGAAGAAGCCTCTTTATGATTTATCTTTTACCATGTGTAGGGATATCATTCTTTTATAAGCATTGAAAATCATTGGAATGGAAATATATAAGAGGCAACAACCAACCACAAAAGGCTGGCTGCAGCCTTCTAGTGTGCGTCTAACAACAGTATGCTTAACAATAGGCAATGAATTTTAAAAATTAAAAATAATAATATAATAATTTTTGACATTACAAATGCCAACTAGTCGGATCTATCTTGTAAGAGAAAAAACAACAGTCTATATGTCAAAAATAGAGCCTACCAGACTATGTACCACGAAATTGTAGTTGGTACATGGGCACACTACCACCCGTTATCATTACAAGAAGCAATCTTGGTATTTGGGAACATGAAAATAATTAACATGTGTACGGTGCCAGCCACAAGACTCCAGCCAATAATGGGCACTTTGCAAATAAGACATCCTGTGGCATTGTCAGGAGCAACGAGTGTCTGAAATGTGGATAAATAAATACTCACCACGAGGCATCTCCATCAGGGACATCTTGATCTATGTAGCCTCCAACCTAGCACGTGGTGCATGTCTGATTCAAGGTGCATGCCAGATAAGGGGAACACGCACTAAGATCCCTACTCACTCACTTCAGAAAGAAAACTCCAGAAGATTATGATCCAATGAGAGGACACTGTACTACTGTTTAGAAATATGGACCCTTAAGATGCTATAATAGAATTAGCCTATCGACCTCATATTCAACTTTCCTTAATGGCTACAGCAGCCTGAGACAGGTGGAATGCTCAAAGAGTTTTATTGTAATCATTCAGGATGGCTGAGGTGGCTTGGACAGGATGGCTAAAGGCAAGATGTCAAATGCCACATGGATTACTCTTTTTGTTGGCCATTCTTTCAACATAGGGCAAGCTCAGGATACGTGTCTCTGAGTAGAGGATTGAGCCTCCATTTGATGCTCAAGGCCTTCTCTAGAATTGCAATTTTCTACTAGTATCAATGCAAGGGGAAAAGGGATTCATGTAGCCAACCACAATTAATTGGCACAGAGGCTGAGTTGAGTTGAGTTGAGTTGAGTTGCATTTATATTATCTTCTTACAATTTAATAGAGAACTCCTGTTTGGATTTTGTATAGAATGAGATAATTTGACGAATTCTTGCTCGGCTGGCAAGCATTATTTGTCTGATATAAGTATGATGTAGTTATTGTTTAGTTATAGTATTGGATATTTACATTTAATTAGAACCAACTTTAAAAAAAGAACTTATTTCAGTACTTGAAAAGGATTATTAAAATTCAGATCTTGTTGTTGTGGTTATATTTGGGCTTAGCATTGATGACATGAAGCATAAAAATTTTGGTTTTGACCAATTTGGACAAATTGCACACCCACACATGATTTTACAGAATGCTCAACACATATTTAGGTGGCTTTCATAGTAGCACCAACAACCTCTTATGATGAGGAAAAGAAAAGGTATGAAAAAATTGCAAGAATCCCATATACTCCCTCCGTCCCAAAAGTAACTGTCGTCTCTTCCATTTTGGGATGTCCCAAAATAAGTGTCCCCTTTCCTTTTGTAGAAAGTTTTTCTAAACCAATGTTCTATAATACCGTTCTGAATTGTGAGATTGAAAAAGCAATGGGTCCTATTGATTTGACACCACTAAGGGATAACTTGAGGGTGTTAAAGAAAAAACACGTGGAAACAAATACCTTCTCAAAACCCATGTAAAGTCAATAAGGGACTCTTATTTTGGGACGGTGGGAGTATAATTCAATATGTTTCATTCCTTCTATTGCCATCGCATATATCAAGGGGTCCTCACTCAGAAGAGGTTATCAATTGACAATAATTGCACCTCGGATTTTACGCCCTCAATATTTTCTTGGAACTGTACGCTGACTTTTGCACTCCTCGTTATCCTCTTGCCTTTGTGTTTCCGTGCCCATGCCAGATCCTTGTTGCAAGAGTCCCTAGGTATCTTGTCCTATGGTTTCTCTTCCCGTATGACTATTTCAAAAACCTCACAAACAAAAAGTTTCCTTTGGTCTACTGCTAAAGGAATACGAAACCCACGCCCAAGCCCAATGATAAGTCTATGCCAAGCATGTTTTAAATGGTCTAACCTATCATCAATTCAATTCCTGTTATAGGTTTTTTTTCTTTTTCTCTTGAAAGTATGGAGGTAGGAGTCTTTCTCTATTGAAGGATAGAACTTGTTAGGAAAGAAGTAGGAGAGAGAAAAGGGAGATAAAGAAGATAACGAGCTGTGAAGAAGCACACATACCAACATCAGGGTGAGTTTTTGGCTTTTAATCATCAAATACAAGAGATGGATCTCCAGGACATCTAGCGTGTATCTCACACAACACTTGAAATAGTCACCTCAGAGCACAAGTTTCACACAAAGTCCGTGCAATCAACATGGGCAGAAAGAATGGTTTCTCCTATACTGTCTACAGAATCAACCAATTCGTCTAACCACCCTCATGGGCACTAAACCAATCTTGTGGACTTAAACCTAGAAACTTTGATCCTCAACAGCAAATAGACTTCCAATGAATTAGTAAATGAGACCACAAACCAAAAATTATACTCCCTCCGTCCCGGATAAATGTTTCTACTTTCTATTTTGGGATGTCCCAATTAATGTTCAAAAAGACTTTTAATCTACCTATTCTCTATCATTCTTCCTAATATACCCTTAAAGCTTTATTTAATATAACACATTTCATACAAACTCAATTATTTAAAGTGGTTGAACTCAATTAATGTTCATGGGTATTATGGTCAGAACACATTTTACAGCACATTATTAATTATGTTTGTTAATTCCAGTGTTTTATCCACTAGGAACATTTATCCGGGACAGAGGGAGTAAAAAATAAGCTTGGGATCACGTTGTCAAAAAATATCTGATGATAGCATCTTTTGGTTCTTTAAAAATGAAATATGCAACAGAAAATGCAATATGTTAAATGCGATTTGGTAAAACTAATGGCATTACTTAATTAGCGTCCAAAAGGTAATCACTATTTTATCGACATTAAATAACTTACTGCAAGCCCCACATGTAACATCTTTCATGCAAACTTTTGAGTCACCCTAGATATAAAAGACTGAAAGAGTATAATTGCAAGCTTAGAGAACGTACATCTATATTCTAACTGTAAGGGAACCATGGGGAATTCACACATCAGAGTTATGCTAAATTTCTTGTTTATCATTCAATATAAGTGGACAGGCTTTTGTTTTAAGTTTGAGTGCTTTCTTCACAGTTGCTTCATATATTGGCACTGTGACTCGTAAAGATGGCGTAGGTCACCTCCTTTCCAGGTTACTTAGGTGCATGAACTACACTCTACCAACTCTGCAAACTAGTTGATTGAATGATTGATTGAAGTCTACCATAAACCACTGCATATCCAACTCTCAGAGTTATAAGTTTACTATATTGGTAGTTTGGTACAGAAAACTTGTAATACAGAAAAAATGAGCTATAAGAGTGGGTGTGCAGAACTTACAACTTCTCCCATCAATGAACGAATCACTATATCTGGTTTCAGCTTGGTAAGTCCCAGCAATAATATCCATAATTAGGGTGGCCAGTTGAGACATCAAAACCATAGGATCGACTCCCGAGTCCATCAACTCTCTGGCTCTTTTCACTGTTTCTGCTGTGTCTGATGACATTGCCAACTCCAAAAGTTCCAATAGTTTCTCATCAGAAACCACCCCTACCTACAAAGAACAAAGTAAATACAAATTCATATTATAAACCTATATTAAGGATTCGCAAAGTTCTGAAACTGCGATAATTTGGTAACTTGTTGATACCAAATCTTTCCCTGTTCAGAAGCAGAAATATAACTGATACAAAAGACACAAGTATGTATAAATTATTGAAGCATTATGCCATATGTTCAAGCTTTGGGCTTCATGACTCATGAGTTAGATTAAGTGAAAGATCATAAACCAAGTCGAAAAAACAAAGCCAAGCAAGGATAGTAAGAACTCACAAGTTCATTAACCAGAGAAGTAGTGATTCTTTTTCCCAACAAACTTAGTTGATCCAACATAGTTTCCGCATCTCGAAGTGAACCATCAGCATTCAGAGCAATCAAATCTAATGCATCTGATTCAACATCTAAATTTTCATCAGCAGCAATCTTCTGCAACCTTGTTATAATGTCAACATCTTTGATTTTGTTGAAAAGGTATTTCTGGCACCGGGACAAAACAGTGCGGGGCACATTATCCAGATCAGTAGTAATGAATATGAACACGAGATGCGGATGTGGTTCCTCAAGGAATTTAAGGAAGGCCAGCCATGACTTAGAGGGCAATAAATGACACTCGTCAACTACAATAACCTTGTACAACGGAAAGTCTGATTGAGAACCCACCATCAGGCTCTTCAATACATATTTAACTCTATCAATTCCCTTCTTATTGGAGCCATCAACTTCAGTAAGAGCCCTGCTCTTGCCAGAAATGAAATCAGTGCATTCCCTGCAAACTCCGCAGGGTTTAGCCTCTTCAGAGGCAAGGCAATTTAAAGCAGATGCGAAGATCCTCGCGGCTGACGTTTTCCCAGTACCACGGGGACCTTGGAAAAGATAAATAGGAGAAATCCTTCCCCTTTGAATCGCATTCATGAGGGACTGAACCACAATATTCTGCCCAACCAATTCCTCAAAGAACATTGGCCTATACTTCTGGCTAAGGCTCGTTATATTTTCCGGCAAACTTTCCTCTTCCCTTTCACCATTTAAAGCTACTAGCTCCAATCCTTCTTGTTGGCTCCTACAGCTGGATGACCATCTCCTTCCATCCAACCGACTCAATGCCTCCAAATCAAGCTCCCCAAAGTTGGTGGAAAGCTCATCATCGGTTCCTACAGATGACCCACCTCTGCCATCAGCACTACTGGTTAGCAACGGTATTAGACCTTGAGCAGTCCTCGAGACAAGTCTCTTCTTGTTGGAACCCAAAGAGGATCCACGACGTCGTCTGCGAGACATAGTTTGGCTCCCACACAACATGCTGCTTCCTTTCCTCCTCAAGGTATCAGAAAGTGAAGGTGAATAACAACTACCACAAACACCTCTCCGCTTTGAAGTCGTTCTCTTTGACCAATAACAAGGAATCCCACATCCCTGGCGACCCGGTACATCCAACTGATCATCCACTTCATTGTCCCCATCAGTAAAAGAAATAGTAGTTGCATCCCAAGACCCAACAGTGCTGGGATTCCTAACACGATACCTATTGAAAGAACTTGTGGACAACGCCGGAGTACTATAACAATACGAAGAATCCTCTTTCCTACTACTACCTCTCAACAGTTTCGATGACTTAAGCCTCGAAAGCAAAGGCGATGCAGCTGTAGCCCGTCTTAAATCAGCCGAATTAAGATACTCCTCAGTATCATCAGACTGATCAACCAAGCTTAACTGTCTCTGTAGTTGTTGTAAATGTTGTTTCAAAATAACAGCAGATTGTGAACCTTTCTTGAGTTTCTTCTTCATTGAGGTTCGCCTAATTGGTGGTGTGAGATTTGTATCCTTACTTTGAAAGATCAACGACGCATACCTGTCAGCAATGTAAGTATCACTCTTGGAATCCCCATCACCACCACCACCATTATTCCGTGCATCGCTTAGACTGTCGTCAACACTCTCATCACCACCAACACTATCAGCGGTGGCGGCGGCAGCAACAGCAGCATTGCCTCGGTACTGGTGTGGCGACTGCCGCCGGTCTTCTGAATGTGCCGTGAGGGAAGCACTTCTCTCGCTCTCCGATTTGTGCGTTCTCCAATTGTACAGAAAAACTTTTTTGTCTCTCCTTCCGCTACTCCCATTATTACTTCTATTAGAACTATCAACTTTCAGTTGAACGGGATGGCGCTCTGTTACCTTATCCCGAGGCTCGTCCAGATTGAGATTACTATTATTTCTATAGTGGTGATAATAATGATTGACGGTGGAGGAAGAAGCCGCTGCCGCCGCGACGGCAGCAACGGCGGTGGATCTAGCAGAACTGAGCGGGGAACGCCAGGAAGAAGTGGTTTGGGGATCTCGCAGAGCGCGTGACGCCTTTCGGATTTGTATAAGTTCCTTCTTCAAGTGCAGGTTGCTCGGATCAACAACCGCAACTCCTCCGCCGCCGCGGCGCATTTCCGACATCACTGCTACTAAAAAAAAATCCCTCGTCTGAAAACTCAAAACCAGTTCACAAAACAGAAGAGAAGCCTCAGTTTACAGCTCCACATTTACACACACACACACACAGACATTCAAGGTGTGAAATGGATGTGATAATTGTAGACTTGCAGATCTGACAGAGTTTTCCTATGCTATAAATTACATTTATTACATTTATACAATTACATATATAGATAGATACAAAAGGAAGGTGCTGAATGACGAATGTACAGCTGGGAAAATGATGAAGAAGATGAACGAAAACTAGGGCTTCAGAAAAAGGAAAGAGATTTGTCAAAGTGTGAATGAAAATCGAAGAAATTTTGGAAAATGGATTTCATGCCAGTTTTCCCCCCCAAACCCGCCCAAAGTAGACAACGCCTCAATGATTCTCTTGGGTTAATATGTTTTTCCGGTTCATGATCGAAACCGGTTCACGACACTGACTCGTGTCATTATAATTTCTTCTTGTCTAAAATCAAAATTCTTACCTTGTCTCGAATTTACCGCTCTGTTTTTCGTTTAAAAATAAGTGTGTCTCGTAATGTTTTGGAACGGAAACCACTGTTTATTTTTTATTTTTTAGAAAAAAAAAAATTTAAGTAAATTAACTATATTATTTTTATTAAATGTGAAATAAAGAAAAAAGAGAGACTCATCTATTTATCATCACCAAAAGATAATTTGTATATAATTAGTATTTTTTGAAACTCATACAATATAAAATTAATAGGAAATATTTATTTTAAGACGCATAAATTATTTCTAATATTTTGTTCAATACTCTATTTTCAGCTAGTATAAGTATTTAGTGATATTAACGTGATTTTCTTCCTAAAAATGGGCAAAATAATAATGCGATTTTGTCAGAGAAGAATTAGGAGAAATGTTTTCTTCTTACCAAATCTTACTGTCATAATTATTTTGCATTTACCTCTTTCATACTTATTTTGGAATCAAATCTTATGTGTCACAAATTATGTGTCACTTGTTTGCCCCTTTCATCTCAATCATTGATTATTTAAAGTGATTTTAATGTAAATAATTGAAATAAATAAATCTGAGATGAAAGGGGCACACAAGTGGCACACAATTTGTGACACAGGAGATTTGATCGACTTATTTTGTATTGTTTTTTAAAGTTTGTTAACGTGTCCTAAGAGTTTTTGAAACTTTTGTCTTACTCATAAGACTCTTATTTATGACTTCAAATAATTAATAACGTGTCCTAAGAGTTTTTAAAAAGGGAATGTTACATTTATAGAATTCATTTACATATTTTATTTACAGTAAGTTTTAAATATTATATGTATATTTTAACAAGCAAACAATACTTTAAAGTATGATATAAATACATTATATTTAATAATTATATGGATATAGCATTTTCCTTTTTTACATTTGTGCAGTATTATATTAACATTAATTATTTGGTATAATGGATTAAGTAAATAAAGTATCAATGAATATTTTGATTAATTAGTGTCAATGGTGTTGATAATGATCGATAATCTAATGAGTTGGCTCAGTGGGTTAAGTGCCACTAAATTCATGTGTAGAGCAATTCACTTAAACTAGATATTGTTCATATTGGTTAATTACTTTTTCACCTATCAAACTTTACTTAAGACTTTAAAAAACTTATTATTATAATTTATATTTATAAATTCTCGATCTATTAACATTTGAGAAAATGTATTAAAAAGTCTCACTGCATCAAATTTTCATCCAAAAACCTTAAAAGAATGATAAATCATTAAGATTTGGGGCAGAATTACTCTCGTCACTATCTAAGTACTCATCTTTCCATCATCATCATTCAACAACATCATCAGTTTCATTAATTACAGAGCTTCTCCAATTCATTTATCCATCCAGTAAAAAATCCTAAACACGTATGAAAGATAGTTTTTCCAAAAAAATGGCATTTAGTTTGGAAGATATGTCTTTCAAAACTTATATACATATATATATATGGCTATTTTTATTATATTTATTAATAAATACTTCATATTAATTTAAAAACGAGCTATAAAAGAGATGGTGGAAAGTAAGTCACACTAGTTGGGTGCTAAAATGGAGGCAACGCCTTGTCCTAGAGATCACATGTATGATTGTGAGTTGGTTCAATGATTTTGTGTGACTATTGTTTAACAATTCTTTCTTTGGAAGCCAATATACATGTATATTGAAAGGATGCCAAGAAGGACGGGGATACATGTCACTCCTAGATAGTTTAGTTGTTCTAACAATATTCTAAAGTGATATGACACGAGAAATTCTGATCATACACCCCATAAGCATGCAATTATTTCGCTCTTGATCTGTCGAACACTTAAAAGACTCCATTTTATGCCAATCTCAACTTGTTAACTTTGGGCGTTGTTGTGGTCTTGCCTATCAGGGTGTCCACTTTATGGAGAAGCGATGCATGCTTCCATCCAACCTTGTCCATCACCCATGTTAATCTCATGTCTTGGCCAAGGTGTTACTTCTGCCAAGTCACACTTGAGTGCAATTCATACAAGACTCCATGGCCTGCCTATGCCTTAGTTCGCTGGTCATCAAAGAGCGTGGGATTGAATAAGGTTTTCTGATCATAGGAAAGCGTCTCATCCTTTAACTTTAGTTTTAATAGAACTAATGAGTGAACTCCTTGAGGTAAGTTCATCTTTGAAGGATTATATATCTGATCGTTCTTGCCTCTAAGCCTTTTAATCATGGTGGCATAATATTGGACCACCTTATCATATAGCCCATTCAACGTTGGGTTTTAAGACACCTAGATCCGTCTTTGGCTGGCTCCTTGGTGGTTTTAGATAGAGGGTTATCGCTTTAAGCGGGTTAGTTAGTGGTCATGCTTCCTATTCACTAGGGCTTATAGACAAGGTTAAGATGCCTCTAACAAGGTTACACGCCTCTTAGGGGTAAGTATATAGGCCTTAATTGCCTCACTCAAAGGAGTTTCTTTATATAAAATGACCACCTCTCTTGCTAGCAAGGAATATGTAACTTTTCGCGGGATAAACAGAAATACACTTTTATTTTTTATTTTTGTGGGACGGAGAGATAATTTATATCTATATTTAACCCAAAATAAGAAGTAAAGAGTATTATAAAAGGCATGATTATATTGCCAAAACATCTTTCATTTTATTTTATTTTTAAAAAAAGAGAATAAAAATAAAGTGGAAGGAGTATTTTGTAATAATTACACAATTATACGTTCAAAAAAAAAATAATTACACAATTATATAGAATAAAAGCCAATAAAATAACTACATCATGGCAAACAAAACCTCATCCATCATGACTTCTGTTAGAAATCATATTGTAACATTTATTACACTACAATAAACGAGTAAAATAGAGGTAAAAGACAATAAAGGCTGGTTAATAACTTTTAGTATTAGAGACTCCAAAGACCAGCTTTTTTATAGTATTTGAGAAAAAAAGGGGCCAACCCCTACCTCCCACGTTCCCGCAAGGAATATATTCAATGGGTAGTGCTATTTCTACCCCCAAAATTACTTAGTCTACTCATTTACTAAGTCTACCCCCCCTTTAAATATTATACCTCCTATATTACTAAGTATACCCCCATTTTTTTCCTATTTTACCCTTTAATAACCCATCTCTTTCTCTTCTTTCCCCCTCTTCTTCTGTTTCTCTTCTTTCCCCTTCTCCATTTCCATCTTCTCTCTCCACCCCTGCCCTCTCCCTCTCCCCTCGCCTCACCCCTCTCTTTCACACACAATATTAATTCTGGAAAATATATAGTGATTCACACACAATATTGATTCTCGTAAGATGCTCCAGCTCCACAACCAATTTGAAACTGTTGATGTTGAGTTTAAAAACTCAAAAAAAAAAAATTATATATTTTTTTTACAGTAAGCAATATAGGAACATTAAAAATGGGACATTTATTATGGAGAGAAATATTCAACCCATTTCTATTGCTTTCTTGAAACACACATTTTGGTTAAATTTTTTAATAATTTTTTGAATTTTTTTGAGAAAACTGCGTAGTGTGCGGCACCCTTGCCGCACACCCTAGGAATGCGGCACTGTCCGCCGCACATACCTTAGGCGTGCGGCCGCCGCACATACCTTAGGGCGTGCTGGGGTGCCGCACGTATCTTAAGATTTTTAAAAATTTTAAGGGTAATATAGTCTTTTAAAATTGTGGCAATTTTGTAATAATGAAAGGGGGGTATACTCAGCAAAACGGGGGGTGGGAATAGCACTACCCATATTCAATGGTTTCGTAATATTATATGACATATTTACGTGGTTTATGACGATGTTTTATAAAAATATATTCAATTATTTTGTAAAATTACATATATAGCACGCCTACCTATGTGTTGTATCACACGATTAATAGTGACACATTATAGTTTCAAAAGTAATAGAAAGTGGACATTACTTTTTAAACCATATTGGCACTTGAATACTCACTCACTTCCTAAATATTATTGTATTGTTTGACTTTTTTGAATCAAATGAGTGGTTTTCAAATGTAAATTTGATGTTTATTTTTTTAAATCATAAAACACGTAATTTGTATTACTTTAAACGTTCTACAAATTACGTGTTTTATAAATTTTTTTAAAAAATAAAGAAATACACATCAATTTTACATATGAAAAAAAGTCCGTTTAAAGAAAATCAAACAAAAAATAATTTATGTATATAAGGAGTATTTATTATTGATCAATTCTCTAAACTCATTAAATATTTTCTCCACGTCCCACCCTTTTGAAAGGGCCCAAAGGTAATAAAGAAAACACACAACCTCTCAAAGTCTCTAATTATTCTTTGATTCCCTTTCATTATTTAATTTAATAATACATTCATTAATTTCTCTCTCTAGATCTCACTAACATGAACATGTGAGGTATTAGTCAAAGATGAATTATTGTAAGAGTGAGAGTAGATCCATGGAATTTAGAATTGGAATGAAACCTGTCAATCAACGTACACGTTTGCTTTGCATGGAATGCCATTATAATTTTATGTTTAGTACGTGGAAACATGAATTAATGGAATCAAAATACAAAGTAAACTCCAAATTTTCAATAAAACTTATAAGTACTAATAACAATAATAATTATTATTATAATAATAATAATAATAACAAGGGAGAGTCTATTTTTACTAAAATAATTACTAATCCACTAAACACATTAAAAACTATTTCAATTTAGCTTATATTAGGACAAAAATACCCTTAAATAGTCTAACAATATATTTCAAAATTACATTTACTTCACTTTTATTTCAATTAAAAGGCATCTAATTTTTTTTTCATGTTTCTAGATAAAATTACAATTAATTTTTTGATAAAATAATTAGTATGCTTATACATAGCTACAATTATTTTTCACTTCGCTAATTTTTGTTGTTGCACTGGAATGTTATTGACTTTTATCAAAGTTACTTTCCAACACTATTTTTTATTTTAGTTTTATTTTTCTGTAAATCCAATGACCAATGTATTTTCAATTTCTATTTCTACTTACTTGAAGAATCAAATCTAATTATTTATGCTCTTCTAAAAAAAAAAACCCTAAAAGAAGTGGGTATTTTCGTCTATGTAAACTAAACTCTAGATGAATGTAGTAAATAAGTCATTTTTGCAGTAGGATAAACTCCCCCTATAACTTTGGCAAAAACTTAGATAAAATTGCCCTACGATCTTACACTATTAATGTAGTGTTAGTGTAGCGACTTAGTCAAAGTGAATTCGTCTTACGGTAAGACGGTTTCACAGAAAACCTACTGTATAATTTTTTGTGTTCTTAGTTAACATTTAGGAAAAAGACTAAATGGAGGAAAGAGAGTTAAACACAAGAGAATTGACTTGTGCTTTCAATTGTCATGAGAAAGACGTTTGTGGAAACCTACATGCTTAAAGAAGAATTGAAGCCATGAAATTCTGAGTGGAGTTCTTCCCTTTTGTCAGGTGGATAGATACATGTCTTGTTCTTCCTAACTTTTGAAGACATTGAAATTCTGAATTGTCTACTTCTTTTTTTAAAATGACAAGTTTTAGGATTAGGTTATTCATCGTACCACAATTTTGGGAAAAATCCAAGATATATGGAACTTGAACTACTTGTGCCCACCGCTATCAAGGTCCAGCCCCCCTTCCCCCGCCCACCCCTAGAAAGAGTGTACGTTATTGATATTACAAATTAACTAAAATATACTAAACCAATAACTTTCTTAATGTGGAGAGTAAGGATATTGATGCTTGCTCATTTGGTATAGTAATTAGTTTGTAATACTACGTCACTTTCATTACTATTGCTAGAGGTGTAAGGCCGAACGGCCGAACCGTTGAACTGAACCGAATCAGACCAAACAAACCAGTTTGGTTTGATTTTGGTCCAAGGCAGTTCGGTTTCGATTCCAAAAATTTTAAAATTGATCGGTTTGGATTACGGTTTTTGGGATTGAACCAAACCGATATATATTATATAAATTATACTACTATTCTGAGTCAGTTGGATATAGTATGTCAAATTTGGACCCTTAAAGTTATTTTATTTTAAAGTTAATTTTTTGACTTTTAGTTATATTATTTTGTGTTAAAAGCATTTATTTACTTTATATATATATATATATAATTAAATCGTGGAACCGAACAAAACCAATCACTTTGGTTTGGTTCGATTTTGGAATTTATATCGGTTCAGTTCAATTTAAAAAAGATGGAACCAATAGGGGACGGTTTTGTTCATGCATGATATTAATCTAAACTGAATCAAACCGAACCATTTACACTCTTAACCGTTACACTCAATATTTTTTCCCACTCACATGAGAGGTTGGTAATTACACGTATTGGTTCTAGTGATGGTTAGGTTTGTTTCAAGTTATTTATCCGGAGTTTAGTGTAGTCAGTATTTTGCAAGAAATTTCAAAACTAATTGGTCGAGTTGTAACTTGTAAGAGATGATCATTAGATTCGTTCAAAAAGATTAGTTAAGTAGAAATGCAACAAGTTTATCCGATCTTAGTGTGAATAAAAGAGAGAGAGAGAGAGAGAGAGAGAGAGAGAGAGAGAGAGAGGGTGATTGGTGATTTTGAGAAATCAGGACAAATGAAAGTGATGGAGGGTATGAAGACAGTGCATATATGGGTCCATTTGAAAATGAACTGACTGTCACAATCTAACGAATTTAAATTAAATTAAGCAGCCTGGTCCGGATGGCATTCCTTCAAGTGAGATAAGTTAAGGCTTTGATTTAGACAGTTGACATGAGATTTTCCAAAGACAACCCCCACATCCAGTTTCTATCAATATCATTTCCCAATCTTGGACATTCATGGGTTGATATGTTTTCTTTTTCTTCCTTAACCTCTTGTGTTGATGAGTTTTATTTGTGGGCCACCCATTTTATCTAAATCATTACCTAATAGTCTTTTAAGCCCACTACAAATCACCTAAAAATTCACAAAAAGTTTGTACTCAGTGGTAGTGGATGACCACTTATAAGACACACAAATTTCCATCTACCCGATGTTTGGGATATCACACTCAAGCATACACAAACACTCGAACTCAATACCTCTTACATAAGATATCAAAGCTCCTTCGACTTAGGCCAATTCCCGTTACGACATACACAATGACTCGAACTCGAGATCTCTTACTTAAAAAAGCTCCGGGCCAACTTGGTTCATATCTCAAAAATGGTACTTACCAGATATAGTTTCAATCTAAATTTGGGTAGTTTTCCGGCAAGTTTGATAGATCTGCAATCTTTAGGGAGATTTATTTTTGTAGAGCAAAGATATATGTGTATAATACTTTATAGCATACTAGGTTACAGCATATGCTATGTGTAGCGTTTGCTTTGTCATTTAGAGTCCGTTTGTTCGTGCGTTTTGGCTAAAACACGGGGTTAAAACGCAGCTTATTCTTTAACTTAGCGTTTCAATGCTGTGGTAGGAAAAACAGTGTTTTCAAAACGCAATTGCGTTTTAAAATGCTGAAATTTCTAGCTTTTTCCCAAAACGCTAATTTTAAAACAAAATAGGGAATAAAAAGCTGTGTTTTGACATAATATCTCAAAGGCATTTATAAAGAAAAAAGCCGCGTTTTAAATAATCTACGTTTTAGAAACGCTGCATTTTTAAAACACCGTGTTTTCAAAACACTACACCAAACGGTCTCTTACATTATTAAAAATAGTTTTCCTTTATTTAAAAAATAACAATTACATTTTCTTGTTACAAAGTCAAACTATAATAACATTAAATTACTATTTAACACACTATATTATGGTTTAGCTTATAAAATTTCAATTATTTAAAGAAGATTAAAAAAATCTATCAATAATACCTTTTAAAATTTCGTATACAATACCCATTCTTAGACCTTTCTGAACCTGCCTTTATTGCTCTTATTTTTCGATGTAATCTAGTTTTCATGATATATCTTTGGCTAAAATTTAATCAATTTGACTAACAAAAGTCAGAGCATGAGTATCTTTTTGAGACGGAGGGAATGGTACTCAGAATGGCTTACAAATGAGTTATGTAGATCACATGATGAATAATAAGTGTAATGTAAGTATAATTTCGATTTTCTATTATAAGAGTTAAATGGGTTTTCTTTTAAGTGAATATTATAGGTTTTCACGTAATTGATTTCATTGGATGTGAAAAGAGTTATAACATACTAAGCTTCCATAAAATCAGTGATTTCATATGGTATTTGTTGTTAAAATTGATCTCTTATGCTATTTGATTTGTCCCTCGATCTATTCATATATTATACTAAAAGATCATAGTGGAATAGCCCAAAAATAAAATATTAATAATAACAATAATTTCAATAATATTTAATAGTAATATTATAACTTGTTGGGCTGACTTTGGGCCTAATTTTCTTTGGGTATAAAATACGAAAAATTGTGCCTAAGTCCACTTTCATAATTGTTTGTTCTCTAAAGTCCACCTTTTTTTTTTTTGTAAACAGCTAAAGTACACTTTGATAATTTTTCTCCTAAAATGCTCACAGCAACATCGTTGCTTCAGATTTGAGGTTCAAATTGATGTATAAATGATTTCATGTTGTTAACATAGTCTTCCCTCATGTTTGGGGATCAATTCATGGAGAACATGAATTTGATCACAATTTGATCAAATTCAAATTTTCTGAGTTCATCCCATTTTTCCTTGTTCTTGGGCTGTTTTGGCCACTTTAATCTATGTTTTAAGCTTCAAATTTGTTTAAAATCAATCTCATATTGTTATCCTAACTTAGTACTACATTTGTGCACAATTTTTCTACCAAAAAACACTATTTTGAGCTCCAAATCGAGCTTGACAGTATGCTGTCTGAAAACAGAGGGAAATATTCTTGGACTGATTTTAGGACTTTAATCAATGATTTGAGTTTGAATTTTGTATAATATCAATATCATACTGTTATATAGGAAGTCAATACCATATTTGTATGTAAATTTCCCAAGCAAAAATAACCATTTTGATCTTGCCAAAATTTTATGGGTTCATGTTAGTATTTCGAGTTATAATTGTTTAATAAATGGGCATCGGGATGCATATTTTTGGGCATCGAAATGTCTGGATGCTAAATTTTAGGCATCGGAATGCATAATTTGGGCATCAGGATGCCTAAGTATTTAAAGGCGAGAATTTTAGGTATCGAGATGCCTTAAATTGGGCATCGGGATGCCTTAATTTGGGCATCGAAATGCCTTAAATTGGGCATCCAGATGCCTTATTGGGCAGCCTTAAATTGGACATCGGGATGCCTTAAATTGGACATCCTTAAATTGGGCATCGGGATGCCTTAAATTAGGCATCGGGATGCCTTTAGGTTACTGATGTGCACGTGTTTTTCTTTCGTTAATGGCATAATCGTCTTTTCACCAAAAAATGCTTTTTTCCGATTTTAAAAAAACATAAGGTACTATAGCGAATTCAAATTGTTCAAAAGGGACCGGCATGTAATTCACCCTATAAAATATGTTACTAAATATTAGAATTGGGCTCTCATTGAAATTGTTGGGTTTTAGTTAAAGAAAATAATTTTTAAAAATAATAATAATAAATAAAGGGTAAATTATAAATAACCCTCGTCAACTATGAGTTGGGTTTGAATTGCCCCCCTCAACTACCAATTGAAGCAATATGCCCCCTTCAATTATATCATTTTCTTTAATCGTAGCTTCTGTTTAGGCACTGCCATTTGAGTTGACGTAAAATGCCCACGTAAGACTCATGTGACCATCTTTAGACATTCTTTTTAATCATAGTGCACTTTTGATGTTTTAATTGACTATATTACCCTTAGTGTTCTAAGACCCTCTTTGTACGTAAAGATGGTCATTAAAATAATTTTTTATCTTTATTTTGAATATTATGGTAAATATCATACGTACAAATGGTGATGCGAGTCTTTGGTGAACAAATTTTGTGAATTTAAACTGCGGTGTCTAAATAGAAGGTGCAATTTAAGAAAATGTTATAGTTGAAGGTGACACATTGCTTCAATCGGTAGTTGAGGGGGAAAAATCAAACTCAACCCATAATTGAGGGGTTATGTGTAATTTACCCATAAATAAATAAATAAATTAGTGAGGTAACCGTTTCATATGTTGAGGGCCATTGTTGGGGGGGGGGGTGTTTGGTTTGAAGGGAGTGATTTGGTTTGTATCAGAGTGTGTGTGAAATAAGCGTGCTTGTGTTAGAGAGAGTGTGTGTTTGTTTTGAAAGAGGGGATGGAGAGTGGGCCAAAGAAAGAATCAATTACTGTTGTTTTTTTTTTGTTTGAAAATTAGTACTTTGGTTAGGATAACTAGTTTTTGTATTAATTAATTTTATGCCCACCCCCCCGTGATCTATTTATTAGCTAGGTATCGTGTGGCTGAGGTTGAATGGGTACAGGATTTATCTCCAGCAGAAGGAACTAGAGAGCCAGAGAACTGATGTAAGTATACTGCAATACTGGCTTGGAATTCCTTTGTACGTACTTTTGATTGTTAACAAATGCATGATGATATTAAGCTGCCCCAAAGTCTATTGCACATTGACAACAAACTACAGTACATTTTAATTAATTTATTTGTGGCTACTTACAGCTGGAGGAATTGACAAATAAAGTGGCATCATATGCTCGCTCGATCATGGATTAAGGAGAAGCAGATAATTAGTTCTAAAGTTTGGTTTCACATTGCTTTTCAAAATCAATTTGTTTCAATAGGACCACAGCACACATCATTCAGGGGATATATGGATGGATTCTTCATCATATCAAACAGGATAATTGAAATATAAGTACAACTACAGGAAAAATGGTCATTTGTGAGAATTTAGGTGTGTGTGTGTAGGACCTTCTCCAACATAGAATATATAGTAGGTTTTTGTTTCTTGTCTCATTAAGGAACTGCATTGGTAGATATGATTTACTCCCTCCGCTTATAAATTGAGGCCCATTTAAAAAGTCAAAACTGTTGTTTATAATCGTACCATTAATTCTGATGAGCATAAATATATACCCCAAAAGTATACTCCCAAAAGGGTACCTCCAAAGATATATGGGCCAAGCTCATATATAATGTATAAGCCCAGCCCATTCAGGTAGTAACAAATCCCTATAAATAGGGGTCTTCTCGATGACCTAAGGGACTCTCTCTTCTCTCTTCTTACACACTTATACTTTCTCTGAGATACTGATTATCACACCGGACACACCGGAGAGTTTTGGCGGGGAAACTCCCCGCCCTCTCACGGTTGTTCACTTTTGCAGGCAACACGTAGCCGGATATCCTACCAAAAAGCTTCTTCAACAATCCATGGTTCGAGCACAGATTCGATACCCCCGGTACGCTTATTTTTTGGCATGATCAGTTGGTTCCATTGCCGGGAATCGTGACGCTTAACCATGGATTTGCTACGCCTCAAATCTGGTATTGAAAAACAACCGCAACATCAATGTACAACAACGACGGGGAGAAGAGGGAGAAGCAACAGCAGTGTGCCGTACCCAATCAAACAACCATGGCAAGACTTTTTCTTGAAGCAACCTTCTAGTAGATTCAAGGAGAATAGAAAAGCCAAAATCGAAGGTAAGGGAACGGCTACATGTCACCGACAACAAGGAGAGACAACCTCAGTGCCAAAAAAAAAAAACTGCTACATCGCCGGCGATTATGGAAGAGGCAGTACAAACTGGGTCAACGTAGGAGAGCCCGGAACTGAAAATAAATGCTGCAAGGACCTTCGCCACACCAATACGAAGCAAACGGCGCAAAAATCATGGCCAACGGAGCTCGCACGCCCCCGTACACGCCACCACAAGCCGTGCCATCTTCCGCCGTCGGCAATGCACTGGGAAGGAACTGATACGCTCTTACGTCTCCACTTCCGAAAAATTGCTAACAGGCCCCTCGCCTGCTGGAAATTGGAAAAAGGCCATTCAGCTTCTGGAGATTGCAAGAAGACCCTTCAGCTTCTGGAAATAGAAAAAAAGCTCTTAAACTGCTGAAAATTACAAAAAGGCCCTTAAGCTTCTGGAGATTACAAAAAAACCTTTAAGCTTCTGGAGATTGCAAAACTGCCCTTTAACTTCTGAAAAATGCTTTCAGACCTCTCCACTTCTGAAAAATTACATATTGGATCCTCTGTTTCGGGGAAGTTGCAAATGGGCCCCTTCACAACTTTTTAAGGTGACCTCCTTCCATTTTTTACCCTCAATCTCTACATATTTTGCTTTCATAACAATGTTTTTGATATAGCAGAAATATGAAATACAAAATTAGCTATCAAATCCTAAATTGAGGATAAATATGCAATTCATATGCTTATCAATTGCTTAAAATTAGTGCAAATTACTAGTAAATTACGTGATATGCTAATAAAAGGAACAAAAATGCCTGATTAAAATCAGAATCTCGAGTTTAAATGGTAGTACCTCGTTACTTTTATCCGCTCGTTATAAAATATATTCTTTTACGCATTTGATTCCATGTGACACGGGTTTACCCATTTATGAAAATTTTGACATGCTAGTCAAGTTAAAAGTGCTGTGTGCTCGCTTATTTGTATGCTCAATTATATCAAATAGTTGCAACATCACGCACTCACTTTGCGAATAGAAATGAGTTAAACTCTATTCATCGGTATGCTTCAAATGAACTCACCATGCGATTCTAATTTCGATCGTATAAAACTCGTAAATGGCTTACATTCTGTCATTAACTTGGATTACAACGCTTAGTCATGTGAAAATATATTAGCATGAGATGCACACATTATTTCATGTTTTAATTCAATAAATTCAACAAATCATGAATATTAGCATATATCCTGTGATACTATGACGTGTCAACGGCACACTTTATCCTAAAAATGCGCGAGATAACCTGCTATTTTTGCTTATACATCACAGCTATTATATCGCATCATGACTAGCTATATAATACAGAATAAAATAAATTGATGGTTGAAAGCCAACATCATTTTATGAAAATCATTTGTAAATGCAATCATAATATGATGAATACATATTGTATGCCCACTCATGTCAAGCACGCAAACTCAATATACAATTTTCATCTTGACTAATGCATTAGCTACAGTTATTCATTGTCATTTACATGAACTGCGAGCATGATCACTTTATCTATGCGAGGAAAAAATACATAATATGCATTTCAATAACAGAAAACTTTTGATCTGCAATGAAGCCTTTGAATTTTCAGATACAAGTTACGAGTTAATGGAGCCTCAAAGGCCACGAGCAATAACACGTTGTTCTCCTCAACTAAACGAACCTCGCTACAAGCCAAAGGTTACTTCTGAAAGGCCTGAAATGCCTTCCACAAAAAGGAACCTCGCCACGTCGAGGTCATATTTCAAAGAGGACCAAGCAGCTATCAACATATTTATTACTCTCAGAATCAGAAGTCTACAAGACCAACAAGCTCGATCAAAAAGCCTGTACTAAGGGGCTACCATCGAAGCAAAGGCTATATATATATTACTTCTCGACCTCAAAACTACTCCTTCTCGCTCAAGAAGTGGGGGACTACTACTACTGCTACATATTGGCACAGGGCCACTATCCGCGAGTCCAGGACCGACAATAAAGTCCATTATCTTGAGGATCAACAGACACAGGGCCGATGCACACTACTGTCCATGCCCATGCACTTGATTCATATTATGAACCCTTTTCGGAGGGTGGCTTCATGATTTCACTTGAGCATCTCAGTACGCTCGCGCCCGAGATCACTACGCTCCTTTCTGAGCACATCAGTCACGCTCGACCTGAGCCTCATATCATGCTCCTATCGAGCTTCATATTATGCTTGTTCTCGAGCACATTACGCGTCTTCCTGCGCCTATCCTCACCGCTCGAGTCCCACCACCAGGGGTGGGAAGATCATGAGTTTAAACGGATGTATCCGCCGACTCCGCCGTGTCGCCGCCGCTTCACTGACGACGGTGCATCCCCTCAACAAAAATGCTTATCCTCACCGCTCGAGTGTTACTCGCGGCTGAGAAGATTTGGTCCTCACCGCTCGAGTGTTACTCGCGGTTGAGGTCAAGTTACGAGCTACTCTTCACCCGTTGAAGAAGATCGTAAGTAAAAAGGCACCTCGCCATGTCGAGGTCACCTTACGACCTACTCTTCACCCGTTGAAGAAGATCGTAAGTAAAAAGGCACCTCGCCACGTCGAGGTCACCTTACGACCTACTCTTCACCCGTTGAAGAAGATCGTAGTAAAAGGCACCTCGCCACGTCGAGGTCACCTTACGACCTACTCTTCACCCGTTGAAGAAGATCGTAGTAAAAGGCACCTCGCCACGTCGAGGTCACCTTACGACCTACTCTTCACCCGTTGAAGAAGATCGTAAGTAAAAAGGCACCTCGCCACGTCGAGGTCACCTTGCGACCTACTCTTCACCCGTTGAAGAAGATCGTAAGTAAAAAGGCACCTCGCCACGTCGAGGTCACCTTGCGACCTACTCTTCACCAGTTGAAGAAGATCGTAAGTTAAAAAGGTACCTCGCCACGTCGAGGTCACCTTACGACCTGCTCTTCACCACGCTGAAGAAGATCGTAAGTACAAAAGGCACCTCGCCACGTCGAGGTCACCTTACGACCTGCTCTTCACCACGCTGAAGAAGATCGTAAGTACAAAAGGCACCTCGCCACGTCGAGGTCACCTTACGACCTGCTCTTCACCACATTGAAGAAGATCGTAAGTACAAAAGGCACCTCGCCACGCCGAGGTCAAGTTACAACTTGCTCTTCACCATGTTGAAGAAGATCATAAAATTAGGGACCTAAGTCCTAGAACTAAAAAGCACCCCGCCACGTCGAGCACAAAAGTCTCGCTATACCAAGCTAATCAAGTCTCGACACGTGTGAGCAAACCAAGTCTCGGTCAAACTGAGTATTTATGCAAGTATTCCCTGCCAAAATCAAGCACCCAAGACACGTCTTCAAGTTCAAGACGAAAAACGCAAACTCTCGGCACAACAAAAGAGAATCACGGGTAAATACTACTCCTCACCCTCGAGATAAATCTCGAAGAGCAAGGAGTGGGGGGCTTCTGATGAGCATAAATATATACCCCCAAAAGTATACTCCCAAAAGGGTACCTCCAAAGATATATGGGCCAAGCCCATATATAATGTATAAGCCCATTTTCGGTAGTAACAAATCCCTATAAATAGGGGTCTTCTCGATGACCTACTCTCTCTTCTCTTTTCTTACACACTTATACTTTCTCCGAGATACGATTATCACACGGAGAGTTTTGGCGGAAACTCCCGCCCTCTCACGGTTGTTCACTTTTGCAGGCAACACGTAGCCGGATATCCTACCAAAAAGCTTCTTCAACAATCCATGGTTCGAGCACAGATTCGATACCCCCGGTACGCTTATTTTTTGGCATGATCAAATTCTATAAATTTCTTTTAAATTACATTAAGAATACTCTCACAATTTTTTAAAAAAATAGTGGTGCTTGACTCGGCATACGTATTAAGAAAAATTAGTTGATTATATTATAAATATTAGGATGTTTTGGGTTTCCCATTGATGCCTAAGTGAGGCGGGATCCATCAATTAAAATAGAAATCAAATAAAGGGAAAATGTTAAAGTAACATTGCTAAAAGGAAAGAGATTACAAAAGATTGACATGCCCAAACTGGTTCCGATTCAGAACCGACGGTTTCACAAATCGTGACAAGGCAAATCGAAACCGAACCGTGGAATTTCAGTTTCGGTTTTTAATTTTTAAAATTTTTTTAACATTTGTTTTTATTTTTAATTTTAAAAATCTATTATGAAGTATAAAAAAAAAAGTGTTATAATATGTTATTAATTATCAAAATACAAACTTAAAAAAATGCTTAGGCTGTATTAGGCATCATGATATAGTAGTTTGATTTTGACATTCAAAATTTACTATACTAAACTCATTTATCATTTTATCAAGTTTTCTCTAATTTTTCATCAAGTTTAATGTCCAAAGAGGTTAGAGTAGGTGCAAGCATCAAGCATGTAGGAGCAGATGATTTCAAAATTTAAAGTTTCAAACGTTTAAAATTTAAATTTGGCGATATTTAAACGATTTTATGACGGTTTGAAACTGACAATTCACGATTCCAGCAAACCGGAACCGAACCCCGAGTCCACCTGATGTCATTCCTTCAATTGAGATAAGTTAAGGCTTTGATTTAGACCGTTCACAAGAGATTTTCAAAAGAGAACCCCAACATCCAGTTTCTATCAATATCATTTCACAATCTTGGACATTCATGGGTTTGATATGTTCTTTTTATATTTTATTTTTGGGCAAATTACCCAAATGGTCCCTATACTTCTCGACTTTTTTGAGATTGGTCTTTAAATTAATTTTTACAAAAATTAGGTCCCTGTACTAAATGAGTAAAACGGAATTAGTCCTTCCGTCCAAGTCCGTTAATTTTTGCCGTTAAATATACACACGTGCCTCTCACATAATTTTGATCAAGGGTAAAATAGTCAATGTATTCTTTTCTTATAAATAGACAAAAATGTCCCTAATCTTTTAATTTTTAAAACCTAATAAAGAGTATTGATGTAATTAGCTAAAATAAGTTAAATTATAATTTTTATAACCCTTTCTTCTCCATTCCCGATCCCCTCCACTACCGTTCCACCATGCTGCCACCACCACTACCATCGCCGGCGACCACAAAATTCAAAATTGAAGAGAAAATCGAGAAAACCCCAAATTCAAAAATTTAGACAAATCTATTCTTAAAATATCCCAAACTTCTTCTACCAAAGAAAGCATTGTTCCACCACATTCAACCCACCAAACAATCGGTTAATCAAAGTCAACAAATGAACCATTTTCTTTACAATTTCAAAAGTAAAGAAGAAGAAAAAGCCTGGAAGAGGCTTACTTTTATTAATGACCCAAAAGAGGTAAGAACAGAGGAAATAACAAAAAATAGAAATTCCAATTCGAAGTAAAAAAACAGCCTTGAAATCTTCAATTGTTCTCACTTGCCGGAACCCTTTCCTGATATCCCCACCACCGACACGCGCCTTACCCTTGTCCATCACCTCCGCCGCCGGCTTCTTGCATAGCATGAAGTTTCGCATCCCCAATTATTCAATCGTCTCCCATAGAAATAGAGATGTTATTCCATAACCTCAATTACAGGCCGCTAGATGACGAGAGAGAGAGAGAGAGAGAGAGAGAGAGAGAGAGAGAGAGAGAGCTGGAAAGAGAGACGACGAGAGACTGAGAGAGTGCCGGAGACGGTAAGATCTGAGGGTCATATCATGAGATTGATCTGAGATGAGACCTTGAGATCGATCTAAGATGAGAGAGAGAGAGAGAGAGAGAGAGAGAGAGAGAGAGAGAGAGATAAGAGCAGTGGTGGTGGGTTGGGGAAGAAATCAAGTTATCAGTGGGTTTGGGGAAGAAATGATTTGGGGGGTGTTTTAGTTTAGGGAAAATTACACAAAAGGTCCATGTACTATTTACAAGTAAATGACTAATTTATCCTTGGAAAAATCATGTAAAATGCACGTTATTTCACTTAACAAAAAAAAAAAAACTGACGGCAATGGACGGAAGGACCAATTGCGTCAAAAAATTGAGTTCAGGGACAATTGGCGTAGGGTTATGACCAATCCTAAAAAAGTTGAGAAGTACAGAGACCATTTGTGTAATTTGCCCAGCATTTTTCTTCCTTAACCTCTTGTGTTGATGAGTTTTATTCGTGGGCCACCCAATTTATCTAAATCATTACCTAATAGTTTTTCTCATGTTTGTGGGACTTCTTCCAGTTAAGATTTCTGCATCCACAAATTCTGAAGCTCGAGATCTCTTACTTCAGTGATGAAACTTCCTACTTAGGCCAACTCCCCATAGACTCGAGCATACACAAACACTCAAACTCGAAACCTTTTACATAAGATATCAAAGCTCTTTCTACTCAGACCAATTTCTATTACTGCATACACAAGGACTCGAACTTAAGATCTCTTACTTAAACGACTAAGGGCCCGTTTGGTACAGCGTTTACAAAACGCAGTGTTTTAAAAACGCAGCGTTTTAAAAAACGCAGTGTTTTAAAAACAGAGGTCTTTCCTTATAAATACGTTTGGGATATCGCTTCAATACGCAGCTTTTTTTTCCTAGGAGCGTTTTAAAACCTGCGTTTTGGGAAAAAGCTGGGAATTCTAGCGTTTTAAAACGCAGCTGTGTTTTGAAAACGCTGCATTTTCTGCCGCAGTATTGAAACACATTTTTTGTAAATAAGCTGCGTTTTATCCCTGCGTTTTGGCCAAAACACTCTACCAAACGGGCTCTAAAACTCCAGGTCAACTTGGCTCATATCTCAAGAATGGTACTTACCATATATAGTTTCAATCTATTTATGGGTAGTTTCCCTGCAAGTTTGATAGATCCGCAAGCTTTAGGGAAGATTTATTTTGTAGAGCAAAGATATGTGTATAATACTTTATTAATATAGCATATGCTATGTGCAGCGTTTCCTTTGTCATTTACATTGTTAAAAATAGTTTTCCTCAATTTAAAAAATAAAAAATTCATTTTCTTGTTACAAAGTCACACTAGAATAACATTAAATTACTATTTAACATATTGTATTACTAGTTATTGAACCCGTGCTCCGCACGGGTTTAATTTAATTTTAAGATTAACTAATACACATTTTAAAAATATTTTTGAAAAAATTATCATTATTTAATATCGGCATTTGTTGACTTAATGTCTAACAAAAGTTAAGTACTATCAATATATACAAATTAGTGGTCGTTTATTATGATATTTTTTTTCAGAATAAGTATTTTTTATTGGTATTATCAAAGTTAAGTACTATCAATAAGTACTATCAATATATACAAGTTAAGTATATATATATATATATATATATTCGTTTCTAATCATTTTTTTAAGTATCCTTTAATAATATCAAATTATTGGATTTTTTTTTCCATCTTGCACTTAATAAAGATATTTTAGATATATATTTGAAGATTTTTAATAAAATTAAAAATAAAATAATTACTTTGCGACATATTGAAGAAAGATAGCTTTCTTCTGAGCAAAGGAGAATTATTTAAGGATTGAATATAATTATATTTTTAAAATAATTTTTGAAGATCATTCAATGATTAGAAAATGTTTAGTTGGATATATATTTACATATTTTTTATACAATGTCAGTGTGAAAAAGAAACTTACAAATGTCAGTGTGAAAAAATTTAACAAATAAACAAAGTCCCAACAAATAATTGAACAAACATAATTCAAAATACCAACAAAAGCTTTGGATTTGGGCCTCAGTTCAAAAAGTTAGGTACTATTTTTGGTTTATATGTATATTAATACTATAACAGTAAAAATAAATATAGAAAATTGCTGGCCGGTACCCATTTCAAAAAGTTTAACCCCTAAAGTCCACAATTTTTTTTCTTAACCGAAAAAAGACATTTTGATAATTTTCTTCCTAAAATGTCCCTATGCAACATGAACACTCTTTTTTTTAGAGATTCGTTAAAAAACACACACACACACACATAAACTTAAAAAATATTTAGTTACATCAAAGAAACTAAAAACTTGTAAACGATTTTATGTTGTTAATATAGTCTTCCCTTATGTTTGGGGATCAATTTTCATGTCTAGAACACGAATTTGATCACAATTTGATCAAATTCGAATTTTCTGAGTTCATCCCGTTTTTCCTCGTTCTTGGGCTGTTTTGGCCACTTTAATCTATGTTTTAAACTTCGAATTTGTTTAAAATCAATCTCATATTGTTATCCTAACTTAGTACTATATTTGTGCATAATTTTTCTACAAAAAAAATACTATTTTCGAGATCCAAATCGAGCTTGGCAGTGTGCTGTCCAAAAACAGAAGTTTTAGTTCACCAATCGCAGTATGCTGGGCAACGCAATGGGGATCGACTTGCCCAGTTAGATCGCAGGGATCAAGGAGATAGCGTTCCTCGTGGGGGTTCGGGGGCAACGCCCCCGAAAGGTAAACGAAAATCAAGTCCTCTCCAGCAGTTGAAATTCAAATGGCGCCTATCGCGATGCCTTGGTTACTCATCGCGATGCATGTGTTGCTCATCGCGATGCTTTGATTGCTCATCGCGATGCCTGTGTTGCTCAACGCAATGCCTTGGTTGCTCATCGCGGTGCCTGTGTTGCTCATCGCGATGCCTTGGAAAATCAAGTCCCCTCCAGTGGTTGAAATTCAAACGGTACCTTGGTTGCTTATCGCGATGCCTTGGTTACTTATCGCGATACCTATGTTGCTCATCGCGATGCCTTGGTTACTCATTGCGATGCTTGTGTTGCTCATCGCGATGCTTTTGTTGCTCATCACGATGATTAACCCACGCGATGCCTTGGATTACTCATCGAGATGCGTTGTGTTACTAATGCGCGCGTGTTTTTTTCTTTCATTAATGGCATAATCGTCTTTTTCGCCCCAAAAATGTTTTTTTTCGATTTTAAAAAAAGATGACTGGACTGGAGCGATTACAAATATTTAAAAAGGGACCGGCCCGTAATTCACAAAAAAAAAAAATTTGGGTCCCCTATTAATTTGGGCCCTGGGCAGGTGCCTACTTTGGGCTGGGTCTGAGGGTGTTCAAGTCTCGTCAGAGGCACTCGCTTTACTACTTTCAACAGAGTGGTAGGTGTTCAAAGCCTCGTTAGACACAATTTGTAATCATTGATTTTTGTAAGACATACTTACAGTCATTGATTATCATAAGACTTACTTCAGAATGGAAAGATCCCATCCTCCAAGGACAGAGACGGTTAAGTTAGTTAAACTACAAAAATGCTCTTTTCCACATCACAGAGCACATTCTCTCATGTCACAGTTGGGCGCCATTGCACGTAAAGCATCAAAACTTAATCACCTAAAACAGCTCCATGCACAGATCATTCACAACTCCCTCGACAACCACAACTACTGGGTATCACTGCTCATCAGTGGCTGCACGCGCCTACACGCGCCACCTCTCTACACACGCCTCATTTTCGACTCAGCACACCAGCCTAATGTCTATGTGTTCACCAACATGCTCAAATTTTACTCCCATTTGGGTGCCCAAAAAAACGTTATTACCCTTTCCCACCAAATGCAAAAATCTGGTGTCAGACCTGACGCATTTGTTTATCCCATCTTGATCAAATCTGTAGGTAAAGCCCCGATTAGATTACATTGTCACGTAATCAAATTAGGTCACGCTTCTGATCGTTATGTTCGCAACGCAATCATGGATATGTATTCGAAATACGGCCATATTAAAGTTGCCCGCCAACTGTTCGATGAAATGCCTGAACGGATTGTTGCTGATTGGAATTCAATGATTTCAGGGTATTGGAAGTGGGGGAATGAAGTTGAAGCGTGTAATTTGTTTAAGTTAATGCCTGAGAAGAATGTAGTTAGTTGGACAGCAATGGTTACTGGGTATTCAAAGCGTAAAGATTTGGAGAATGCAAGGGTTTTTTTTTATCGAATGCCTGAGAGAAGTGTTGTCTCGTGGAATGCAATGTTATCGGGTTATGCCCAAAATGGGTTTGCAGAAGACGCGATTGGATTGTTTAACGAGATGATTAGCGCTGGGGTTCAACCTGATGAGACGACTTGGGTTACTGTCATTTCATCGTGTTCATCCCGTGGTGATGTTCACCTTGCGAATTCGCTTGTGAAAATGCTTGATGACAGGGGAATCCATTTGAACTATTTTGTCAAGACGGCACTGCTTGACATGTATGCAAAGTGTGGGAGACTTGCAACTGCTAGAGAAATTTTTGAGGATCTGGGTGTGTATAGGAATTCTGTCGCATGGAATGCTATGATTTCTGCGTATACAAGGGTTGGTGATTTGAGTTCTGCCAGAGAGCTCTTTGATAGGATGCCTGAAAAGAATGTAGTCTCGTGGAACTCCATGATTGCTGGTTATGCACAAAATGGGCAATCTGCAGTGGCTATTGAGCTATTCAAAGATATGATCACATTTAAAGACCCAAAACCAGATGAAGTTACTGCAGCGAGTGTAATATCAGCTTGTGGCCATCTAGGGGCTTTGGAATTGGGCAACTGGGTTCTGAATTTCCTAAGAGGAAACCAGATTAAGTTGAACATATCAGGATACAATGCTGTAATTTTCATGTATTCCAAATGTGGAAGCATGAAAGATGCTGAAAAGATTTTCCAAGAAATGCAAACAAGGGATGTGATCTCCTACAACACATTGATCACAGGGTATGCAGCTTATGGTCATGGCCCTTCAGCTGTTGACCTAATGTCGAAGATGAAAGGAGAAGGGATTGAACCAGATCGGATAACATATGTGGGTGTTCTAACGGCCTGCAGCCATTCTGGGCTGTTAGAAGAAGGCAAAAAAGTCTTTGAATCGATCAAGATGCCAGATACTGATCACTATGCGTGTATGGTTGATTTGTTAGGACGGGTGGGTAGGCTAGATGAAGCACAAAGGTTAGTTGATAGCATGCCCATGCAGCCTCATGCAGGGGTCTACGGGTCTCTTTTGAATGCTAGCCGAATTCACAGAAGAGTAGACCTCGGTGAGCTCGCTGCAAGAAAGCTATTCGAACTTGAACCAGAAAATTCAGGGAACTATATTTTGCTTTCAAATATTTATGCTTCAGCTGGGAGGTGGGGAGATGTTGAGAGAGTCAGAGGAGAAATGAGGAAAGGGGGTGTAAAGAAGACTACTGGATGGAGTTGGGTAGAATATGGTGGTAAGTTGCACAAGTTTATAGTAGGTGATCAGTCGCACGAGCGATCAGTTGACATCTATAGAAAATTGGGTGAACTGCAAAAGAAAATGAGGAATTATGGATACACAGCTGACAAGAGCTGTGTGCTTAGAGATGTAGAGGAGGAAGAGAAAGAAGAGATGGTGGGAACTCATAGTGAGAAACTGGCCGTTGCTTTTGCTCTTCTAGTTAGCGAAGCAGGGGCAGTGATCAGGGTGGTGAAGAACTTAAGGGTGTGTAGGGATTGTCATACGGCTATAAAGATGATTTCAAAGTTGGAGGAAAGAGAGATCATTGTGAGGGACAACAATAGATTTCATTGTTTCAGTAAGGGGTTTTGCTCGTGCAAGGACTATTGGTAGAGTTTGAATATATTATGCATGGACTGTTGATATAATTAACCCTTGATTTTTAAGCTCCCTCTCTATAAGTTGGTGGGTTGCAGCCCAAATGATGGTGTTGTTCAGTTCAGCACCTTCCCATTCTGTGGTTCTTGTGGAGACCAGAAGTAATCATATATTGTCCAGTTAAGTTCTCTGCTTCTGAACTTAGTGAAGGTGTAACAAATATGACGGATAACCTACTCCACACTTTCAAGGGGAGGACATTATTACCGCCATCCATGATTATCATGCTATCAAAAGCTATACAGTTGTTAAGACTCGCAGGGTGAGGATCCACCTATTTGGGTCGATGAAAGGTATGTCCTTTCTCGTTGAGCGCTTACCACATCACAAAAATGAAAGCCCCAAAATTTTGAGAATGTGATAGATTGCAACTTGGAGCCAACGAGTAAGATGGTTATGGAGTTGATGTAGTCTGTCATAAAAAGTTGGGTATAATGTTATTAACAACCAATGTACTATGTGTCATCTTTCACTTTTACCACTATACTAGCTTGTTTTTGCTATTTTCATCATACTGCTTGATCTTTTCTTTCTAGTTTCACCCGAAATGCTGATATGTAATGGAAAAGTTAGAGTCCGGCGGCATGACGAGGTAGCATTTGGGTGAAGGTAGATTTTGTGGTTTGATGCCCCTTACCATCACTTTCCCAAGATGTCTCGCATTTGATTGAACCCACGAAGTTTAAGAATGTGACATTTTGCTATAATAATTTACCTATGTATGAACTGATTGAAACTTAACATGACACTCATCTCAGTATAAAACTAAAGCTCAACAACATTCATTTGAGCAAGCGATAGCATGACTTTTTTCTTGCCAAATAAAGGAAACTCTACAACTCCCGTTTTGTATTTCTGAAATGTTAGCACATTTCTTACATAATAATAATAGTACGACTGTACGAAGGAAACAAATAACAGGAGTTCAAATTTGACATGGGAAGAAAAAGGAAAACCGCAGATATTTGCAGAAAACCGAGAGAAAGTGTCTTCATATTAGACCCTAAAGAACAACCTGCATATAAGAGTGGCTCAATACCCCCCACAATATATCACAAGAAATTTCGACACAAGAAAGAAGTTCAATCAGCATTCTAGTCCATTAACTTGAAAAGAAAGGGTAATTCATCTCCTTGAATTCGTTTTTATCTTCAAGTGGAAAAATAGCCAAAGTTCTAAACAGCATTCCTGAACTTACTAAACTTGCATTCTGGCCCTCTTGTTATTGCAAGTGGGGCACTTGTACTGCTTGATATGCTCAGCTTTGGCAGGTGTAATCTTTACACATTTCCCATGAAACCATCTCTCACAGATATCACAGCAAATCCAGAATTCGTCGGTTGCATAGTTATCCCCGCAGGCTCCACAAACTGCTCCCTGCTCGTCATCTTCTTCCTCCTCCTCCCCGCTTTCATCACCTTCCTTTGGTGGTGGAGACATTGTTGGTGGCGACATCTTTACTGCCTTTGGTGCAGATTCTAATGGCCTTGACTGCTGCTAAAAAGAAGCAACAAAACAGCAAAATATGAAAATCAGAAATACAGCACACCATTAACAAGTAAAAAGAGAAAAGAAGCTTTGAGAAAAGGTCTTACCATTTTCCCGCTTGATTTGCTTTTGACACCGTTGGTTTGAATAGCAGGCTGGTCCTTCGACTTCTTAGCAATACCTGTCACGACTTCAAATACAGTTGGGAGATCATTTATCATCTGGAAAAGCCTCTTCCTGTATATCCAATACACCAAACTTGGGTCAACTCGAGTACAGGAGACTGCCTCCAACAGGTTGGATATATATGAACATACTTTTAGGCAGTGCTAAAATGGATTCCTTCAGAGATATGGTGATTCAATGTAGTATTAAGTTTGCAGAATAATTAACCAGTATTGCCTGCATTTATGGGCACAAAGAGGTCAAAATGGCAAATAGCATACTATATTATCATGCTTTCACAAACTCAATACTTTCATCCCGAAAATAAGTTGAATAACTCTGGTTCATACATAGATGACGCAATGCCTCACCTGCCTAGAGCCACAACTCCTTTGTGTCCTAAGCCTTTTCAGTTATAGCATAAAATAAATAAAATAAAAGGAAGTCTGCCCTTTCCAACCAAGGAAAGAGTAATAACAGTTTGCTCCAGGGCTCACCTAACCCAGACCAATTGCATGATGAACCAAAAAGTCTACTAACCCTATTTATAAAGAAAAGTGAATTACTATTCTCAGTTTCTCACTAGTAGCATTTAACCAGCCCGGCAACCATATGCTTCAACCCGCATTAAGTGCCAGGGCGTTCGTTGAAGATAAAAGAGCATCTCATATGAAGTTTTACCATGAGCAGATTGTATCCATTGAGCATATATAGGTTCGATCAAGATTTGCTTCTCGAAGTACCAAAGTCAAGCATGACATACAACTACATTGATCTTTGGAGAAGGCTCTTTAGATGCCCGCAATTCCACGTTCATCTGGCCCACTTCCCTAGGCGTCCGCTTTATCATCTTCCTCAGCTATCATGAAAAGACTGGCTTGGGCGTTCCAAATGAATCGATAGTTACAGTGAAACGACTGAATCAATAAGAACAAGCTGAAGGGGCTCTTCCATAGAGTTTTCCCATCAACGGAATTTATTTAGCGAGAAAACGCTTATATACAATAATCAATGAAGCTGTAATTACTTTGTCTCCCTGGAAGAAGAAAAGCCCTGCTCTCTAGGCGACTAATCCCATTGATCATATAACTGGGAGGGAACGAATCACAGTAGAGGTGAGCAATCAGAGGTGCCCTTCAATGACCACGACCAGCTTGTCCCTCTTTTAGTAGACTCCGCTTTGAAAATTCATGAATAAATGTATTCCGGAATTTTATTTTTTTCACAAGCCCATATTCTTAATGCTGAGACTTTTTTCTCGTCTACATTTTATGAAGTTTGACAGTCAATTTGATCCGGGTTGGGTATGAGTGCAGTTCGATCTTTTGGTATATTCCTTTATAGTGAGTAGGGGACAAGAAGAATAAGAAAAATAATCCAGAAAATTATCAGCAAGGGATGCACCAAAGAAAGCTGAGCTGAATATGCCCAAGAGCATATGTAACCGAGATAGAGGACGATAATTCACATCACAAAGTAACATTTCATGGATTTTTGAGGCTAACAGCGAGCTCTTAATACATCTGAAAATTGGTTATCGACAATGTGTCAAACCTGAAACTTCATGATCTCATCTTTTTTCACTCAAACAAGTATCTCAAAGTCTTCGACAATTATCAGTCCCAACCACATAATCCTTATCAAACTAAAAGTAAACATGTATATTAACCAATTCATCTAAAAGCCTTAGTTGTTAGCGAGAGGCAGAGTGCCAAATTGTTCATTAACAAAAACAATACCCAGCGGCCGAAGGGGGCAGTGCAAGTGCGATGACTTGAACCCAAGACGCGTAATCTCAAGTTATCAGCTCATCTAAAAGCTTAAGCTATTAGCGAGAGGGCGCAACAAGCATATAATGCTTTAGCAGGTAAGTAGGTAGGAAAAGAAAAGTCTTCACCATAGAAGATTCCAAAAGAATATCAATTTGCCATTTTAGGTACATGTTATATAGCTTATTAGTCGAAGCCCAAGGGGCTACTGTTTCATTGCCTCGGATTATCTTACTTTCCTCCCAAATATTTTCTAAATATTCAGGGACTACTTACACTAAGTAGTCATAGCTACTACCTCTGAGCTAATTGGGGGGATAATCCACAACATTGGGAGTATACAGTAAAAAAGGGAAAAAAATAAATAATAATATATATATATATATATATATATGTATGTATGTATATATATGTATATATAGATATATGTATATATATGTATATAGATATATGTATATACCCATATACACACGGAACTAACCATAAACCTAAACTAAGTTCCCATCCAAAACTCCCATAAACATCATCAAACAATGCAGACTCTGGTCACGGCTCCCGATGACGTCTCATTCCTAACATTCCTAATGGTCCCTGAACACTGCATGTGCTATGTTGTAGAGTTTTTCAAATGAAAAAGATGGCCTATTAGAACAGAATTAACAGAACACCCATATTCTGTGAAGTGGATTCCTTAGTTGGCAAACAATTATTTCAACAGAAATCACAAAAAAGTACTTGCTTGATCTGAGATCAAAGATATGGTCGGTTCTGATCTTGTAGCAACCCGGTGAACACAAGGAGGTGAATAAAGGGAAAACAGAGAAATGCACAGAAGATAAGAGTGACTGTAGAACCTATTATGCTCATTTATCCCTCCTTGTGAAACGGATGGCTGCGCGCAAGTGTTTATCGCATGATGCACAAGATGGTGATTCTCTCCAGCATCTTAAGCTCTAGAGTAGCAGTGTGGCCCAAGAAAAATCAAATACAACTTCCAGCTCTTCTATTCACCGTACTACAAAATTGATATTCAATAGAATATGTTAAACCCAATCTATTATACACTTACCATGATAACTTGAACCCAATTTTGGGTGACTATAGGTACGAATAAGAAATGGTTCGTCATCTGTTTGCCGGTATCACCTGTCTATGCTTAAATTATGAAAAATTTAATTTGAAATCTATGAGTTGAATCATCTGTTAGTATCAAAAAGAACTTGCCCCATTTCTTGGCTAAACACCATTATCAATACTTCCAAGCTTTTGGAAAGTAAAATAAAAATGTGAACATTTCCAGGACATGAAATGGTGAAAGCTAGAACAAGAGCAGTCAGGTTCAGGTTTAAAACGAAGTTCTTGGTCTACCCTAGACTGACTCTTTTTATTTATTGAAGATGAAGAAAACCTAACTAGCAACGAGTTCATTACCCATATAGTTTGAAAGTTCATTTTCAAAACAAAGGAAGGAAATTATATATTGAAGGAAAAAGAAACTATCTTTCCCAATCCAAATATATTTAAGTAGTTGGAACTATGGTAAAAGGCCAAAAGAAATGGTCAAAGAATTATGGAAGAGCAAGGATAGGAACTTGAATGACAGCTTTTTAAGAATCAGAACAATCATGGCCTGTAGGTGAAGAGGATAAAATAATAAAATAAAAAAGTTAGCTAGAAAGATTGTAATGAAGGCAAAAGAAATAGGCACAGGAACCAGAAGCTGAGCAGCACATAAATCACCCATGGAGATTGGTAAATACTTCAAATCATATTTTCATGATGTTCTTACAGTTCAAGATGTAAACCTAGATTTCCTATTGTCCACCAAAGAGAAAAATAATAACTTCAGTTTCTGCTTTCAAATGATTACATTTCAAAAATATAACGCCCTATCCCGATCTCCCACCAAAACGAAAAGTGAGAAATCGAAAATCAGAAATGACTAAAAATGTTCACATAATGTCTTTTTTAAGTTCCAGAGAAAAGGCTTACCTTTCACTCTTGCCAAACCCGAAGCGTGCACCAAAATAGAAAGCAACCGAAAGCAACCAAGAGTCACTGTGAACTGCAACAAGTGACAGCCAGTCCTTCTCTTGCATCCCATCCCTGGCAAAGTTTATGCCT
Organism: Platycodon grandiflorus; assembly: GCA_016624345.1. Taxonomy (NCBI): domain Eukaryota; kingdom Viridiplantae; phylum Streptophyta; class Magnoliopsida; order Asterales; family Campanulaceae; genus Platycodon; species Platycodon grandiflorus. The sequence continues at coordinate 20,666,459 of CM028365.1, read as the reverse complement.
AATGCTGGCTCAGGAAGTTCAGGAGGCACCTCCTCAACTGGCGTATTGACTTCCCATCCCTCGTTAGGAAGGCCATACAAACAGAGGTTCTCTTTCTCTGCAAACACAAAATCAGTATGTTTAAAAACTAGTAAATCTATCTCTGGAAATCAAAACGCAATTCTGCATCAACATAGATGCCCTACATATGAAAGGCCTTAAATACACTTTTCTTCTAAAGAAACAAGGTTAAAGGTTCAGCAACCCAAACTAGTGGATATAAATAACAAACAGGAAAGTTTCAAGTATTCCAACTAGAAGTATAATGCCTCAATGGATATTGGACTGTCTTAAATCTTGAATAATTGTTTTCCTCTTGATGTTAAATAGGAGATCATGCATTCACATAAAATTGTGTATATAAATGTATATATGGATTATCTATGACATGTTCCCAGCATGTACTATCATACTCTTCTATAAAATTCCATGGCAGCGTGCTGGTGTCGTGTTAGATTATGTTAGCATGTCGGTATGAGTGCTTCTTAGACTAGGACTGTTAAAACTGATGCCTGAAAAAACCCACGTTAGGATTATTACTCAAAGGCATAAGCAACATTAGTAAAGACAGCAATCAAATACGCTAGTGTAAGCAGAGCATGTATTGTTTTCAAACAAATGAAGTAACATCAACCAATCAGGTTGCTACAATATTAACTAGACAAAAACTTCCTGTCCAATGACGTCAATCCTTTTCTCTCAGCATAAGAAACTACAAGTGAACCAGAATTGACCTAAGAAAATCAGAGAGCATACTACTAGCAGTTGGGCAACAGAAAGATATGAGATACTGACCCAGCACTAAAACATAATGATGATACTTCTAATAGGGCTGATTTTCATGGTTTCTATAATAACTCAAAACTGCTCAACATGTTAAGGGAGTCACAAATCACATACTGGTATAAATAGAGAAAACATGCAGCATTGTGGAGATTCATGAGATGTAAAGGCTACAAAATTCAACAAGTCTAAGAGTCCATTTGGTCGTGCGTTTTGGCCAAAACGCAGGGATAAAACGCAGCTTATTTGTAAAAATTGTGTTTCAATATTGCGGCAGAAAAAGCTGCGTTTTAAAACGCTAGAATTCCCAGCTTTTTCCCAAAACGCAGGTTTTAAATCGCTCTTAAGAAAAAAAGACTGCGTATTGAAGTGATATGTCAAACGCATTTATAAGAAAAGATCTTCGTTTTTAAAACATTGCGTTTTTAAAACATTGCATTTTTTAAAACGATGCGTTTTTAAAACACTGCGTTTTGTAAATGCTGCACCAAACGAGCTCTAAGAAGCGTCTAAAATAAATTAGAGAGATAAAGACGATCAACAATCAATCTCAGAAGAACACTCCAAAATAGCGAGGCAGATACTTTGGAAAATGTTACCACAAAAAACTATCCTACGTAATAACTATAACTGAAAAGGATGCACATATATTTTCTTTACTGATCAGTAATCAGCACGAAACAGATAACATCAAGTAGCAAAACTGATAATTAACAATGAACAACAGAATGCTAATCACTCAACCAGCAACCTGTGTAATTAGAAGTCTCCAAAATAGACCTTATGTAAAATTGCCAGCTGATGCCCATTTGCCTAATGGCACCAAGAGTTTTTTCTTATCCACGAATGCCCCAATGCTGATTTTCATGCCCACACCAAGTCTCAATCATATGCGTGACATACTGCTCATGAACTGATGTTCAACTCCACTGACTAATGTTAGGTCATTGTCCTAACTTTACCCTCAATCAAATACACTACCTACAAACATTGCAACAGCTTGCTTCCCTAAGCATGGGTATGTTGCATCCATGTTGTTGGCATGAAGCAAACTGCCAACCAATGGCATGCCAGCGCCTAATCCATGGTGACCATGTTGTCCCCACCTTGGGCCATCCCCTTTGGTCTTAATTGGGGTTTAGCAATCCAACACTTGATCTATGTGTAAAGATTGCCCACACTTGTCCACAATGTTTTGCAATGTGCCCATAAAGCCTGCTAGTCGTGCCAACCATCAGCCAACAGAGCCATCCGAGCCCAAAAACACATCCATCCTTAATATACTAGCAAAATCCAGAGTGACAAAGTCAGATAAAATTGTGTTGTAGTCATAATGACATTTGCCAACACAATGCCCACAAATAGCCACAAAACTTTGCACAATTTCTAGACTTCATGCCTTAGCAACACTCCAAGCCTTTTAACCTTGCATTATACGGTGCCAAGTGCTGCAAGCAACTAAATACTTGGATAATGCCAACTTATAGAATCCACCCCTTCTATTTCAACCATTTTCCATGCTTAGCACATGGGAACCATCGGAGGTGCTGGTGGCAGTCCATTGGCACACCTTGCCTCGTGAAATCCAACAAGATACGAACACCTCTCCACTATCACAAGACACAAGTACCACAATGGAAACCTCCTCCAACCTAAACCAAAGAAAAACCAAAACAAGTGATAACTCTAAACATTTGAAATTAGTTACTCTCTCAGTCCCAACATGAATGTCCATTTTTGAAAAACAATTGTCCCAAAATGACTGTCCATTTTCTCATTAAGTTACTGAATTTAGCTTTGCCAACCATATGCCCCAATATTTTCACTTGCAATTTTATACTTTGGACAGTAAGGGTAAGGGTAGTTATATATACGTGCTACTAAAAATGCTAAAAGTCAACATCCTTAATTTGCATGGAAGTTCAAAAAAGGACACAGTGTTTGGGATTGCAGAAGAAACATACAATTAGATGCACATCATCTAAATTTCCAAGTGTTACATGAAACCATCCTAATAAGAATTTCTGCATTGGTTAGCAACACAAGCAATAGGCATCCTGCTGATATCACATTCTGCAATGAAAGACAAAACATATATGCCCAGCATGTCAAGCCTTGACCCCTGTCAAACATATAATAGGATGATGTGCTCCTACTGTCAAAAAATGCTGGCTAAAAATGGAAACAACCCTAATTCTCAAGTCTACTACTCTGTAAAACAAAATCAACTATGGGTTGTACATTTATTAGACAAATATTTATGACAATAACTCCACTAGTTATGGCATACGGGAAAAGAAAAAGAACATCAACAAGAACAAGTGTCACTTCCAGAAACCATCATATTCATAGCCCTCGAAAATAGTGCTATTCGTGCATATTCTCAATGACGAAAACTAAAAGTAGGGATGTAACAAACAAATATTGTAGTATTTTAAAAGAAAACAGGAAACAAAATGTTCTCAAGTTGGAGATAAGTTAGGAATGTTTATTTCCATTTCAAACCATTAACTCACCTAACTTCAAAGTATTATACCACAAAAATTAACATGGCAACATGGCATTCATGGTTCAGAGAGCTATAAATACTCTTTCTAGCACTTAAAAATGGTATTATTGACAATTATACATATGTGTTTAATAAACCCATAACTAAACAATTAATAGGGTATTCAAAATAAATAAGTTCACATTGGCTATAATAAGCAATATAGAAAGAGAGAAGGCGAACCAGGATCGCACTCCTGGTAGAACTTATCAACTTCTGCAAAACCCACAATGTGAAAAAAGACCATGATCAACAAAAACCCATAATAACAAAATACCCAAATAAAATTTTCAAAGAAAAACATAACCAAACAACAATTTTACCAAAAATTAAAAGCGCACACACACACACACACACAGTAACACAAACCAGTGGTAAGAGCCTTGATTAAACCAGACCGCCTTCCGTTAAAGTCATTGAAGACCTCCTCTACTGTCCTTGAAATGAGATGCGGTACTCCCTCCATCTTCTGTCAAACAAAACCCCCTACAATTATTCTTCATAATAAAACTACAAAATTCGTCTTTAAAAGTAGTTAAGAAATACCTGAAATTATAACAGTTGTTCAATTCGATGGCGGTAAAATCAAAGGAAAGGATTATTAATCAAATTGGGTGGAGGGTTTTTTGAAAAAAGCTAGGGTTTCTTCTCCAAATATGTAAACATATATACATAAAATATATATTTGTCAAAATAAAATTCGTGTAAGAAATTAGCAAAAGATTAATTGCAAAATTGAAAAACTACTAAATATAGAAATTGGGGGAGATTTCGGAGAGATTATATGTAATGTAATTGTGGAAAAATGAAAGATTGGATTGGAGGGTTTTAGTAACTAAAGTTTTGATGACTTTTGGAGGGTTGGGGTCAGTCAGACCCTTTGTCCTTGAATTTTTGTCGTATATATACTATATGGAATACGGATACACAGATCTCTATCCATATTTTTATTTATGGATAAACTGCTCCAAAACTCCCTCAACTTTCCTTTGCCTATATTGGCATCCTCCACACTAAGGGCCTGTTTGTTAAAACTGAAAATTAAGCTCTGAAAACTGATGTCTGAAAAAATAGAGCTTAAAATATTAAGATATCATCTTTTGACTTAAAATTTTGGCTATTTTTAAGAGATACTTAATTTATTAAGTGATATAATATTGCATTATCAAACAATCTTATTTTTAATATCACTTAAAACTTTCCTAATTAAGCTCTTAATTGGGTTACCAAACATGCCCTAAGAGTCTGTCTGATCTAGCGTTGTTTTAATAAAAATATACAGATAAAATATGATTTGTTTACAAAAATTATGTTTTAATACTGTAACAAAAAAATAGTATTTTGAAGTGATATTTCAAATATATTTATAAAAAAAATGTTGTATTTTAAAAACGTTGTGTTTTAAAAACGCTGCGTTTTAAAAACGTTGCACCAAACGGGCTCTAAGTAATGTCGTCCCTCTCCGTTCAATTTTTCTGTTGATCGTCAATTATTCATATGATTTTTTCCTGGGTTAAAATTGTCAATAGACATCCGTTTTTCTATTAAGTTTTTTTTTTTTTTAGAAAATCGTGTTAAAGTATAAAGCATTATATACATTGTGTTGTCTCTCTCTAACAACTTAAAATTTTAAAGTAGTTGGTTACTTAACAAACCGTGTTGAGTGGGCGAGTTACATCTCGTAGGATAATCAATTTTTTTCTTTCGCTCCCTCTATCACACACGCACTTTGCTATTCTCGAGATCTGCCTCTGTTGAAGCAAACTAGGTGTCATGGGAGAGATGCGTTGGAAATGATAATAACTGAGAAGCATGTTATGTAATTAACGAAATAATCAAATAGCCGCCGCAGCTAATAATCACGTTCATAATAGATAATACTTGATCACGCAAAAAGGTTGAAAGTGACCTCGTCTGATCCACGTGTATAGTCTAGTAGGATTTCGGCTTGTGCTGCAGGGATTGCCCTTGAAGTGTAAGTAGCTTTAAACCTGTGATCAACAAAGAACACCGTAAGGGGGGCTAGGTTGTCCCAGCGATAACCCTCAGGCGTGAGAATTAGCAATACTTCGATGGAGAGGTAAAGCTAAGAGAGTCTATAAGCAAGTGAATTGCATGTACCTTATGAGGTCTGTGAGGGTGCTTATTTATAAGGAGATAAGTCATAATCCTAGTTGGATTCGGAATGTGATTTCCATGTCTTTCGGATTACGTTTCCTTGTATGCTTAGGACTGATGTATGTTAGAGTTGCAACAGAACTCTTCCCAGTTGAGAGGTGATTCCGTAAAGGACTCTGTTTTGCCGAGCTAAGAGGGGTTACGTCGAGGTCGGCCTGGTATGTACCCAGGTCGCCTGATGTTAATGTAGCTAAGGTCGGCCTGGTATATGTCCAGGTCGCTTGATGCTACGTGGTCGACCTGGGATGTCCCTAGGTCGCACTGTAGGTCCTCGTGTCAGCGTGCTGGGAGAGTATACTGATGAGGTAGGCGGCCTGTCGTAATGTGATTTCCAGGTCGTCATATCGATGTGGCTGTATGTTACCTCGGCACTTGCCCAACTGGAGGCTATAAGGTCGCGATGCCTGCCATGTGTCCAGCTGAAAAGCTGAGGTTGTTCAGTAGCCCCCTACTTCTCAAGGAGAGGATTTATCCTCGAGGTGTGAAGTAAATATACGCTACGTCGAGCTGACTAGTTCCACGCGAAGTTGCCAGATTCTAGTTCGACTTTGTACTTTCCTTGGGAATCGTGCGCATTTAATGGGTGCAGAGCTCGTGGCTTGTCAGACGGCACTTCTTTTTCAATTTTGAATTTTTTGCGGTTGACATTCTTGGTTCAAAATGACGTCGTATCAAGGTCCGCGTGCTTCTGTATGGGTCGACCCGGCCACTTCGGGTCCCTTATGTAAGTGGATGTCCCACTGTTCATTTCATTTTACCAGAAACTTCTAATCTTCTCCGGCAACGAGGCGATTTCTGACGACCTTTTCAACTTCCAAAAAAGCTCAGATTCAAGCTTTTCCTTCGAGTCTCTTTGCTTTCCCAGGACTTTAGGTTAGTTTTCCTTGAACCTTTACTCCATTTCCTTACATCTAGCCACCTGTTTCTCGTTTATCTTGCATGTTTACCTTCTTTTTCGGCGATTGACCGGAATCTGGATAGGGTTCCGGTGAGCTCTGAGTTTTAGGGTTCCGGTGAGTTTTGTGTAATCCTAGCTTTCGTCCAGGTCGATCGGTCTAGGTCAATTCGTCCAGGTCGTTGTATTCTCTTTCCCATAACCATTCTTCCAGCGAGTTCTTCCTCCTCGTGTTCCCTCTCTGTGAACATGAGGATCAAACGCACCAATGAGGGTCCCATGTTTTCCAGGTCGCAAAAGGGACATGCAATCTATAAGACCGAGACCGGTGACTGGCAGGTCGTTCTGCCCAGTGAGGCCAAGGCCTTGCTCACCGCATGAGGTGCAAACTTGGACAGCCTGGTCGTCCCAGCTGACGATCCGTATAGGGTCGATGACATTCCCTTCGGGACCTCGATGAGGATCATTGAAAAGTATGATGTGGCTATGACTAGCCTATTGTATCTGTATTTTGATGAGCACCGGGTAGCTAGTAAGGTCGCAGGGCATTTGAGGGCTGCTACCTTGGCGTCGTCCACCTCATTTCTTGATGCCAGCCATGTATTGCGAGCCCCTCGGAGTAAGAAGAGGAAAGCTAAGGCTGATGCTAATGCCGGTGGTGCCGTGAAGCACGCTTTTCGAGATTGGAGGAATAGGATGTCCGTTGCCGATCTGGGTATATGGAGGGCGAAGTATCCCTGTAATTCTGATGACTATAGAGGGCATGTCCCTGATCCCGAGCTCGGTCTTCTCGACCTGAGGAATATGCGGAGTCGAGTGGGTTTCTATATGAGCTTCTTCCAGCTGGGCCTTCGATTCCCTTTGGACCCTTTCATCTGTGAATTCCTTGATGTTACTTCGACTGTTCCCTTGATCTTTCTTGGAACACGATGAGAATCCTTATTTGTTTTGCCGCGAGCACGCGTATACTAGGATTCGAGCCGACCTTGACCCTTTTTTGTCATTACTTCCACCTCGACCTTAACAATAATTGCCTTCAAGCCAAGAGCCAAAATTATAGGGTGAAGTTATTCTCTGATCCTCCTGGCAAAGTTTTGGGCTGGGTTGATAAGGTTATCATGGTCGAGAGTCGACTTGGGTGGAACTTTGTAGTGCCAACCGAGGAGCCTTATACTTTGGTACATCATGCTGATCTTGACGAGTATGACAGGTCGGGAAAGCAGGCCTTGGAGGCCCCTCTTGGTGTACGAGGTAATACTCAAGTTTGGTGTTATGACTGGAGGAGGATAGTTCAAGATGAGAACCTCCTCGTCGTTGCCGGGCTGTCCCCGTTAAAAGTTAACGACCTGGAGTCGATGTGTACCTTCCCTCCTTTCAAAAGTTTCCCAGGGTGGATACTTCATAAGGATTTCGTGCTCCATTAGCATTGTCCAGGATGCCATAGAGATCCGGAGAGAGGTTGTGCCCATAGATGAGTCCTTTGAATGTACTTCCTTTGTAATGCTCCCTTCTTTATTCATGCATATATGTTTTTCCAGTGCTTGACATTTTTGTTTATTTTGTGCAGAGATGGAGGATGTAGACGCAATGAGGAGGAGCTCGAGTAGGTGAGCTCAAGCGAAGTCCGATCGGTCCGAGTAATTGGGCCGGGCTCGCGTTGCCGCGACCTTGGCCGGGACTGCCGAGGTGCTCCCTACAGTTGTACTGCCCGCTGATAAGGGTAAAAAGAAGGCATCGGACTCGAAGGTTCCTGTGAAGCGTTCCTATCTACGTCGGCCTCTGCACCAGCCAAGAAATTAAGGGTCGAGGAGCCAGTAGAGGTCGCTGAGCTCGTGGAGCCTGTTAAGATTGTACTTCCCTCTGGGCATGATGAGCCTGATAAGCCTGATGTTACTAGGCAAGCTTCTCCGGTTGGGAGTATACGAAGTGTAACCAACCCTTCCACCGAGGTACACTCTGTTCTCAGTTCGGCTACCCCTCCGCGGGCTGGGCTGGCATTGAGTCCTGGGGCTCACTCCCTAGAATTTGGCAGGAAAGCAATCCTTGATATCGTCGATGAGAGTTTGAGTAAATCCTTCGATGATTGTACTCCTTCTCGTCTGGCTGATATCATGGGGATCGACCTTACCCATGTAAAATATCTCTACTAGACCCCTTCTTTTGGCTCTTTCTTGCTTAGCTCCTTATAGATTTGTCTTTGTTTCCGCAGTTTGCCGCTGGTATTAAGTCCTTTGCGAACAGGCTTGCTCAGGCTCACAAAGATAGGCGTGAGTCTGCTAAGCGTGTTACTGAGCTTGAGAAGGAGAAGCAGAAGAGTGTCAGCAAGGTCGAGCTTGAGGAGGCCCTTGCTCGTATAGCCGAGTTCAAGGTTGCTGCTGCCAGGGCTCAAGAAGATATCAAGCTGAGTCAAGATCTGGCAGCCAACAAGATTGAAGAGGTGAACCGTGTTGCTGAGGATGTCGGTCGGCTTAGGGAGGAGCTTGCCATGGTCGTAGCTGATCGGGCCCAGCTTCGTGTCGAGTTAAAGTCTGCCCAGGGAGATGCTCTTACTGCTCAGGGAGAGCTCACTAAGGCAAAGTTGAGTTTTGAGGGAAAAATCAGCGAGCTAGAGAAACTGCTGGCCGAGGCGACGAAGTCTGTTAGCCCGGGTACTGCTGTTGCGGCCTTCAAGAAGAGCTCGTCCTATATGGACGAGATCCTTTCCTATTATGACAAGGGCAAGGCTCAGATCCTCCGTGTCGCGGCAGCCTGCGGCACTCCTCTTCGAGACTTGGTTAAATGGGGAAGTGCCGAGTTGAAGGGAGATATATCTTGCAAGGGGCACGAGCTCGTGTCGTATCAACCTGAAGAGCTCGAGTTGATCGGTCGAAAGGATGCCGAGTTGGGTCGTGATCCTTAGGTGCCTCCCCCCTCTTTTGACAATAATGTGCCTTTCTTGCTCGAAGCCCTTGCCGACGGTGACGAAGTTGATTTTGACGGGGATTTTAAGTTAGGAGAATTTGAGGGGGCCAAGTTTAATCAAGATGAGCATGCCCGCTCTGTTTATGAGGCCGAGAACCGAGCTGACCCCTACTTCACCCCGCTGCGTCGGGTTTGATTTGGCCTGATGGGCTTTGTAATCAAACTTTTTTTTTTTTGTATTTTTGGCCCTTTTCGGGCTTGTAAATAGTTCGATTCGTAAATATAAGCATGAGTTGCCTTTTGATTGTCTCAATTATGTTTGCTTATTTTACTTAGTATTTTTGCACAAGTTTTTCCTGTTCTTACGATTTTCTTCATCGTGGTGAAGAGTAGGTCGTAAAGGGGTCCTCGATGTGGCGAGGTGCCTTTTGTACTTACGATCTTCTTCAACGTGGTGAAGAGTAGGTCGTAAGGTGACCTCGGCGTGGCCGAGGTGCCTTTTGTACTTACGACCTTCTTCAACGTGGTGAAGAGTAGGTCATAAGGTGACCTCGGCGTGGCCGAGGTGCCTTTTGTACTTACGATCTTCTTCAATGTGGTGAAGAGTAGGTCGTAAGGTGACCTCGGCGTGGCCGAGGTGCCTTTTGTACTTACGATCTTTTTCAACGTGGTGAAGAGTAGGTCGTAAGGTGACCTTGGCGTGGCTGAGGTACCTTTTGTACTTACGATCTTCTTCAACGTGGTTACTTACGATCTTCTTCAACGTGGTGAAGAATAGGTCGTAAGGTGACCTCGGTGTGGCCGAGGCACCTTTTGTATTTACGATCTTCTTCAACGTTGTGAGGAGTAGGTCGTAAGGTGACCTCGGCGTGGCGAGGTGCCTTTTGAACAACTTTGAGGAGAGTAAATTTGAGGTAGACGCAAGATAGAAGAAATTCTTCTTTTATTGATGATTTCTGATAATGTATTACATTAATGATAGTATTTCTTCAAGTGATCAGCATACCAAGGGTTTTTCAGCGGAGTGCCATCCTGCTCAGCCAGTTGGTATGTCCCCTCTCTGATTATGTCTGTCACTCTGAATGGTCCTTCCCAGTTTGGAGATAGTTTGTTCCTTCCGGCATTTTTGCCTATCACCTCGATCTTCCTGAGTATACAATCTCCGATGTTGAAGGATCTCGTTCTGACTCGCTTGTCGTGGTGAGCCTTTGCGAGCTGCTTGTAGTTGATCATCCTGAGTCTTCCCTCTAACTTCCTCTCCTCTAGGTAGTCGAGGTCTAGCCCCCGAGTTATTGTATTGTCCAGTTCGTCGAAATGGATTACCCTTAATGTTGGTAGGGCCATCTCTACTAGAGCCATTGCCTCTGATCCGTATGCCAGCGTGAAGGGTGTCTCCCCTGTTGAGCCTCTGACCGAAGTGCGTATTCCTCACAGTACAATAGGTAGTTCGTCGAGCCACTTCCCTTTCTTCTTGTCCAGGTTCCTTTTTAAGGCGTGGAGGATCTTCTTGTTCCCTGCTTCAGCCTGACCGTTTCCTTGCGGGTGAGCAACTGAGACTTCCAATGTTTGATATTCATCTGTTCGCATCTCTGAGTGAACTTGGTGGAGAACTGGGTGCCATGGTCGGACACAATGGCTCGAGGTAGGCCAAATCGACACCAAATATAATCATGTATGAAGCTGATTGCCTTCTCCTCGGTTATGGTAGCTAATGGTTTTGTTTCTACCCATTTTGTGAAGTAATCTACTGTCACTATTAAGAACTCGCAACCTCCTTTGGCCTTTGGGAAGGGCCCTATGAGGTCGACCCACCACATATCAAATGGCCAGGCTGCTACTACCGGTGTTTGAGGGACTGATGGGAGTCTTGGGATATTAGCAAATCTCTGACACTTGTCGCATTTTTGTACGTAGGTCTCCGCGTCTTTCCGCAAGGTCAGCCAGTAATAGCCATGGAAGATGATTCTGTCTGATAGCGATCTTGCACCTGGGTGGCCCCCACATACTCCTTCATGGACTTCAGCGAGGAGGTTTTCCATTGTCTCTGGTCGGACACATCTGAGTAGTAGCTTGGTGAATGATCTTCTGTATAGTACCCCAGCAATCATTGTGTAGCGAGATGCTCTCTTCCTTAGTAGCTAGGCCAAGTCTTTTTCTCCAGGTAGTATTCCGTGCTCAATATAGTCTTGTATTTCATCTATCCAGCATCTTTCTGTTAGGTTGATGGGCATGGCTTTCTCCCTATTTACTGATGGTGACTCGAGGATTTCCCACCATACATCTTGAGGGAGGTCGCTGATGTCTGATGATGCAATCTTGGATAGGTGATCAGCTCGCGTGTTCTCTGTCCTGTCCACCTGTTTCAGCTCCCAGTATTCAAATTTGTCTAACAGGCGTTTTGCAAGTTCGCAGTATTTTGATAATGTGGGGTGGTTAGCCCCGTACTCCCCACAAACTTGCTTCACGACGAGTTAGGAGTCACTGAAGATGACGACCTGGCTGGCCCCAAGCTCTAATGCGAGCTCTAATCCTGCTATCAAAGCTTCATATTCTGCCTGGTTGTTGGATGCTTGGAATTTGAACCGTAGTGCTTTGCTGAATTCTCCTCCCTCTAGTGGGTGTAGGGATAAGCCTGCACCGCTTCCTGCCCTGCTTGATGAGCCGTCCACATAGAGTGTCCAATGGTGAGGTGGCCGAGGACGTGACGAGCTGGTCATTTTTGTTCGCTTGGGCGAGCTGGAAGGGTTTGTCGAAGACGTCGGCTCGGCTAGCGTGATGGCCGGGCTTTGATCTTGTTTGATAAATGAGGTTTCAGCAATGAAGTCTGCAAGTACTTGGGCTTTTACTGCTTTGCGTTGTTCATATGTAATGTCGTACCCTGAGAGCTCGACGGACCACTTTAACATTCTTTCCGCCACATTTGGTTTATGAAGGATTTGCCTGAGTGGGAGGTTAGTGTATACCGTAAGGGCATGGGCCTGAAAGTACTGCGTCAGCTTTCGTGCTGCCATTAGGATTGTTCTTACCTTCAACAGTGTTCAACTAATTCATAAAATCATCAGGATTGTTCTTACCTTCAAATTCTAGAATTTTAACTTTGATGTCATTACGTTGGAAATGACGATTTCTTCGGTCTTGATGACGGGGAGAAACCTCTTCACTCGACGCTGCATTTCGAGCACAATGGAAGGGGTTAACATTCTCCTCTTCATTCACAGATTCAGCATCTGAACCATGACGTGAATCATCATGATTAGGAGGCTCGTACTGCTCCAATCGCTGCTGGAGTTGTTCCACTTGTCTCTTAAGGTCATCCATTTCAACATGTCGTAGGTTTCTTTCACGAGTAGCTCGACGCCGGGGAGGCATGGCTTCTAAAGCTCTGATACCAAACTTGATGTCAGAAAAGGAGAAGTAAAGAGGAAAACACAAGTGAAGATTATGAAAGGGGATAAACACTCAAATACACTTTGGAATCCACCAAAGGAATTGAGTAAGAAAAGAAGAAATCCTTCTTCTATAAATTGCCAATTGCTCAAAATTACAATTAAGTCTGCCCCTCCCCTTTAGATATGAGGGTATTTATAGGCTAGAATGGGACATCCTCCCATTTATGAAGCAAAGATACATGAACTATGAACCTAAGGGTACATGAATTGAAAAATATGAATAGTCATGGCCAAGTACAAATGATTTATCCAAAACTTAGAGATAATCTGAATCTATAACACACCTAGGGATGATGAACTTCCAACCTTTACCATTGGAGAAGAATCCAAGAAGAAAGATTAAAAAGAAGATGAAAAAACGTATGCTGAAGTTGTGTGCAGATAGCCTGGACACCTTGTACCAAAAATGCATTTTCTCACTCCACAAGGCTCGAAACGATGTACCATTTTTTTCCTTTAAAGTAGACTCGTATACCTTTCCAACGAGTATAGCCATGCTGATGAGGAACGTGAATCAAGCCTTATCAAGCCTTATTTTGTATGTCCAAGAACAAGTCCAAGCATGGAAGTCAATTGAAGAGGCCAATTTGGTGAATATGATTGTAGTCCAACATGTTTGGGAAAGTTTGAGGGCTTAAACGACATTTTTTGGAAGCAAAAGTCTTAAAAAGTCAGCCCATAAGTTTAAGGATGAATTTGGGAGCCTTTTAATACTAAATGGATGACTTTTGGGGGCCAAAGTGCGCTTTTCAAAAGTGGGCCTTTAGAAAAACGGGATTTGTTCCCCTATTCTCCAAGTTAAAACCGAATGAAAGTCTTGTAAAGATCCAAGGCCGGTTGGGACTCTTTCAAAGACCAAAACCGTGTGGAAGTATTATGGTTTCTCAACTCAAATCTGAACCATACATTCGGCCAAGGCTTATTAGTAGAGTTCTAGTTGTTTTCTTTTTAGTTAGACTTTTAGTTCTAGGTTAAATTAAACTCTAATCCTTAGTTAAGTAGGAGTGTTATTCAAAAGCCTATAAATAGGCCTTTTCTTTCATTGTAAAAGACAGAATTTTATTATTAAAAATAGTGTGAGTTTAAACTCTTTCTTGACAAACATAGTTTGTTAGCATTTTGCAAACTTTGGATTAAGTTTGTGTGATATTCTAATTCGTGGTTCTTAATTAATCAATAATTAAGGGTTTCGAATCGATCAAGGTTCTTAGTTCATTGCGAAACTAAGAGTTGCGATCATCCTTGTGATTGTTATTCAAGTCCTAGGCATACGTTTCCGCGAGGTAATTCCGAAAGCGTGGTTCCAAGTTCGTTATAACTTGTGGGTCTCGTTGGGAGTCACATCACATGCATTCTAGGTCCTCCCGAGTCAGTACAATTTAATAGTTAAAGTTACTGAAATTTCGGTTCTGCAAATTTTGGACAGCAGCTACCTTTAGTCCCATGTCTTGACCATCACATTGCCACTTTACAGATTCATATTCATAAGACACTCCGGTGTCACTTCCTCAAAAAGTTCAAGCTCTTATTTGCACTCGTAATTGGTTGCATGGTTATGTTGATGGTAATGTTACTTATGGATTATTAATTATTTTATATATTGTCTTTTTCTTACTATAAGGATTGGATTATTGAGATTGTATTTTTTAATTTATTTGTGATTCTTTTCTATGCAGATAGTGAAGATAATTATGATATTAAAACAACTCTATCAAGTGAAGGGTCAAATGTTTTTGAGATTATTGATGAGGACGAGGACAAGGACGAGGACGAGGAAGATGGAGGAAATGATAAGAATTGAGTCTGTTGAACTGTTAATTATTGGGTTAAACTTCAAACAATTTGTGTGTGCTTTTTAGTACGTGGTGCTTTTTTGTTGATTCAATTTTCTACTTTGTGGATTGTATTTATATAAAGTTTTATTAGGGGGATTTTTCATTAATTTTTTGGCTTTATATATAATGTTTATTAATTTTTAAAAATGTGTTATTTTTTTTGGTGGGCTGACCCGTTTAACTCACAACCCGCTACGGTTTGGGTTGGGTTGACACATTTTAGGCCCGCACCCTTAATGGTCTAGCCCGCACCGCATCGCCAAATAGCAAGCTTAAGCGGCCCGCGGGCCGGCCCGGACCGCCGGACCGCTTTGACAGCTATACACTTATACTTACAAATATAATCCCTCCTACTATAGAGAAATCCTACAATTCTTACATGATGAATTGATGGACGATTCAGATGAAAAAATGATGATGAAGATTATATAAATGAAAATGAAGGAAGAAGCTGAAAGCTCCCACGGTCGTAAACGCACTCGAAAATATATAAATCGAGAGCGTGAAGGTGGACATGACCCTTTTTTCAACGACTATTTCTCCGATGAGCCGGTTTACCCAAATCAAATGTTTAGAAGAAGGTACCAGATGAGTAAAGAGTTATTCCTTCGAATTGTAGAAGCCCTTTCAAATCATTCAAAGTATTTTCAGATGAGGGTTGATGCAACCGGTAGAAAGGGACTTTCCCCGCTGCAAAAATGCACTACTGTTATCCATCAGTTGGCATATGGCACGCCTGCCGACCATTATGACGAGTATGTACAAATTGGTGAAACCACTGCAATCGATTGTCTAATGAAATTCTGTAGATCTGTGATTGAGGTATTTGGAAGCGTATACTTGAGAAGACCCAATGCTCACGACGTCCAACGTTTACTTCAACTACATTCTGACGTTCATGGTTTCCCCGGTATGTTAGGAAGCATTGACTGCCGCATTGGCCGTGGAAAAATTGTCCAGTTGCATGGAAAGGTCAATTTACTCGAGGAGATCAAAAGGTTCCAACAATTATGTTAGAAGCGGTCGCTTCTCAAGACCTTTGGATATGGCATGCGTTTTTTTGAGGTTACGAGATCTAACAACGACATTAATGTCCTCAACCAATCTCCATTATTCAACGATGTATTGCAAGGATACTCTTCTCAAGTTCAATTTACGGTAAATGACACACAATACACGAAGGGATATTATCTAGCAGATGGTATCTACCCGGAGTGGGCTGCATTTGTCAAAAGCTTTGCATATTCAGAAGACCCTAAAAGAATAAAGTTCAAACAAATGCAAGAGGCTGCAAAAAAGGACGTTGAGCGAGCGTTCGGAGTCCTCCAATCTCGTTGGGCAATAGTACGAGGTGCGGCACGATTTTGGTACAAGGAAGCTTTGAAAGATATAATGTACGCGTGTATCATATTGCATAATATGATTGTAGAGAATGAAGGAAATACAATAAGTAACTGGAGCGATGAAGAAGTAGATCCACCGCACCTGCATCCCAAGGATTTATTCAAGAATTTCAACAATACCTTCAAAGGCATGCAAAATTACGTGATCGTGAAGTACATCAAAAACTTTGATCCGACTTGGTCGAGCATATTTGGGAATGCTTCGGAGACAATAACAATGAAAATTAAGTTGTATCGATTGAATATTTCTTATTAGTATTTAACTACTCTGTAACTAAATTAATTATGCAACTTTAATTATGTTTCTTATGATTTTATATTAATTTTCGTTCAATAAAATCTATATTGTTGCATCAGTATTTTGAATTACTAATAAATATTAATAATTAAATAATATATTTTTGGAAAAATAAATTAAGAAATGAATAAATTATTTGTTGGACATAATATATTTTTTCTATAATTTTTTTATGTTTTATAATGATATATTTATTTTTGAAAATAAATTTATTACTTTTAAATATATAAGCTGATGACGTGACATGACGTGGCAGGAGGGATAAACGTTTTGATGAGTTTATTGTTGTGGATGCTCTACTGAAGCACACTAGCTAGCTATTTCATTTTTATTCAATGTGGGTTACATGTTCAATTAAATTGAAAACAAATCGCAGGTTCAATACAGTTGGATAACTACACACTTTGCATTTCTTTGAACTATTGATTCTTACCACAAAAAGGTAATCGAAACTTTGATAATTCTTTTTGATATATATATATATATATATATATATATATTAACTCTCTAAGGTCATACAAGTGTTAGTATCTACCTTCTCAATGTTACTAAAAATTAAACATCACCACCATGCATGGCAATAAGTGAATCCAAATATGGGATGTTCATTACTATCGATGGTGCAAAAGGTCAATCTAACCTTAGACCAAATCAGATCCATCTCTGTTGGGAGAGAAAGGAAAGTGATGTTTTTTAATATTGGAGTAAGTGTTACTCCCGAAAAAGTAGTTGTCAATCTATAATTGAATCAGGAAAAACAGATAAAAACAGATAGGATCCTCTATTTCAAAAAGGTGTTAAGTTTACAGACAAAGTTATATATTAAACCTTCTTAATTTTGTTGCCAAGTGAATTCGAAAAACGGCTTAGACAGATGTCAGGGTGGCCCTGGGGCTAGGCTACCAAGGCAACTGCCTTGGGCCCCCAATTTTTTTAATAAAAAAAGGTTCTCCTAAATCACTCATTAAAGCTATATATAAAAAGACGGAAAAGGGGAAAAAGAAAATTGCATGTGTAAGCGTTCTCTCTCAATTGCGTGTGGCTTCTCCAAGCTCCAACAATTAGCAATTGACATTCACCTTTCAAATAAATAATTGATCCAGTGATCTTCCTTTCAGGTTTCCACCATTTTGATTTGAATGCTCCATCTTATCAACCACCCAAGGAATCTAGGTAATTTTTATTTCTTAATTACTCTTTAATATTTACTAATTAGGTTTTATCTTTTAAGTGACACTTTTTTTGTTTCCACACTATCTCTTTTGATTATTATAGGTTTATAAACAATAATATTCAATGAAATTTGATAATTTTTAAGTCGTTAATTTTCTTCTTACATTAATTTAATGCGATATGAAAATAATCAATTTTTTTTAGGTTCAATTTTATTTTTTACATGTATATGATTGAGGTCCAACATTTTAAATTCGCCTAGGACCCCCAAAATCTTAGGGCGGCACCGGGTAGATCTCTTTGTAATCTTGGGATGTAGTTTTGGAAGAGAAGTCGTATTTCTAAATCCGACGATGAAGAAATCATCATTTTATAAACAAATGCAATCAACGAAATCTCAATTAAATGATCGTTGCATCGATGCCAATGGCAGTACGTTGTCATGCATGTTCATACACAATGTACTCCTACTAATAAAAGAACCAATTCCTCCTATCCATTAGAACAAAGAAATCCAACACAACTAACTGTCCAGTTAATGGGCTGCTGTATAAACAATGCTGATCGATTGAAGGGAACTTAATTTCAGGATTGCTTGCTCTACACACAAATTGGCTTTTTCTTTTTTGCAGTAGTGATGTTTATGTATGTGTGACATAAAGCGATTCTTGAAAGTTGCTCGATCATTTGCCTCGTTGCAACAAAACAACGCTGACCGAAAACCAACCCTTATGATTGACACCATGTTGTAGGTATGCTCCTCGAGGCATAAACCCTATTCCAGGCCCTCTTTGCCTGTGAAATAATTCCAGCAAAGGCGACAAATAAGCACCGCCAATTGATTTGATGAAGCGTTAAGTGTACGTACTAAGTACATCAATTGAGAACGAGAGAGAGAGAGTGTGTGTGTGTGTGTGTGTGTTGACTTACTTCTTGCTCCCAGTTTGTGCGCAGAGTAATAGCTAAAAGCACTAACGCTTGAACACCACTCCCACATATGATTCCCATCCAAAGACCCTGAAAAATGGGATAATTAAGTTCTAACTAGTAACACAAGAAAAGAGATGTATATATACTTCAAAGAGAGATGAACTGTTTACCTTTCCTCCAGAAAAATGTAATACAAATGTTAAGATGATTGCACAAGGCAGGCCGACAAGGTAATAGGCCCCGAGATTCACAAAAGCACCAATCTTCTGCCAACCGCATCCTCTTGCAATACCTTTTGCAACTCACCAAATCGTTACCATTAGTTTAACTAGGACATAATTCGATTTTTAAGGCTTAGTGTCAACTATATCAGAAAATTAATTGAAGCTGTTCTAACCTGAGATTACACCCTGAATTCCATCCATGAAGCTGGAGAATGCAAGCACTGGCATAATTGAAGCCATGTAACTCACAACTTCCTCTTCATTGCTGTATAAATACCCCCATACTCCTCGCACTGCTATTAAAAATAAGCTTATCACAAGGTTCTCCCCAACAGCAATAAATATGACAACACGTGCTGCAAGTTGTGCAGCTCGAGGTTTCCCTGCACCTAGTTCATTTGAAACTCTCGTGCTTTGTATCCAGCATATATAGGAAAGGGGGAAGATTTCTCAGATTATATCACGATAAATCAATGGCTTGTGAAACTTGATTTGATCGATAATGTATTTTCGTGGGCATACCTTACTGCACTACCAAAACCAAAGGAGATTCTGTAGAACACTGAAGTTGTGTTGAGGCTGCAAAAGATAGTTGAAGATGAGTGGGCCGGGTTTGAGAACTGATTAATGAAATGTATTTAAGCATAAATATATATAATCATTTGGGAAACCAGTAAGCAGATGATATATAGGAATTGAATGAGCACCTGATTGACATCATTGAGGTCTCTAGCTTTGGATTAGGAAGAAGCCCTGACATGAGAACCAAAATCTCGTACGACCAATTCTCCAAGCTGATTCATTCATACTATCAGACTTGCTAGAAGTGGACAAACAAAAAACGGATTCTGAAAGTTTCAAAGTATTTAAGCTGCTTTCAAGAAATCAAGAGAATAACTGCTTTAAACACTTCACAGTGGCTATTTATATGTATGGAGAGATTCAAACTTACCAGACCATAAGAGTTGAAGGGATACCTAATGACAGAAACTCGTAAAGGTTTTCCACACCTTCTATAGAGAACCCTGTCCAGGTCTTTTCACATTTAGGAGAAAACTTGAGATAAAGTGCCAAAATCAACACATTAATCCAGTAAGAGATGGCACAAGACTGAGCAGCGCCTTTACTGCCGAAGCCAAAGCAAAAAACCAAGGTCCAGCACAAAAGGACATGTAGTAAACTTGTAATGCAAGTGCTAATCATCAATGGCTTTATGTTTTCTTGAGTTTGTAGGAATCTGAGTTGGCACTGGAGGAGGCCGTATGCAAAAATGCTAGGAATCAGCCATCGAGCATATATCCCAGCTTGGGCTGAGATCTCCAAGTCTTGGCCAAAGCAAGTGAAAAGAAACCCGGTGTAGGTCCAGACGAGGGATATCGGAATGCACATAAGCATAAGAACAACCATAGCTCTCTGCATGTGTACACCAAGCATGTGATATTGTTTTGCTCCGTAGGCTTGTCCGCAGAATGTTTCTAGTGCACCTCCCATTCCCAGCTAGACATATTAGAAACAAGACCAGATAGATAATTCTCACACTGATATAAAGAAATGTATGGGAAATTGTATCCAAACCAGTCAAGAAGAAGGCTTTTACCATGAAGCTGAAGCCAGTCACACCAGCGAAAGCAGTTGCCATAGAAGCACTTGACAAAGAGAGCTCTCCAAGATGACCTACGAACATGATCGATATCATTTGCAAACTGTACTGCAAAAAGCTTACCAATACTAGGGGTCCTGCTAGCTTCACCTGCTGCTTCAGCTCTACCATAGTCTCGGATGCATCACTTGGATTCTCATCTAGTAGTCTTCCACCACACTCGAGTTCCTTTCCAGGTATTGGAACAAGAAGGGGATACTCGAGACAACTTTTGGAGTCCCCTTGATCCATGAATCGATCTCGTTCAAGGTCTCTTGAAATCTGAAGGTGTCAAGAAAGAAAGCGCTACGTACCTTGAAGAAATTACAGAACATATCAAGCATAATGCTGCAATAGTAGGAGGAATTAAAGTGCCTATCTATGAAGATTTACCCGAACCCTAGGTGGCCATCCATTGCAATCGTGGCTGTGCTAGGCGGCCATCCCGTATACCCCCGGCCATAGTGGGCGGCCCTGCTTGGACTTGTGGGGTGCCTTTTGCCCTTAAACTTGGTGGGATCCCTTTTGTTCGCTGTTGCAAATACACCTCACTGTAGTACACAGAGAAGTCTTAGACAATTGAGAAAGAGCTTGAAATGAAATGAAACTAACAAGGAAGAACAGAGCTTGAGAATATACACAACAAGTACACAGACCAATCCACAAGGCACTATATAAATGCTCATAGAGCCGCATACCATAGCCGGCCACATGCAGCTGTTTTGTTAAAAACAGCAAAACCAACTGCTTATTAATTTTATATTGGGTAAATTATAAATAACCCCCCTCAACTATGGGATGGATTCGAATGGCCCACATTAACTACCAATTGAAGCAGCGTGCCCCCTTCAACTATAGCATTTTCTTTAATCACAACTTTTATTTAGGCATTGCCATTTGAGTTGACATAAAATGCTCACATGATACTCATGTGACCATCTTTAGGCATTCTTTTTAATCATAGTGCCTTTTGGAGTTTCAATTGACTATTTTACATTTGTTGTTCTAAAATTTTCTTTGTACTTAATGATGGTTAAAAAAAATTATTTTTATTTTAAATATTATGGTTAAAATCATATGTATAGATGGTCACGTGAGTCTTAGGAGGGTGAATTCCGTGAATTCAATTAACATTGTCTAAATAGAAGGTGTAATTTAAAAAAATATTATAGTTGAGGGGGGTACATTATTTTAATTGATAGTTAAGGGGAGCAATTTAAACACAATCTATAGTTGAGGAAGTATGTGTAATTTACCCTTTTATATTTTATATTATATGTCAAACAATAAAAGCACAAGCTAAACAAACTACAGAAAGGATCCTCTATTCCAAAAAGATATTCCATCTCCTATTCTAACCGTCAGATCTTCGCCACATGTCCACCAAAAATCACGGAGTAATTAATGTTATTTATTCTCATGCACATGTGGCGAAGATCCGACAGTTAAAATAGGTGATGGAACACCTTTTTGGAATAGAGGATCCTATCTGAAACAAACTATGTAGAAATATGGATAAAACTCATTGTCATGGCCAAATCGGATCCTCTATTTTAAAATGGTGTTCTATCTCCTATTTCAACCGTTGGATGTGCGCCACATGTGCATAAAAAATTACGGGATAATTAATGTTGTTTATTCACATGCACATGTGGCGCACATCCAACAGTTGGAATAAGAGATGAAACACCATTTTGGAATAGAGGATCCAATATGTGTCATGGCAGCCGACCATTAATCATTATATTATGCATAAAGCTGCATGCCATAGTTGTCCTTATTGTGTTCAGCCGTGTCATATGACGCTCTTTTTTTTAAAATAAAAATTAATTTTTAACTTAAAATAAATACATTTAAAATAGATGCAATTAATTAAGAAAATTAAATAGTAATTGATATTAACGTAAAATTATTATCTCAAATTTCACTATCATCGTTGTTCGCATTTATTGAGAAGTATCGAGAGAAAGATTGAAAGTTAAAAAGTGAGGTGAGTATAAAGTAAGATAGGTAACGAAAGTAAATTATTTAATAATAATTAATAAACTAATTAATCAATAGCAAGTTAGTAATAATTAAGTTATTAAGGGCAAAAAAGTCATTTTATTTTAAGTGAGGTACAATATTTAGTTATTTGGAATACAACATTTAACATATAATTTATAAATATACATAATTCATAATAATTTAACTCAACAAAGTCAATCGGGACAATAATTAAAAAATGGAGAAAGTAGTAACTATAAAGAGATGCAAAAGTAGTACTAGTATAGAGAGGTTTTCTCACGACTTTAAGAAATCACATTATAAGTTTCGCTGCAGCAGTTAAAGTTGTTATCTTCTTGTCAGACCTCTCTTTTTCAACCTTTTACAAATTCTCACGTGAATCACGATCCGTTTATTATTTGATACTGCATGTAGATAAATCATTTATATGAAAACATTAAATTTATGGCAAAAGATACAGCTAAGGTTAGACAAATCGTGCATGTATAGTATAGTAATCATGGAAACCTCAATTTTTTTTTGTTTTGTTGTTGTTGTTGAAGAAATGACTTTCATCTTAGACTTTAAGACAGAGTCTGTTGTATTCGGTCGACCTTATGTCCAGGTTGACTACTCCATGTAGCCATTTCCGTCCAAAGCGGAATACTTTCGAATTGTGTTACGAGCATACGTGCGTACTAGACCACGAGCAAGAAAAGTTTGATAAATTTTGAAAAATGACATTCACACTTTTTTTTAAAAAAAAAAACCAAAACATTCAATTGTATAGTGGAGAAAACATTATATACTCGATAAAAATGTTCCCGATGAAGTAAAAATAGCATAATACGTAAGGGCAACTCCAACAATGGGCATTAGGCCATAGGTATCAAAACTAAATTTTGATACTTATTGATACTATTTACTAGGTATCAAATTATCATCTCCAACAATAGGTATCAAATTCATGATATTAAATTCATTTTTGATTTTTTGATTCACTTTATTGATACTTTGTACATTATCAATTATTTAAAGTATGACGATTGTTTTAATTAATTAAATTTTAAAAAATAATTTTTTTAAAAAATTTATAGCCATCATTTGTCATGATGTAAAAATTAATGATAATTCACACGTGTTATATATAATAATTATGAAATGTCCTGATGATGGTCCTTCATTACACAAGATTGTAAAAAGAAAAAGAATTTTGAAATTCCTCATGGGCCTCAAGAAATCCCTTGATGAAGTGAAAGAGTGGAAGCAAGCCTTTGAATCTCAACGAATATAACCCTTCGAATAAAGTCCAGATCTTCTGTGCCATAAGTTTGTGTCCCTCTTTGTGCCACAAGACAAATTTAATGTTGGATTTTTAAATCCAATGAGCCCCTCCCTGTGCCACAAGACAAATCCAATGTTGGATTTCGGTTGAATTTCTAAATCCAACATTGGATTTATCTTATGGCACATGGAGGGGCACAGACTTATGGCACAAAACATATTGTTAGTATCGTACGATACGCGATACGTATCGTACGATACGATAGGAAATAAGCCCTTTTAGATACGTATTGGTACAGTGTATCGTACTTTGCTATGTATCGTTCGATACGCATGACGTATTATGCGATACACTTAAGTATCGCAAAATTAGCGTATCGTACGATATTTGTTACTTTGTTGAATGGGTGTATCAGAAATATTTTTCTCATTTAATTTTTTTATAACTCATGATTTGGAAGGTCAGTCGACCTCTAGTCTTCTCAAGAAAGACGTCTTCAATAGAGCTTGTCATTCTATTAGGGTTTTGAATCTTTTCCTGTCTCCTTTAACAAAGCTAATGAGTAATGTCCATGATCCATTGATGATTGATCCTTCATGCTTCATCCTTCATTAAGAAAAAAAATACCCTTTGCTGCCGTTAGTTGATAGAATCAATTGTGGTGTGAATTGTGAAGTGCGATGAGTCTGAACAAGATAAAATTGAAGAAATATACTAACATTACTAGTTTACTACAACAGAATTTTGGATTTTCTCTTTGCAAAAGGTATGTTGCTTATTAGTAGTTGTTTAGTTGTAAGCTATAACCGTAAATACTCTGTTTTTATATAACTATAGTTGAATACTTTGTTTTATTACTTAATAATAATTTTTATTAATTATATATATATATATATATTAGTGTATCTTACGATACATATGCATATCCCGATACGTATCACAGAAATTTAATTTTAATACACGATACATATCTTATTTTGTCAACTATGACACAGAAGATCTGGAGTCCGAAGATAAGTGTAAGATTCTTTTTGGAGTACGCTTTCTTATCTAAATCTTACTCTACTCACACGACACGGATTCCGTTTAGGGGGCAGATGTGATTTGACTTTCTTGGGTTTCTCCCCAAGGGTGGGGAACTCAATGCCAATCAAAGTTCTGGGAAGAAGGAAAGGGAAAAATCTCCTTTGCCATTTTCAGCCGAATGCAAATTAAAGAGTGCGTCTCTCGATACATTCTGCCTTTGATGGCTATCAAGTCACAAATCGGATCTTCTATTTTAAAATAGTGTTTCATCTCCTATTCTAATCGTTAGATGTGCGCCACATGTGCATAAAAGATCATGGGGTAATTAATGTTGTTTATTCACATGCACATGTGATGCACATCTAACGATTAAAGCCATCCCCTACTAATAAGTATTTATTGTGCAGTCACTTATAATAGCAAAAATGGTCGAAAAAGTCTACACTTAAAATACTTCAAAAGATGGAATCGTTGTCAAAGCAGGAGGACTTTCTTGCTAGTCTTGCCTTCAAGTCTTGCTTTTTCTCAACCGGAATGGTTTTTTTATTACTGATCAATCTGGTACGTGACATGCCCTGATTATTAGATAGATTATGGATAGAATTTTTGTATAGAAGAGAACCAAAAAAATGTGAGGAAAATGTGAAAAATAAAAAGGCACTTGATAGTATTTATATATAGGGAAAAAAAAAATACTTTCTCTGTCTCTAAATTATTGTCTTATTTTTTATCCGTTCCAGAATAATTGTCTTATTTGAAAACTTTTTATTTTAGTATATCACTTTTATCATTTTATCTTTATATTTTTCCATATTTTAATTATGAATTATATTTACATAAAAATAAAAAAATTATATATTATATTAATAATAATAATTAAATTAATTATTTTTTATTAATTCATATGACAATCAAATAAAATAGTTATTAAAAGACGGAAGGAGTACATTGTATCGGCTGCAAATAGTGAAATGCATTAATTTTACAGCTCAAAAGTTGTTGAATTCTTTCAATTTGAAGAAGGCATCACAAATAGACATGTTCAAACGGTTCGAACCGCTGATTTTGATTTTGAATAGTCGGTTCCAAAAATTGTCAGGCAACAAACCGTAACTGAACCGACAAATTACAGTTACGGTTCCGGTTCCGAACCGGCTAAGCCGTTTCTAGTTTCAAACCGTAATTTTTAATTATTTTTTTAATATTTTCTTACAATTTTTTTTAAAAAAGATTTCATCTTAAAACTTTGTACAAAGTATTTTTTGAATTTTTAAAACTTTGTAAACTTTTCGTTTTTGAAATCATAGAGTAAACAAGGTAATTTAAAAATTAAAATTTTAAATTTTGGCGATTTTTCACTGTTTGGAACCGGCAGTTCCGGTTCCCGGTTCCAAATCGGCAGTTCACGGTTTTGAAAAATTAGAAACCGAAACCGAACCGTGTAACCTGTAATTCCAGTTCAGGGACGATTTTTGTTCCTTATGATTCCGATTTATGCAACTTTTTAGATAGTTCGATTCCAATTCGAACTGTCGGTTTCAAACTATTTAGGCACGTCTAATCACGAATAACTAGCTCAGATGGGGTTGGTGTGCGGCGGGCGGGCGGGCGGGGGGAGGGGGGCCAAGGCCACGTAGGTGGAGGGGACAAGCATTTTGGGGTGACTTTAACACCTTGTCGGGCCGGCTGCTGCAAATTTCCTTCACCCGCGCGCGCGTCCTTTTCCAGTTTTGGTCCTAAAAAAGTAGTAAATTTGTCTCTCTTCAACTAAGATAAAATTTGATATCTTATTTTTTAATTACTCCCTCCGTTCTTAAATTATTGTTTAGGTTGATTCGGCATACGAATTAAAAAAATTCAATTGACTTGATTATTAATATTAGAATAGTATTAAAAAAGTGTGTTGTTTCTTTTAATGCCCATGTATATGTGGCCCATAATTAAAGTAGGAAGAAAAAGTAAGGGTAAAATAGTAAAAGTGATATTTTAAAAAGAAAAGTTTTAAACAAGATAATTATTTTGTGACAGACGAAAAAAAAAAGGAAAACAATAATTTAGGGACGAAGGAAGTATTAAAAATGCTAAAATCTTCGGTTAGGTATCAAAATTAAGTTTTGATATCCATTATTGTACTTGCCTGAAACACAATTCTGAATGAATTATCTTTTCTTTCCCAATATCTATTGAATTTCTTTTGGCCCCATAAATCTTACTTTCCCGCTCATGTGGATTTCCTGGAAAAGGAAACTCTCATTTCTTTGGTGTGGGCATTTTTTTAGATGAGAATGTTGTAATGCTTATTCTATTTCTTTTTGTATTTTTTTTTTGTATGAGTGGCATTGCTATTTTGGTAATTACAATTTTATATATCAGTATTCTAAAAATTGCTAGGCAGGCGTTGGGCGCCAGAGCAGGATCTAGTGCCTAGGGGCCTAGTCGGGGCCTAAAAATCGAGACATAATTACACTATGTCAATATCATACTTGCTGCAACAATATTAATAATTAAATATAACTAAATAAACTAAAAGTAATGGTCACATTACAAGATTAAAAATTAAAATTTAATTCAATAATCAATACATGCTGCAACAATAGTAAATAACTAAATATGACCAAATAAACTAAAATAATGATCATATTACATGATTAATAGTAAAAAATTAAAACCAAATTCAATAGTATCATTTCAAACTCCAAAGTTTAAATTTTAAAACAAAATAATAATACAACATATAAAGTATGGAAAACAAACTTACTTAACTTAGGTTTTTCTATTTTTTTAAACCAAAATGACGCTATTTTGTGGAAAAAATAAAAATAAAAATAAAAAAAATGCTAGGTGGGCGCCTAAGCGGCGATTTTTTTTTTTGTGACGATTTTTTATCCGATTTGGCCCTAGTCACAGCGTTTTGGGGCGCCTAGGCCGATTTTTTGAATGTTGCTATATATAGAGAAATTAAAGAAAGTAGAAAACGTATAAGTATATGTAGGGGTGAAGGTGGTTCGGTTTGGTTCGGTTTGAGCCAAAACCGCAAACCGAACCACCCCCTAACGGTTTTACATATTTCAAACCGAACCGAACCGCCACAAACTTCAAACCGAACCGAACCGAACAGATCGGTTTGGTTCGGTTTAGTTCGGTTCCGCGGTTTAATTATTTAAATATTTTTAAAAAGAAAAAAATTTTAAATATCAAAAAAATACTTTTAACATAAACTAAATAATTAAAAGTCAAAAAATTAACTTTAAAATTACAATAATTCAATCAAAATGTAGGCAAACAACAATAATTTTCTTATTAAATTCAATTACTAATTACTAATTACTAAATAATATACATATATAAAAATAGAAAAATAAAAATTAAATAATGATGGTTCGATTCGATTCGGTTTGGTTCGGTTTGGCACCAAAAACCGCAAACCGAACCGAACCGCTCGGTTTATAAAATTTCCAAACCTAAACCGAACCGTCCTAACCCAAAACCGAACCGAACTGGCCGATTCGGTTCGATTCGATTTGGCGGTTCGGCGGTTCGGACTTACACCCCTAAGTATATGGATGGTTTGTACTGTGAGGTAGGATAATCATATCGTACCGAAGGGCTGATTCGTTGTCATGTTTCTTGCACGAGAAACCATGATGAACCTGTATGATCGAGCCATGAAAGATATCATCGGATCCAACGAATTTCTGGGAATTTGACAGACATATAGAGGCTGCTGTTATTGCATCAATATGAGCAACCTCTATGAAGAACTGAATCAAAGAATTTGGTCATTAGGAGAATTATGATCCACGGATCCGATTCATGGGCTGTTCATTCATGTCGGGTTTGTTCTCCTTACATGATCTGTTTGGTATGTTGGTTTTTAGGTTGGTTCTTGAGAAGACATGTCCTCATTTTTGGAAGTTTATAATGAACTGATGATGTTAAACCATGGGGAACCATGACAAAACTAAACAGGAGACGGGATTTTTATCCAGCGATGGAGAAAAGACTTCCCCCTTCAACACTGCCAACTTACCAAAACAAGTGTACATAAAACAAGGATTAAGGATACACATAAAGAAGTGAGCACAACCCTACTTGAGCCTGTGAACAAACTTATAGAACTAAGAAAATGAAATTTCAATTTACAAGCATTGGTTTTGGTATCAACCAACAATATTGATTCAAGAAAGTTAATATAACATGAAAAATTAATGTCTAGTAAGCTACATGTCAATCATTGTGATACTACAAGTTAATCAATGGTGTCTTACTTCCACATGGTAACTGACAGCATATATAAAATCATAGGCATAGAAAAGTTCGACCTTGGAGAAAGAAAAGAAAAGGAACTAAATAGGCATAGAAAATAACGAGAAAAAATCCATCTCGAATAAGGTCGAATAACAAATAGAGATATTTGAGTTTGACTTGTGTTTGATACAACGAAAAGTTCGCTTGAGATCAATTCATATAATAATCAAATCAATCTAAACAAAATTTGAAGTTTGTTGGGCAATTTGACTCAATTAGCGTAAATCTCGATATTTCTATTAAAATGTTAACTATTCGAGCTCGACTTGATAAAAAATTTGTTTGAGATTAGTTAGAGAATAAATCAAGCCAAGCTTAGACATTACTTAAGTTTGCTAAGATTATAAAACATGTTCGAAAATTAAAATGTTCGGCTCAACATAGCTCGTTACCACCGGCCCCTTTATTATTGAATCGAAAGAAAAAAAAAAAAAGAGTTGGCTTTCATCTTAAGAGCATCAACAATGCAATTGTGGATTTGATCCTATGCGGCTATGTGTAACTAAGAGCTTCTCCAATGCAATTATCTATCTAGTAAAAAATGCTAGACATGTAGGAAAAATAGATTTTTCTAAAAAAATTTCTCTAATGCAAACCTCTAATGGTGAGGTGGATATAATGTGACATTCAGTTGGAAAGACATCCTCTACGTATAGAGGATCATCTAGAGACTGTCTTTTCATCCACGTCATTTACCGTAAGTTTTTTTTTTTTTTTACTGTCAATCAGTTACAGTAGGAGTAATTTTTATTTTTTGAATAATTATAAAACAATGACACGTCTGAAAGAATGTTCTAAAAAAAGTCTTGCATTGTAGCACATTTAAAAAAAAGGACTCTCTATCTTTTAAATCTTTTGCAACATATGAAAGAGGTCTTCGTGGTTAAACATGCCACATAGAAAAAACTAGATGATAGCATTGGAGATGTTCTAACACTCTCAATTACATGTGATAATTTTTTTCTTTTCATTCTCACTCAATTAAAAGAGTCTTCTCCAACAACTGTTAATTTGATCCTATATGACATGGGTCTCACCACTAGAATGGTAGACGACAAAAGATTGGATGAGAAAAAAAATACCGACTAGGATGTATTCCATAACTAGATTGTCAAATCAAGAGTCCCATGGAAAAATTTGGTTACTTTCAAAGAAACTAGCGTGAGGTATTAAGAATTATAATCTTAGTAGAAGAGTTTTAAATTAGTTTGAGGGGTATGTACATCAAGCACCAGTGGTCTAGTGGTAGAATAGTACCCTGCCACGGTACAGACCCGGGTTCGATTCCCGGCTGGTGCATTAATTTTTCCTTTTTCCTTTTTCTTCTTTATCATTTACGTACGTTTTCATTTTCACAACACTCCTTAAACCCCCCACTTCAAAATCTCGCCTCCGCCTTCCACCTCTCCAACCACCAACACAGCCGCCACCACCAGCCGTTCGACGTCGATATCATTTGAAACGCCGGTGGCCAAATTATACATGTAGTTATTCACAACTATAAACAGAACCTATCTAATTTATTTATGTATTTGGGAAAGGGAAATGTCTCTCTCAAGGCTTCGTATTCTCTTTTCCCGGAATCCCCACCGTGCCTTTCGCCTCCTCTCCACCACCGCCGCCGCTCCTCCACCGCATCCTCATCCCCATCCCCATCCCCATCTCCTCTCCGATTCCATAGCCGCCTTTCGAGCTTCAAATATCGATTCCAGACCTATTTCAAACTTATATCCTTATCCATTTCAAAACACAAATTCGTTTTCTACGTCTTCCACCACCAACGAAGATCCCGAAATAGTCGACAAAGTTAAGGTTTCAGGTGTGAACTCCGTCGACTTCACCAAAGTTGATGCCAATTCGCTTCCCACTGTACTCCTCATTGGTCGCCCTAATGTTGGCAAATCTGCATTGTTTAATCGGTTTGATGTTTCCACACATTTCAATCATTATCAAAACTGTTTAATCAATGTTGGTTTTGTTCTATATGCGAAATCGTAAATGCTTTTGTAATTGGTGATGTAGTTTGATTCGAAGGAGGGAGGCTCTTGTCTACAATACTCCTAATGATCATGTTACTAGGGATATTCGAGATGGGATTGCCAAGTTGGGCGATTTGCGGTTTAAAGTGTTGGATTCTGCTGGCTTAGAGGCCGAGGCTTCTTCTGGTTCTGTTCTCAGCAGAACTGCAGAAATGACTGGAAATGTGTTGAGGAGGTCTCACGTTGCCCTCTTCCTAACCGATGCCAGGTTAGTTTTGGTAGCAGTTTTAGCATATCATAGTCGTATGTATACGTTTGTAATCTGCTCTATGGTATGGTATTCAGTTTGTACAGAACGCTCATGTACCAATACAATGCTTTAACCTATCTACACTGGTTGGAATTTTAAGATTTAGATTAAGATGGAAGATTTGGTTGCCGACTTTAATGACTTTGAGATACTGAGTAGAGAAATACTTTCTTCACATAGAAGAAGTAAATTTGATCACTTGACATGATGCTCGTGGATGGATTCCATGTTCACTTTTCTTATCATATTTCATCAAAGCTTTGGTGTCTGCTTTTTGGTGCCTTTGGTGTGTCTTAGGTGTGTTTACCTGTGTTGGAATTTGTTTTGATTTAGGACCACTTATCTTCCTTCCTTTTACTTTATTTTCCTAGTCTAGAAGTGGAGATTTTTTAACGTGTTGACATTTGTTTAACGAAAACAAAACACAGATGGTTAACTACAAAATGGTTACATGTGATAAGCTCACTATACGTGCTTTAGCTGATTATAAGTTCACCCTGACTTTGTTACTAGAAAGATGATAAAAATATGGTATCTGTAAATCGAAAAGAAGGTACTGGTCTTTGTATGTTGTCTTCTTCATCATTCTTCATCTTGAGTAGCAAGTGTAATACTTTTTCTTCCTTTTTTCTTAACTAGAGATGGACTGCAGCCCATGGATTTGGATGTTGGAAAGTGGTTGCGCAGGCATGCACCTGGAATCAAGATTATTGTTGTTATAAATAAAGCTGAATCTCTTCTTGATAGTTCTGGCTCTCTTGATAAGGCTGCTGGTGAAGCCTATACGTTAGGATTCGGAGATCCTATTGCTCTCTCTGCAGAGACTGGGCTGGGTATGACAGAACTTTATGAAGCTCTTAGGCCATTGCTTGAAGACTATATGCTTCAAACTTCAAATGGTATGACCACATATTTCTCAAAGATATTGTCCTATTGTACTTAAAACATTCACTCTTACCTGAATGCCGTCACAGTAGTTTTGGTTGGGCTTGGATAGCTTTTGATTTTATATCATGCAGTCACTAATTTTATTTGCTATGTGGGAAATTTTCAAGTAATTTGATACTTTTTGACAGAACGAATAATTTCTCTTGGAGTTATACTTTTTCTTCTCTTTTTATTTATTTTTCCTTTTTGGCGAGTCAACACACTGGTGTGCTGGTGTGCCAATTTCAACCTATGAAACTGACTGATGAACAACCAAAACATTAAGAAGCTTAGAGAAAAATAAAGAAGGATTAGTATATAAAGCTTGATTTTCACCTTCTTGGTTCCTTGCAAATACCCATGATTTCTTTATAGATGATTTATTGAAGAATTAGTATTGTTATGTTTATCCTCTCATTCATCTTGATGGAGCTCCTCATTCAAAGAGTAGGTGAGCATTCTCATCTTCTTGGTGAATGAGCATTTGTATGCTCGCACCATCTCTTATATGCAACTTTGTCATTCTATACCTATTCAATAAATGATTCCTCCTTATCATCATATGTTGGTGGAGATGTGACGATATGTTCGGTAGACGACATTCTATTTTCACAAATTATAAGAAACCTTATATTTAACAAAATTTCATCATCTCAAGTATATTCAAAATCTAAAGTGACTTATTCGAGACAGTATATCCTATACACTTCTTGAGAAGTTACAAGTTATTTGAGGAAATTTTTATCTTATTGGTTGAATTTATTTTGTAGTTCTAATTTAACTGTAGGTACTAATACACATGTGCTACTAATACACATATGTTAGTGTATGTCTTGAATATGTATACTCCCTCAGTTCCTAAAAGAAGTCCTATTTGGCTCGGGGCATAGATTAAGAAAAGCTAAGTGACTATTATAAATATTAGGATGTTGCGTGTTTTCCACTAATTCCCATGTAGGAGTGGGACTCATCAATTAAAGTAGGAATTAAGTCAATGGTAAAATGGTAAAAGTAACATCCCAAAAAGGAAAGACTAGAAAGTGGACACGATCTTTGGAATTGCCTAAAAAGGAAAGATATACTCTTTTTTTAGAACGGAGGGAGTATAATACTACTGCACGGGTTTCTAAAAAGCATTTGTTATAAAGCAAGATAATTACTAGTTATCTGCTGTAGAAAGAAGTTTGTTTGTAGAAAAGTATCAATGATAGAAGATCTAGCCGTAGTAAGACTCTGCTGGGAATTCAAATTATGATCTGTGTCCCCCTGCCCCTTCCTGTTTTGATTGTGAAAAGCGGTCCACTATCTACTGTTGTCGAAGGTTCTTTGACTTGCTTTTTTTGAATCGACCGATTATGCCTTCTTATTTCTATAACTGCATGGATTTTGTAAATTGTAGATGAAGTTAATCAAGACAATCAAATTGGTGAGGATGAGGAGTCAAAGCTACCGTTACAGTTAGCAATTGTAGGACGGCCTAATGTTGGAAAATCAACCTTGCTGAATGTGATATTACAGGAAGAACGCGTATTGGTGGGTCCAGAGGCTGGCTTGACGAGAGATTCAGTTAGAGCTCAGTTTCAATATGAAGGAAGAACAATATATATGGTATATCTCTGTTTGTCATGCTTCAGATTCATATTGAAGGTTATGTTGTCCTTTTCTGTTAATTTATCATGTCTACCATGGAGTTATCGCTAATATGGTAACACGACTAAATGAGTTCATTTAGTAACCGTTGAACTCTTGAATTAAGTTTAGCTCTCCTAGTCCATCTGGAGGAAAACCAAAATAAAATAATAAATGGAAGCAAAACTTTGAAATGATTCTTTCGTTGAAGTTCTCTTTTCTTTCTTCACTCAAGGCCTATCTCTCAGTTCCAAGCAGTTCATAGTTAAATACTTTCTTACCGTTTTAAAATTCCTAATTTCTGCTTTTAGGTGCTTATCGCTACATTGACTTGTGGCTCCATATGCTTGCCTGTTATTTTCTTTCAGTTCGTAACTTGTGTATCCATTTTTCTTGTAATGCGAGATAGATAGTCGTACTGGAAATCATGTGCATGGCTCCATTCTCTTTACTTGTCTAAAATCCAGTACTCCAGTTGTACTTGATGAATGAAAATACATGCGGCTATTGATATCATAGGGTGCTGACTCCATTGCGTGTCTTCGTATGTGGTATTCTTTACATTTATAATTCATCCTTGATGTCATGCTTATAAGTGCAACTTATGATGTCACTGCATTTATTTGTTTAGGTAGACACAGCAGGTTGGTTGCACAGAACAAAGCAGGAGAAAGGACCGGCATCCTTGAGCATTATGCAGTCAAGGAAAAACCTGATGAGGGCTCATGTGGTTGCTTTAGTCCTCGATGCTGCAGAGGTGGGTCAGATATTATATGTTTACGATTGCAGACTTCCTTTGTCCTACTTAAAATGGTCTCTTTCGTTTTTATAGCGTCTCCAAATGATTGTCCCTATTTGAAAAGTAAGCTAACATATCCATGATACTTTAATTTTACACTACATTTGGTTGAAGTTATAAAAACCTTGGAACAATTGTGCATTATGATGTACTCCTTCCTTTCCCAAACAAGTTTCCACATTTTTTTGGGTAAATGTGGCACGGACTTTAAGGCACTCCAGAAACACATCTAAATAACATATTGTAGAAATATATTTTTTAAAGCTCACCATTTGACCTCCAAAAGTTGTTTTTTTATTAATACATTTTAGTAATATGGTACATAGAAGCTCCATTGGCGTGTCTTGAAATCCATGCCACATTCACTTATTTGGGAACGGAAAGAGTAATTAGTACTCTCAAGGATGTATGTGGTGCAAGAAGTTATTTGTTCTGCTGAAGGTATTCCATGAATTTGCCATGGACCTATTTATGAAGTTTATATAAATTTGTGTCAGAAGTTAATGGCTTACTTTGTACTTCTGTCCAAAAAAGGAGTACTATTTTGAAAGTCAAACTATACTAGCATAAAGATATGAATGCAACTTGCCAATTGGCTTTCATTACCCTACTTATTTGTATTGGTTAAAGGTCGGGTTTGAAAACAATATTGATTATGGACTATGAAATGATTGCCATGTTATCGAAAGCCGTTGAAGTTGATTTGCCCTGAATTGATTGTCAAGGGTGTTAGTTACAGAACTAGGCCAGCATATAATCTATTCTAGACTGACGTTCCAATGGCTCTTTTTAATAACATTTCCGTGAAAATGATTTTATCAAACTCACTAGTCCTGAAATTGTCATCATTGTTATGAACGCCATTGTGTTATTGATTGTGGTTAATGTAAGTCCCTTGTTAGAAGATGTAAATGTAAGGTCAGTGTTTGCGTATGTATATTGCTCTTTATACAAATGATCTTCGAATGAACATACTCAAATTTTTTGTGGATAAGGAAAAAAATAAAAAAAGGATTTTTTTTTCAGTGTCATCTAACGGATTTGATTTTTGAATTCAGGGACTGAATTCCTATAAGGAGGGGACACCCCGCCTTTCTAAAATGCCCATGCATTTGTTTGAACTATATTGACTTAGTATTACTCGTTTATGAATTTAAGGCTCGTACATGAGAAATTATATTATTTTATTATAAACAATTTAATATATATATTTTTTGATAAGTAAAAGTATATTAAAAGAAGGCGTCAAAAAAGGTGACGCGTCCATTGTACACTAGGGGTATACAAAAACTAAAACTCCAGCCAAAACTATTCACAAAATCCACAAAGAATTATCAGACATCATAGGAATAATCTCAGTCTCGGCACACCAAAAGAAAAGGGAGCGTAGCAGGGAATACTTCATCTGGTCCAAAGACCTCTCTGTGTAGAGCTCGCTAGTGAATGGTACTTGTTCAAAACTTATGGCTGGCTTGTATTAGTGTGTCATTTTAGTTAAGTATTGACGTAAAAGTCACTCATTTATAAGTTAATAAATCTTAGGTGAGTAATGCACGTTAATTTTGTAAAGCTCACTTAGGCATTGTGATAATTTTGGACACAATTGGAGTGTAATTAATAATTACATCTATAGTCATTTTTATTAATAGCTTTCTTTAATGGAAAATGGTAAAAGCAGGAAAAATTATATAAGATTAAACCCATAGTTTCAAACAACCTTTGCTTCTTATTTGATTTGCAAATCCATTACCTGTATAACTTTTATCATGGGAGTTGTGATGTGTGCTCTCTTGTTAATATGTATGTATTGTTTCAATCAGAGTTTTAATTATCAAAAACTGGAAACCTTCTTGTGGCGACTTGGATATCAAGCTGACTTATAATTCCTAATCGAATAGATTTTGTTTACTCCCATCGAATTTTTATGTACAGTACATAAATATATTTATATGTGTGTGTAAGTAATATTTCAGTCATATTATGTGTTTGGTTTTTGAATGAGAAAATGGTTATTGTATCATAGTTCCAGAGGGCTTGAACCACATAAACTGATAGATCGATGTTTCTAACTGAGGCAACTACACAAACTCACATATAGACTATGTCATGGCTCAATATCAGGTTCTGTTCTTTATGTGAGAGTCTTGATTCTGCTTCTTACTCTTCCAAAAAAAAAAAACAAAATACCCTGGAATAGATCTCCCTGGTCAATTTGCATCTGAAAACCCTTCTATTCTGGAATGCCCATGATTGTTGTATCAATACCTTGTCCCTGAGGCTCCAGCCAACCATATATACATGATTTTACTAGCTGAACAATGTGTAGTTTCTCTCGGTGTAGAATTTATGATGAAAGGTGTCAAGAATGTTGACTTAATGCATTTCCTACATACCCAAAAGAAGCGTACCTTATTTTGATGTTTCTTAAATTTCTTCAATAATAATTTAGCTACTCCGAATATGTATTATAGTTAACCTATGAACAAATTTTTTGATGTGATTCTTTTCCCCCGTCAAATTTGGTAGGGATTTGAACCAGTGTTACAACTTTTGCTTAACTGGAATGGGGCTTTACAGTTGAAATTAAACATAACTAGAATAAGGTTGATGCTAAGAATCTGATCAGTCCAGACATATCTTGCTTAGGGTTATTACTTATACTGCTCAAATTAATTAACTTATTAGTTGGTGAATTTACCTATCATATCATGTTCATCTTCTTTTACTACTCAATGTATCCTTTGTGCTTATTTACTCAACTTTTTAAAATAGCTAATAGCTGAATTTTCTTCTCATACATCTCCAGAATCTTTTGTTCTCAGCATATCTGAAGATATTGTGTAACTCAATAATCTTGAGTAGGTAACTGTCTTAACATGCTAATGCTTCTGTGTGTTGTTGTTTATCTGAATGATGAGTAGATTGCAAGGTCTAGGAGGAGCATGACGCATGATGAAGTTGTCATAGCCAGGCGAGCTATAGAAGAAGGGCGGGGTTTGATTGTGATTGTGAATAAGATGGATCTGTTAAATCAGAAGCAATACGAGAGTGTCTTGAATGCTGTTCCTGAAGAAATTCAGACAGTCATTCCCCAGGTATTTTAATACTCATTTAATTTCATTCAGTCAGGATTTAAAGCTTCCAATATTTATTTCATTGTTTTTGATCTATGACTATGTAATACTATAAGTCGTTCACGAGTTTTTTGTAAGGGAAAGGAGGGAAAATGAAAGGAATGCATATTGTGCAGAGTTTGGCTACAATTAAAATAGGGATAAGAAAAACGGTGGCAGCGCATGGCAAGAGAGAGGTTTTGATTATCATTTTTCATTCATTTTCAAGACACCAATAATAATTGAATACCAACAAACTCTATTTTGGCTGGTGAGAAGCTACTTATGAGTGGTTGAGTTTTTAAGTGTCTCAATAGGCAATTCATCAAGAAATAGGTTGATAGAATGAAAAAAATAAGAATCTCTGAACTTTTAATCATGATTTTGTGATGCCCTATCAACAAAATGGTAACTGTCTGTAGTGTTGATTTCGGGTATATTTCGAAGCCACCTATTTAATGAAGTGTTAGTCTCAACTTTGACTCGCATGTTATTCTGAGTGACTTGTGTCACTCTTGATTCTATGAAAGCCAAACACTCCATCAAACCAGGAGAGGGTGCTTATTCTGGCCTGGTTGTTGAAGTTTGAGCACTCTGCCTTCTTACTATGTGCTAAAACTGTAAGAAAAGAAATGGTCTTGACTAGTTGATACTTAAGTTCATGAAGTAGCAGCAACTGTCTGAGACATCAAATGATAATTTAGTCTATAGTGGACTATAGACATGCTTTGCTTACTTAATGAAGAGTGCAGTTGCAATCAACTTTATCAAGATTCGGGTTGTCTAGTGCAAGAGCTTCATAGCGTCTATCTCCTTTTCATTTTTCATCTGTTGTAATTTTTTGTCTAATTGGAAACCTAATTTTTGAACTAAAGGATATAGAAGTTTAAATCTTTTTTTTGTTTTGTTTTTCTGCCTAAAACAAGTTTTGAAAGAATTTCATTGGGGTAAGGGAAAGAGTCTAGAAGAAAGCTGATGACAAGAAATTAGCTCGGCTATGAATGATAGTATGAAATCAAATTACAAGCCCAGAAGGCAAGAAAAACAAATATTATTAAAATGGCTTTAATCACCTAAAGTGATCCGGAAGAGTCCCTTGTAAAGTCTCACAGGAGTTGGGCCAAGCAAAGCCAAAAAGACATGTCCCAAATCAAATGATGAGGAAGAATCAACTTGGTGAAGGGCCCTTCAAACCTCTTGTTCCAAAGGCACCTTAGGACTGCAATCAAAGCTGCAGAGTTAGTCACTTGGAAGAAGCTCTGTTCGAAGTTATAATCATAAAGGAATAGCTGTATGTGGTCAATGTTATCTAACCTTAATACTTTCATGGTAAAATGGTTAACGAGCTATGTTATTATTATTATTTATTTTTTTCTTGGGGGGAGGGGTTGGAATTTTTGTCTGAAAATTGAAAATTTAATTCGAGAAAAATTTTCTTGTTGTAGTTCTTATCTTAAGATTTGCAACCGAGTATAAGATAGGGTTGTTTTCTTGACTTAATGGTCATGTAGACTAGAGGGTATCCAATCCCCTAGGCTGCATTTGAGCAGCAGGAAAATGCGGGAAGCTGAGGAAAGGAAGAAGAGAAGTTTAATTATTTACTTCTGTTTAACATGTGTTTGGATGTACCAAGAAAGTTTGGTAATCGTCATTTCATTTTCGAAACACCTACTCACATATCATGTCCTGCACTTCAAGTAGAATTTTGCATCTCGGGAAAGTTTTAGAATATATTTTCTGGTATTCTTGCTAGTAACCAAACACATCGAAGAATCAAGAAAGTAAA
The DNA here is from genome assembly GCA_016624345.1 of Platycodon grandiflorus. NCBI lineage: Eukaryota > Viridiplantae > Streptophyta > Magnoliopsida > Asterales > Campanulaceae > Platycodon > Platycodon grandiflorus. The sequence goes on along the minus strand of CM028365.1, from coordinate 20,627,016 downwards.
TCTAATCATTCTCCTTTCCTTTACTTCACTTTACCATAAATTTCTCAAGAGATATTTTCTTGGATAAATTTCGTGACATTCAAACAGAGACTAGTGCAATGGAGAAGAAAGGCTAAAAGACAAGAGAGATGGTTTCGATCACATTTGCAAGGGATCTACTATTCAACAGATTATAAACGCTTTTTATTCATCGAAGCATTGGCTCTGGTGGCTTGAGGATTTGAGGTCCAAAATTTAAAAGGGCAGCGGCAGAATTGTTGGGAAGGTTCATTATGGCAATTGATGGGAATGAAGGGAATATGTCACCTATTTTTCTGTGATGAAGCTCTCAAAGGTAGAGGAGAAACTGATTTGATCTGGGTGAAAAGATGGGGATTATCTCAGAGAGAAGAAGCATTATAGAGAAGAAGATTTGGAGAAAATCCAAACTTTTGCAAGCCATGTTTTGGCGCGCATACTAACTGATGTATGGAAACCCTGTCCATTGAGTATGGGATAGACAAGAAAGGCGGAAAGACAAGAATAGATGGTTGTGTCACACTCACAAGGGATCCGTTAGTTCGAACTACGGACGCTTCACCTTCACAAGGGATTGGCAAAGCCCTTTGACTGCATAACAGGAAGCATCACTCGATTGTATACAACTCCAAAACAATGGAAATTACAACAATATGTAGCCCTAATCAGAAATACTAATACTCTTAGGACTACCTAACCAAAATATTGGGCGACTAATAGTTTCTGATAATTTCTAATTAACAAATTACATGTCAAATTGTCCTTAAAATAGTTACAAAATAAACTAAAAAGTTTCCATGTGCAGCCTCAGCTTTATTAGTTCGTGGTTTCCACAACAGCTGATAAAACACCTGGCTGTTCACATTTTTTTGAAGTAGCTCCTTTCTTTATTTTTTTAATATGTTGCCTATGCCACATTTCTATGTGAAAGATGTTATAATATCTTTGATCTGCAATTGACAGAAGATTGTTGACAGGTGACAGGAATACCTGTTGTCTTCATTTCAGCGTTGACCGGAAGGGGTCGCATAGATGTTATGCATCAAGTCATAGATACATATGATAAGTGGTGTTTAAGGTTGTCGACAGCTCGTCTTAACCGTTGGCTGCGGAAGGTTGTTATCACAATACTTTCTTCTCTTGGCATAGTCCTGCAAGTACATGCTTATTTATTTTTAATTATTTTTTCCTGTTGCATTTTTACTATGTGAGCTAGGTGATGAGCAGGCATTCTTGGAAAGATCAGGCAGCTCAACCAAAGATCAAGTACTTCACTCAAGTGAAAGCCCGTCCACCTACTTTTGTTGCCTTTTTGAGTGGGAAGACAAGACTGTCAGATACGGACCTGAGGTTCTTGACAAGATCCTTGAAAGAAGACTTTAATATCGGAGGGATTCCTGTTCGGATTTTGCAGCGTACTGTAGTCAGAAGCAGGGAGAGTAATGACGGAAATAGCAAGAGCAGCAAACCTACTGGAAAATTTGTTGAAAGAATGGTGTCTGACAAGAGAACTATCTTTGCTGAAGCAACAGCTTAACGAGCTTGCATTTTGAATGTAGATCAGAACTTGTGATGTTGAGTATTCCTACTACGAGTTTACTTTGCGTCAAATGCTTAGCACTTATTGGCGCGCATCTTTGACAGGCTTGTGTTTAAGCAAAATGTGTGTATATAGATAGCTATAAGAATGCATATCAGAATTGGCAAAAGCTGGTTGATCTGTTGAAGTGGAATAGACTGATGAGGAGGGGGCCTATGTGAATTCTAGTTGCCTTTAGGTAGCGCACTCTCTAATATGGATCCAAGAGAGAGCCCAGTTTTTTTCTTTGGGCCTTCTGGTTGTGTACTGGTGTTGGGTTTACATTTTGCAAAGAAGGTAGTGTATACAAGTGGCTCTGGTTATCTCACTATATTTAAAAAAAAAAAAAACATTTATCTTCATTTTAGAACTAGTGTCAGTTTTGGTTCAAACATATACTCTCTCCGTTTCAGGCAAAGAGTTTACTATAGTATTTTAAGATGTTTCATTTAAAGAGTTCACTTTCAAAAAATTATGCTTATAATTTTCATAATCTTTCATTTTTATCCTACACTTGTGTTATAATCATATTGGTTGTTCTTAAGTATTTTTGTAATTATGACCAAATTTAATGATACTAATATATCTCTTAATAATTAGACTTTTCAAAGATGGATTCTTTGGGTAGAATGGAGGGAGTAGGTCTCTTTTTCTTTTGCTCATTGAGGGATTGTACATGATCGTAAACTTTCACAAAAGGTCTTAGTTTTCTAGAGAGTTTCTTTTAATATTGGATGTCACATTAGGAGAACCCCCAATCAAATAATAATCATCTTAGAAAGATGATGAGTGTCAATTGGTGTACTCGATTGGACTCTATGATGCGAAATTTAGGGGAAAATTGATTCTAAATTAAGGGGCTAAGTTACGAATTGAAGGAAGTTAGACACCTGATTTGCCTATAAGGTGTAATGGTTGTTTTTCTAACATGAATCCTATGGTCAATCTCCTCCAATTGCGGGTTGGTCAATAGAAATACCAAGTACATCCAAGGTGGTCGGCACTACGCTACTGGGGCCGATGATTTCATGGCCAACAAGGGTCGCCCGCAAACGAGGATTAGTGTTTGACTCCTACCAAGTATGTTAAGGCTCAGTACCGCAAACGAGGATTAGTGTTAGACTCAATGTGTATGGGGACACCTTGTCGAAGAAAAAATTGTGAGCTTTTTGTGTTTTTGATGTATTTTTTGGGTCTTGTTAACTTGTGACCTAAGGGCATATGTTAACGAGCATTTATTAAGGTGGTTAGTGCTTTACTTTCATATTAACCATCCTAATTTCACAATAACCACCCTATCAATTATCCTAATTAATGACTATATTCACAAATTTTTACCACTAACTATCCTAATAAATGCATGAGTTAACAAGATTATTATTATTAATTTTTAAAAATATGAATTAAGGAGTAAGTAATTTAATTGGAGTTCAATTTCTCTACCATACATAAAAGTGATGTTACACTTACGTCAAGATCACCTCCCTCCTAGACTTCCTTCACATATCAGACAAAAAACAGATAATGAAAAAGATGAGCAAGTCAATTTCCCCCTTGAGACGAATAAGTTCATTTTAGAACTTTTTGAAGGGATCATTAAATTCATATTTTGGATGGGTATTGGGATATATATGGAGTTTTGGGAGGCTGATGATAAGCGACTGATCGGCATTTTATCAAGGTTGATCAATAAGAGAGAGGTATTGGTCGGACGGTGGGTGTGGCAGTTCCATATGGTCTGGTCAGGTCAGGTCGGTGAGTTGATATTGGCGTTTGCTTCAAGCTCGAGCCCACTCACTAATATGCTCACCTCAAACATCCCCTCCCCCCGCCCAACTTGTCAGATCTGACCATTCTATCACTTTTTGGATGCCACGCTCGCATTTATTGTTTAAAAACCAACTTGTTTTCCTTTTTTTTGTCAGTTTGCATGAATCCTAAAAAGAGTAATGCTATGGTATCTAAAGAGTACTAAATTTTTTGCATCAAATGATGTGGTAGTTGATGTGATGCATTAATTATGATTTTTAATTTTGTTTTTTGTACCACATCAACTGCCACATCATTCGGTACAAAAAATTTGATGTTCTTTAAATACCCATAACATTACTCATCCTAAAAACATGACATCTCTCTCAAACGAAGAAAATATTGAGCGTAACAGTTATCATGTTATCCTTGTTGATGTGATATAAACACTAATTACAATTAAAAGAGTTAGTAACTTTGTTGATACGATGCATGATGAGCGACGAACAGGGTTGCTCATCTCCACATTAACTAAATTGCTAATTTAGTCCATTTTGGTTGCTTTGTGGCATCACATCAGTAAATGTGACGTGGTACTACTGTTGCACTCAGTATTCCTCTCAACGTCTATACAAGTATAGAACTGTGCAAAAAATAATCACAAACTGGAATGGAACAAAAAGAATTGGGCCGAACTAATATAAACCGAACCAAATCATTATTTTTGGTCTTGGTTTCGATCCAAAGTTTTAAAAGAATTTGTGAGTTGGTTCGGTCTAAAATTTGGAAAATGTAGAACCAATTAGAACCGATCACCAATATATAAATGTATATATATTATTTAGCTTACTTTCTAATTTTTGCCTTCTATCATTATTGTGTTAGTTCTCATTGGTCTTGTTTTAATTTCTTTGTGATTTTAAGCCTGATTTAATGATTAATTTTGGTGGTTTTACACTTTCTCTCTTTAGTTTCAGTCCCACAACTTTCTCTCTATATCTCTTATTTTTTTAACCATTACAAAACAAAATCTAAAATCTAAATATTGTAGAGACTATTTTGGGAGTTTGTCCAATTTTCCATCAAGGCAAACGATGCTGTAAATTCCTTTGATTGAAAATCAAACTTCTATAGCTAATGACACTGTGTCAATGTTTCGTTAACCATTTACGCATTTTCAACGTTCAATTTCGGTTTATTAAAAATTTTCAGATGAATAGAATACGATTATTTTTACAACTATAGTTCAAGTGTTTCGAAAATAAATTTAATTTTAAGCCAAGTAATCAATGATATACGTAGTTATCCAATTAGTATTCAATGAAATTTAAATATCTAAGCTTTTAGTAGTATTTTTTATTCGGGTTTTGTCAACTTATATTCTAAGGGTATATGTTAAAAACATTAATTAGGGTGATTAATGTATACTTTTATATTAAAGTAGGTTTTCTATCCTAATTCGTAAAACGGAGTTCCACTCTCTTATAGCTCAGCCCAGCAACGTACGATAAGTCGGTTCAAAGAGATCCGTCTTACAAAAAAAAATACTCGTAAGACGATCTTTTATATGTTTTTGTCTTTAGATTAACCACTCTAATTAATACTATTTTACTTTCTCTAATTTTGAGTAGCAATTATTCTACTTTTACAATTTTTCACCATTAATTACCCTAATTAATGTTTCTTAATATTCTCCATATGTTTCGAAATGTTTGTCGTTTTAGCTTTAAGAATTTGTTCCAAAATAATTGTCGTTTTAGGTTTATAATGCATGTTTTACTTAATTTACCCTTGTTATTCTCCCAAGTCACAATAATTAATCATCACTTCATTAAATACTTTATCTTCTCCTAAAGATTATCTTTTTCTAATTTATCTTTTTAACTACTTTCAGTACAAAAATTAAAGATATTTAATAAGGATATATTTATTAACCTATAAAATTTTTTAATACGTGTAGACATCTCTAAAACGACAATCTTTTTAAAATATGTATTTTAAGAGCACAAATTAACCATTTATTTTCGTGAAATAGGTAACGCAGGAGAAATGTACCTTATGAAAACTTGTGTATTCAGTTATGCCAACCAACTCAACATACAAATTAATCCGTACAATGTTATACTCGGAGAAGGGAAGGGAAGGGTCGGATCAGCAACCGCCAAAATGGTGCTGGCCACGGAATTTCTCACCGATAACTACGCCTCAACTAACTGCTCACACCCACCATACCATACCATGTAGGAGTAGTGTAGGATCATAGCCATAGGGTTGCCCCGCCCCCAATAATACCCCTCCCCTCCCCTCACTACGCCCAGTCCTAAATTTTGCTACAATCACCAAACTCCCTTTGACAGTTATTATTGCAGATTAGATGGAAGACTAGTAGTTACTCTTTTCATTCTTTTGTTTCCTGTCTTTTATACTCTTTTCGTCACTAAATTATTGTCCTTTTTTTTATTTATTTTAAAATAATTATTTTATTTAAATTTTTTTAAAACATCACTTTTACCATTTTATCCTTATTTTTTCTCTTATTTTAATTATGGATCATATACACATAGACATTAAAAAAAATTACACATTATATCAATATTAATAATTAAGTCAATTATTTTTTCTTAATCTGCATGCCGGGTCAAACAAAATAATAATTAAGGGACGGAGAGAGTAAAATGTTACTCATTCCGTCCCAAAATTATTATTTTATTTAACTCGATATACGGATTAACAAAAAATAATTTACTTTATTATTAATATTGATATAGTGTGTAGTTTTACTTAATACTCATGTGCATGTGCCACATAATTAAAATAAAAAAAAACTAAAAGAAAACTATCAAACAAGACAATTATTTTGGAACGAACAAAGAAGGAAAGCAAGACAATAATTTGAGGATGAAGGGAGTACTGAATTACATTACGTCTGAAATTAATTTTCGTTTGCAGTACTGAATTTGCCTAGTTTTAAAAAAAAATTGTACTTTCGGTGAGAATCGAATACATGACATCCCACTAAATGAATTACTCAACACAAGAACTCAGTAGTAGTCAAGCTACTAAACCAATCCATTGAATTATAGAAGTGTCACCATTAAGAATTTATTTTATTTACTTTTGATTTTGGAAATATGGTAATTAGGTAGCATAACTTTTACTTCTTGATTAATTCACTTTTTCGGGTTTGTTAAAAATTTGAGAATAATTGTTACAACAATCACATTTAAAATTTATATATGTTCATTTTAAAAGTTTTTATTTGAGATACTTATAATAAAGTCTCTTGAATAATAAAAACTCTTAAAATGAAAGAATGGAAAATAAATGACCAGGAGAGAATTTTCAGCGTATCAGAATTGTAACTTACGCAAAATCCATTAAGGTGTTTTTTTGCTGCTTTAAGCATTTCACACTTTATATCTTGTGGTCTTTACTGCTTATTTCATTTGATCAAACTGACCAAAACTTTAAGCATTTTATTACTTAAAGCTCCAGTCAGTCTTTGTCTCATTACTTCAGTCAGTCATCAAACTGTTCATAAACTGGACAATTTTGAGATTTAAAAAGAAAGAATTTCTAGATACATGAACAATATAGATAAAAGACTAAAAGAATGTGTCTTATGTGGTCAAATTTATCCAATGAAAATAAATACTAAGACCACTATAGAACAAACTGATAATGCAGATGACACAGAAATTCTAGTGATTACAACAGTCGATGAGTACGTGCTGAAGCCTAAGGCCGAATAGACTGAAGAATATAAAGCTACAGACGCCTTAGACTCCAAGTCCGTACATATACTTTCCAGTGCTTTAGACAACAATGTCTATAAGTAGATCCATGGCTGTACCACTTCACAAGAGATCTAGGAAGCCCTAATGCAATATATCGACGGAGACCAGATCACCAAAGACAATAAGTTTTACGACTACATACAAGAATTCGAAGCCTTCAAAAAGGATCCAAAGGAATCTTTAAGAAGTGCCTACGACCGCTTCTGCGAGGTAAGTAATGTTTGTGCTGCTCTAGGAAAGGCATATACCATGAAAGATTTAAAATAGTCTTGGAAGTGGGTGGCATGTAAAAATCACTGCCGTAAAGGAAGCAAGAGACTTGAACACTACTCATATACGCTGTCTTGTTGCAAGTCTCAAAATTTAAAAAAAGGAAGTTCTTAAAAATCAAGAAATTGAAAAGAGTTTTAAAGGTATTTCTTTATCGGCCTAAGAAGAAAAGCCAAGTGTCTGTTCTACTTTGTCTCAGCCAGCTGATGACTTTGACGAGGATGAATTTGCTGCTTTTGCTAGGCAGTTTAAGAAATACAAATCCTTCACAAAGAACTTTCAAAAACCAGCTTCCACAAATTTTCAAAGGGCTAACAATTTTAAACAAACTAAAGCTAAAGTTGATTACAAAAAATTAATGTGCTTTAACTGTAGAAAGCCAGGACACTTTGCTTCAGCTTGTCCGACCACTAAAAATGAATATTTTAAAAGAGCCCTAAGAAAATTTGCAAAACAAAGAGGGATGGTAGCTGAAGATGAAACTCTTAATCATGCTACTTGGATTGAGATTGATTCAAAAGATGAATCAACTGATTGCATACAAGAAGAAAATTTTTATCTTGTTGCGTAATCAGTCGTTTATGATTCAGACAGTGACCTACCAAGCCCTGCTTGTTTAAATGAGTCTGAAATTGTTAGTTCAAACATACCTGTTAAGAACCCTAAGTTGATCAAGAGTATAAAACCTTATCAGCTAGTGGTTCGCCAAATAGGAAATGGATTCTTTAAGGAGTCCTAAGCAAGTCAACTAAGAGAAGGACTAAAAAACCTTCTCGAGTTATCAAACCTATTGTCAGTCCACCTGAAAAGGAGGAGAGAACAGCTAATGAGAGTCAAATTGAATTGGAGATTCAAATGGAACTTATGTACTCCAAGTTAGAAACTCTCACAAATATCCATATAACTCAGACTACTGAACTGAGAAGACTGAAAGCTTATAACATTGAGCTCTAAAAAGTTAATGAACTTAACAAAGTTCAGCAAACTGAAATGCTGAGACTGAAGAACATTAATGAAAAAATTTAAAACTCAAGCTAAAGTCTCATTTTCCCAAATCGCTGACATGGTGGAGAGGACTCAACGACTGACCAATGTTATTGATACCTATTCCAAATCCAAAGCTGTTATTGCTACTATTATTAATCAACAAAGAGACAATGCTAATCAAAATGGCATTGGCTATTCACAAAACAACAGCAAAGACAAAGGGAAAATTGAGACTGAGACCAGACAGTCTAAAGTTGGACCCAAAGTTCTGCTGAAAAGGGACAACAAACAAAATTCTTCCAAGAACACAAATCATGGTGTTCAATATGTTTATCCTAAGAATCAGCTTAGAAAGGCTGAGAATTATATGAAATGGTTAAATTCTACTAACCATCAGCCAACTGTTCAAACATCTGCTGAAAGGGATAGATCAGCCAAGAAGCAACCTAGTCAACCGACTGATGAACATCAGTCAGCGACATAAAACCGACTGATCCCAAAGGTGTAAACAAGAGGCTGATGGGTGCTATATTTAAGCCAATTAAGTTTGTCTCTCTTAAGTCTGTTAAGTGAGTTCTAGTAAAACCTAAGCCTAAACTTAAATTGACTGAACCAAGTGGTCAGCACAAGTGTCATACTTGTTTTTGTTTAGGCCACTTGGCCCATGAATGTTTATTTAGATTTGCTACTTCCAAGAGGGTCAACTTGCCAAAGGTTAGGCATGTATGGTTACCCAAGGATGCAAACCCCTCGGACCCAAATACATAAAAGGGTACCATGACTAAATCTTCTATGTCAGGTATCCTTTGTAGCTGTTGATCAAGCTACAGAAGAATGGATCTTGAACATTAGATGTTCAAGACACATGACTGGATTAGCTAACCTCCTGACTGACATAGTTGAAGCCAAAGGACCCTCAGTCATCTTCGTAAATAATTCTAAAGGAAAGACCATTGGGTATTATACAATCCTAAGGGGGTCAGTCAAGATAGAAAAGGTATCTTTGGTTGATGGGATGAAGCACAATTTGCTCAGCATATCACAATTGTGTGACAAATGTATGACTTGTATTTTTACATCCACACACTGTTTTGTCAAAAATACCTCAACCAATAAAATTTTGCTTACAAGGTCAAGAAAAAGAAATGTTTTTGCTATTGATTTACTTTCTATTAATAACATTTCTCAAGTGTGCTTAGTAGCTAAAAAATCTTCCGAAACATCTTGGCTCTGGCACAAAAGGCTCTCGCACTTAAATTTCAAACATTTGTCAAAACTTTTTAAAAGAAATTTAGGAAATGGTTTACCTTCTGTAAATTTTCCTTCTGACAAGAAATGTAGAGCCTGTGCCTTGGTAAGCTAACTAAATCATCCTTTAAACCTAAACCATGTCTTTCAACCACACGTGTACTTCAACTGTTGCACATGGACCTTTTTGGTCCTGTTACACCTGCTAGTTTAGGTAGAAACAGGTACACATTGGTGGTTGTGGATGACTATTCAAGATATATATGGGTGGAGATGATGACTTCCAAGGATGAGACGTACGAAATACTGATTGCACTATTTAGAAATTTACAAACTCAAAAAGAGTGTGAAATAGTCACTATATGCTCAAATAATGGAACGAAGAGTTCAAGAATCAAGGCATGGATGTCCACTGTGATGACCATGGGATTGGTCACAACTTCTCAGCAGTCAAGATCTCTCAGCAGAATGGAGTTGCTGAGAGGAAGAATAGGACGCTGATAAAAGCTGGGAAGACAATGACAACTGAAGTTGTAAATTCAGCTTGCTTCACACAGAACCGATCCCTAGTCAACAAATTCCGTGTCAAGACTCCATACGAACTATGAAAAGGAAGGACTCCTAGCATTGCCTTCTTCAAGATTTTTGGATGGAAATGTTATATCCATTACAACGGTAATGACCACAGAGGTAAATTCGATGAAAAAGTTGATGAAGGCATTTTCATTGGATATTATAAAATCAGTAAGGCTTTTAGAGTTTTTGTTAAGAAATCCTCTATTATTATTGAATCTGTACATGTTTCTTTTGATGAATTAAATTTAATTGAGTCTAATGAGACTCAAGATTGTACTAACAATTTTAAAAATTTTGAGATTTAAAACACAAGTACAGGTTCAGCCAATAACTCTTCAGCCAACATTCCACCTGCTGAAAATCCTTCACCAACTAATCATCCAACAGCTGATACTCCAACTCTTTCAGTCAATCCTCAAAGAGATCAGCCAGTTGAACCGCCTTCAGCCATCCCACTTCAAATAACCTTACCTGACAATCAACCTACTCATATTCGTCCTACTGAATCCACTCCTGATCCAACTCAGTAAACCACCAATATATCAGCTGATCTGCCGTGAGAAATCAGAGAGGCTAGACACCATCTTATTGAGAACATTATTGGTAACCCTTTTGCTAGAGTCAGAAGAACCAGAAGCAGTCCAAGAAATGAGTGCCTCTACTCAACAACATTCGTTTCAATGATTGAACATACCAAAGAAGGTTGATGAGGCCCTTGATGATCCAAACTAGGTGGAAGTAATGCAGGAGAAGCTGAATCAGTATGAACGTTGTTAAGTATGGAGCTTAGTTCCTTTACCCTTTGATCAATAAGTAATTGGAACCAAATGGGTGTTTAGGAACAAGATGGATGAAGAAGGAAATGTCACCAGGAACAAAGCTAGGTTGGTGGCCCAAGACTATAGACAGGAGGAGGAAATTGATTACGATGAAACTCTTTCCCATGTTGCAAGACTTGAAGCCATTATACTTTTCCTAGCCTATGCCTCTTTTAAGGACTTCAAGGTCTACCAAAATGGATGTGAAGAATGCGTTCCTAAATGGTGATTTACAAGAGCAAGTATAAGTAGAGCAACCCCCGGGTTTTCTTGATTATACACATAGAGACTATGTATACAAGTTGAAGAAAGCTCTCTACGGCCTCAAACAAACACCAAGAGCTTGGTACGAAACCTTATCCAAATTTTTTTGGAAAAAGGTTTCGAGAGAGGTAAAATTGATACAACTCTCTTTATAATGAAGTATAAAGGTAACACATTATTAGTTCAAATTTATGTAGATGATATTATTTTTGGATCTACTAATGATATTTTATGCAAGAGATTTGAGAAGTTAATGAAGAGTAAGTTCGAGATGAGTATGATGGGTGAGGTAACATACTTTTTGGGCTTACAAATCAAGCAAACTACTGAAGGAATCTTCATCAATCAAGACAAGTATACCAAGGAGTTGATCAAGAAGTTCAAACTTCAAGATACTAAGTCATATGATACTCCTATGGCTACTACTTGTCATCTGGACAAAGATGAGAAAGGTAAATCAGTCGACATAACTAAATATAGAGGTATAATTGGTTATTTATTATATCTAACTGCCTCTAGGCCAGATATTATGCTTGATGTATGTGTGTTTGTGTTCGTTTTCAAGCAGATCCCAAGGAATCACATTAGACAGCTGTCAAGAGAATTATTAGATATCTCATCGGCACTGAAAAGCTTGATATCTGGTATTTCAAAGATTCCTCTTTCAATTTAATTAGATATTCAGATGCTGACTTTGCAGCTTGTAGAGTAGATAGGAAGAGTACCAGTGGTACTTACCAATTCCTAGGTAGTATGCTAATCTCATGGGCTAGCAAGAAGCAAGCGTCAGTCTTAACCTCTACAACTGAAGATGAATATGTTGCTGCTGGAAGTTGCTGTGCTCAAATACTTTGGATGAAATAACAACTAATTGATTATGAGCTCAAGATGAAAAAATGTCCAATCTTTTGTGACAACACATTAGCAATATTAGTTTCTCAAAACCCTGTCATGCATTCCAAGACCAAACACATATATATCAGGTATCACTTCTTAAAGATCATGTGGAGAAATGTAACATTCAACTTGAATATATATCTACTGATTTACAATTAGCTGATATATTTATTAAATCCTTAGACTATACAAGATTTTCCTTTTTAAGAGGTGAATTAAAAATGCTTATTTTATAAGTGACAGGTATTTTTTAATGTGTTTGATTGATTTTGAGTGTTACAGTTACTTAATTCAGCTGTATATTGCAACACATGAGAATCACGTGCAAGTTCAGTCACTTACTCAATTCAGTCAACTGGAAGCGACTGATTTTCTCAAATGGTTCGGTCACCAGCGCTATAAAGATATTCAGTCGATCGGCTAAATCAGTTACCTCAATTCAGTCACAAGTCCTTCATACATTCAGCCACACGCGTCTGACTGAATCCCATAATTCAGTTTCGCACGCTTTCTAGCCTTTGTTCAGTCACCTACTGAATAGTAATTTAAAACTGCTTTTCCTGTCATTTTCTTGATAATGGTGCGAAGTGTATAAAAGAAGCCAACCTTTTCACCAAAAAGTACTGATATCGATGGGACGTTTTGGCTGCCTACTACCCCACTATGTAAGTAACATTTAAATTCATCTCACATTCTCACTCAAAAGTACCAACCGTCAGTCCTTTTACTCATCACCAAAAATTTATTTAAACCAAAACCCTAAACCTCTTACCTATTTACGCTCACACATCTCCTAAAAACTCTAAAACTTTTTTTGTTATTTCTCTCTCACAGCCTACTGTCTCTTCATTTTCTCTCTCAGACCTTCATACTTTCTTTAATGGCAAATGAACAAGATGCTGGTTGCTTTGTTAACATCACCTCCTTTAATTCCTCTTCTATAGGACGCAAGCTTTAAGAGATGTGCGTCGTCTCTAGGCTCTCACCCATTCTCTCGTTTCCCATCGCTCACTACCAATCTGACATCGTTATTGAGTTCTTCAACTCAATGAACCCTACCCCCAACTCCATAATTCTCTTACTAGTTTTATCCGGGGTGTCCAAGTGGTGATGAATGCCAATACATTGGGAGGAGCTTTTCCCGACCTGGGTGTAGATGGCAATGTTGAAGTGCCACAGCAGACCCATCTCGCAGGATGTGCAAGGATACGAGGAAACATTGCTGTTGATAGTGCCTACCACTTGAACAAGCATAAATTCAGTCCTCTGTACTATGCCCTGTCCACTTTCTTGGACAAGTGCCTACTAATCAAGTTTGTGAGCATGACAAACTAACAAAAACCAATGGCATAAGATGGCTGCTATAGTAAAAAGGCATGCCATGAATTGGGGTGGAGTTTTTGTGGAATGTATTGATAAGCTCGTAATTGTATATACACTACTAGAAAACACGTTTTTACTGTCGGAACTGCTCCGATAGTATCTGACAGTAAACCTTCGACGGTGATTTCTCTCCGACAGTAATTACTGTCAGCCATTACTTTCGGATTTTCACTCCGACAGTAATTATTGTCGAATTTTCCGACAGGAATATACTAACGGTCATTAACACTCCGTTAGTTTACTGTTGAATTACCGTTAAATTTGTGACGGAGATCCGACAGAAAATGTCCACCGTTATTATTTTTAACTTGGAATTACTGTCGGATCTCCGACAGTAATGTTAGAAAAACATTTTAATTACCGTCGGAGCTCCAACAGTAATTTTTAATAAAAATAAAAAAAATAAATTTTAAAATTGGTTTTTTTTTTCACCTGATATAACAATTATATATACACAATCACACACACACAACACTGCAACAATAAACTATAATTAACAAATAAAACATAAATTAAATTAAAATTAATATATATACGATTTAAAAAATATTATAGTACTAAAATAATGTGTCTACTGTGGAGGGGGGTCAAATAAATTACGGACAATCGAAGACCTCCGATTATACATCCAACTGCGATCGTCAGTCGACATCATTCCTATTAAGCAACAAATGATTAGAATGAGATCGAATACACTATTAAATAATCACAATTCATCACTCTCAATAATAGTTTAAGTGATTTCGTGTCCCATGATTTCAGCGTGTGTGTGTACATGTATGTCTATTCTAAACCCTAAACACTATCTAAATCGGTATCTATCATCATATTCTCGTCAACCCATCTCTAAAGCTGGGAGATTCTTCAATTGAAGTACCTCTTTCATTCGCCGTCGAGCAATTGCTTGATAAAATTTGTGTACGTCGTCATTTATCTCTGCCGCCGAATTAAGATTATGTTGTGCAACGCAGCGGAAGCAATTGACAAAAACAACACACAAAAGCAGTTGGGAATCGAAAGAGAGAGAGAGATTGGGGTCAACAGACTTATCAAAATTTTATTAGAGGCTTAACCTTTAAACGTTCTAGGTATACAACTATTTATACAACAAAATAGAAAACCCTAAAACCGCCGCTATGCGGTCGCACTATGCGGCCGCATGCGATTTACAAGATTTCCATGCGAACGCACTATGCGGCCGCATGGATTCCAGAATACTTATGCGGACGCCTTATGCGGCCGCATAAATTCCAGTATGTCATGCGTTCGCCCTATGTGTCCGCATGCCTCTTGCCAGGACATCGAGCCATCACATCCAACAGATTATTTAAGAAGAGGAATTCTTGAAAGCATCCAAGGACAATGTAGTTTTTTAAAAGAGGAATTCTTGATATCGTTGATAGCTGTCCATCCGTCATTGAAGCCTACAAATATTGCTCGTGAAGAAAAGTAATCAGCACTTGGGAGTGAGGTCAAAATGGATTGCAAAGTATCCTTATACTGGAGTTAAGACTAAGCTTTAACAAAACTTAGTAGCATCTCCAGCATAAGGATAGTTTTCAACCCTTTTGACCTCACTCTCAAGTGCTGATAACCCTTCTTCACGAGCAATATTTGTAGGCATCAATGAAAGGACGGACAGCTATCAACGACATAAAGAATTCCTCTTTTAAAAAACTACGTTGTCCTTGGATGCTTTCAAGAATTCCTCTTCTTAAATAATCTTAATTCGGTGGCAATCGCTCGACGGCGAATGAAAGAGGTACTTCAATTGAAGAATCTCCCAGCTTTAGAGATGGGTTGACGAGAATATGATGATAGATACTGATTTAGATAGTGTTTAGGGTTTAGATATGGTTTAGGGTATATGGGTATAGGTTTAGGATATAGGGTTTAGGGTATAGGGTATAGGGTATAGGATTTACGGTATAAGGTTTAGGGTTTAGGATTTAGGGATTAGGATTTAGGATTTAGGGTATAGGGTTTAGGGTATAGGATTTAGGGTATAGGGTTTAGATAGGGTTTAACGTTTAGCGTTTAGCGTTTAGATATGGTTTAGGGTTTAGTATTTAGGGTTTAGATATGTCGGGTTGTCATGGTCTTACATCCTCCACCCCTTAAAAAGAATTTGCCCTCAAATTTTAAGTGTACCAAAGAAGGCATAGTACGTCCTTATTAACTTTGACATCAATCCTACGACACCAAGAGTTAGTTCTAAACCCAAACAAGTATGTCCTAATACATCAAATTCCAAGATAACTTTCTCATGATCCTATTAGTTTCAATAATTCACACAACTGATAAAACTTCCGATAATACTAAACAAGTCTTCGGCGACACTACAACCGGAACCCAACTAACAAAAATCATAAGTCTAAGACTTGGGAAACAACAACGTTAACAACCTCTACGACCAATTAAAATTAACAGAAAATAAAATTCAGAATAAATTACAGAAAAATAAAACATAAATTAACAAAAAAAAAATTAAAATAATTCAGAATAAATCTATACTACACAATACAAAAACTTAATTTTTTTTACACCCACATTAACAAAAAATTACAATTAGTTAGCTAGGACAAAAAAAAAAAATACATTAAGATATATATTAACATATACAGATTAATATATTAACATATTTAGAATAAATCTAGTCCAGATTTAATTTCATCCCTATTTAAAGACAGTAAAAAAATCCCTTCTACTCACTAATACAATGATTTGAAAAATAAAAATTATAAAGAGCACAATTAGTAATACCATATGTACATATAAAAATAATGAAAAGTAAATATTTTAAAACTATCAAATGAATATTAAATTTCGTTTACAAAATAATATAAATTATGAATCCCATATTATTTGAGACTTGTAAACTCTACATTGAATTAAAAATAAAGTTAACTCTAGTAGAGCCAACTAAATACCATACCACATCAAACGTCATATATCATTCTTACAAAATGCTTTACAAATTAGCATTTCATTATGCCATCAAATTTACTTACAATCTCAAAATAATACAATTAACATATATATTAAAATTCAGAATAATACAATTTTTTTTACGGCCCACAAAATACATTAACATATATATTAAGATATAGTGATTATTTACAAAAAAATAATAACCTGTATATATAGAGAGAGGGGACTGGCGGCGGCGGCAGTTCGGTGGATCGACGGCGGTAGTTCGGCGGTGGAATCTATTCACGAGAGAGAGAGAGAGAGAGAGAGAGAGAGAGTGTGTGTGTGTGTGTGTGTATGAGAGAGAGAAATATTATAATTACAAAAAATAGGGAAAATGGGTATATAACTTACCGGCCACGGTGGAGGGCTTACAACGGCAAGGAGACGACGGCGGTGGTAACGGTGGGGGGACGGCTGACGGGGGCGGACGATTCAAGGGAGAGAGAGAGGGAGAGAGTAAACTGAGAGAGAGAGCTAGTACTGTCAATTTGGGGAGGGGCTGTTCGTTAGGGTATTCTGATTTCAATTTACTGTCGGAGCTCCGACAGTAAATAACTGTCAGTAAATGCCACTTAAATTACTGTCGGAGCTTCAACAGTAATATTGATCTCCAAATTTCTGACGATTAAAAGGGAATATTCGAAGAATATTCCCTGGATTACTGTCGCTTGATTTACTGTAAGATGAAAAGGTATATTCTAAGAATATACCTGAATTACTGTCGGAATTATTACTGTCGAAAAAAATCCGACAGTAATTATTATCCCTCTAAAAAAATAAAATTGCTGTCGGAAATCCGACAGTAATATATCAATATCCGACAGTAATTACTCCGACAGTAATTAGCGTGTTTCTAGTAGTGATATTTTTCCCCATATTTTGTCCCCATTTTATATGAATTTCATATTTATATTGTCCTAGGAATTGCTATAATGTGATTTTATTTTGTTTAAGGTCTATAGGCATGAATTCAAGCTATAAAGTGTTAATTCATAGCAAATTGGGAAGATTCAAGGCAATTTATGAAGTCTTGGAAAGTTTGAAGCCATTTAATCAAGGTTCGTTAACCCTCCATTAGAGATTTGCAAAGCAAAGGACTAAATTGAAAGAGAAAAGAGGCTAACGGAAGCTAATGGAGGTTGACTTGGGACTAAATTGCAAAACCTGGGAGGATAGGGACTGCGCATCGCTTTTGGAAGATCTCAGGGGCACCGGAGAAAATTCATGAAGTCCAGGGGCAGCACTGACAAGCGCTGAAATCCCTCATTTATGTGTTGTCGCCCTGCCAAGCCGCCACGTGTCACCTTCAGCCCAGACCAGCAGACCTGTGTGTTTTGAAGCTGGAGCTCCAGATCCAGCCCTGTCTACTCCGCCCTTTTCCGCCCTGTTTCCCTCTCAGCCTGGCCCGTTTGGCCTTGGATAGTCCGCAGTCATCCTTTGATGGGCTGCCCTATTGATCAGCCAAACCCAAGACCCATTTCCTCTATTATTCAGCCGAGTCCCCTTGGTTTATTAATGTAAAAAAGCCTACCCAAATGTCCAATTTGCCCTTCCTTAGCTTGTGGAGTAGTCTAAATTGTGGGAGATCATTGTCTAGAAGAGGAGATCCGTTTGAAAAGAAAAAACAACACGTACAGAACAGAGAAAAAGAGGAAGAAAAAAATAGAAGCTCACTTTTGGGGGTTTTCTTCATCTTTTAATTAGATTTTGTCAAGGAGTGCCAAGGGATTCTCACTAAAATCTCCATTGAAGTATTGTATCTTATACTCTTTAATTTTAATATCATTATGCAATATTTTCTTGGAATATTTGTGTGTGATTTCTCTTGCATTATGAGCTAAATATTTATGGTTAGGATTGTGATGAATCTTTAATTTTGAAGCATGCTCTAATATTTTTTTCCTCTCTCAAAATAACTATAATTTATGCTAGGGTTACTATTTTGTGCACTTAATGCTTCTAATTATTTGATCAATAATTAGATGATTTTAGGAGTGTTTTGGATCCGCGAGAGCTACCTTTACATTCCGGACCTAGCAATTTAGTTGTTGGTGTTTTGTAGCATAGAAATATAGCACAAAACCCAATAGCCATTTTTGAAAACTTGTGTTTATTGCAATTTTCACACTCTATCTATAAGATGCTAGAGTTCGTAGGTAGGTGTGAAGATTAGGGTTACTATAAGATGCGAGAGCCCGTAGTGACTAAAATCGTGTCCTCGATTACCCTTAATAAATTTTAGAAATTGAAAGAGAGTGGATTAATTGACCATGTTGATAAATGGAATGAAATTACAATCCTAGCCTTATCACCCTTGATAATTTAAATCCGTCAATTGCGTGTATTTGTCAATATTTCTTGCTCACTTTTAATTTCTTAAAATTAGTTTACTTCTCTGATAAAAATATTCGATTGTTTAGATAAAGTCATTAAATCCCCAATTTTAGTACTTAGGAAAATATACGTTAAAATTGTCTCTGTGGGATCGATTCTTGTGCTTACGCACTATATTACCTGTGGACGACCATGTACTCTTGTCCGTTGCACTTTTCGCCCATCATGTGTCAAGGAGAACATCACCAAGTATCGAAATAATTAGAAGAAAGGTAATATTACTAGACCCACACACGACCTGATCATCTCTAAATTCTTGAAGTCAATACCTCAACTTAACTGACTAATAAGGAACCAAGATGGGATTCCTATGGCTCTTTTGAGAAAGTTTGGCAATGACGCTGTTCAGTATGCTATAACACACAGTCGATTTGGCCAAATAGTAAGCCTGCTGTTCAGCTAGCAGCTGAGGGTCAAGTTTAGCCAGCCGCTAAAGGACAAGCTCAGAGGCGTGCAAGGAGGGAGCCTGGAGCTCAAAATAAAACAACTGATGATCAAAAGGGCAGAAGGAGGAGTCCAAGAAGAGGTGCTACTCCAAAGGCTACTAAATCTAGAGCTGAAGTCAGGTCAGCTTCCATCTTCTTAGCCATCACACCTATCATTAGGGAGGCTCAGCCAGTCCTTCCCAGACTTCCTCCACATCGACATCAGCTGATTGATGAACCTGAAGAGCCTGAGGATACTGATGTTCCTCAGGTACAGTTAGTTCCATCTTCCATTAGTCACCTAAAACTCCTTCCCACTCCTGCAGCCACACTTTCTGCACCCCCTCCACCTTCAGACCCTTCTCCTTCCCACTCCCCATCTGACAAACTACAAAAATTCTTAAAACCTATCCGCAACCCAACCTTTTTCTTTCTTTATAACAACGTCTTCCTCCTTCAAATTGGGTCTTTCCTATAGACCATCTCCCATTCTTCATACAAGCCCTTCTCAGCTTCCACGAGGAGTTGAAGGAACAAGCTGAAATCCCTTCTCTATCCAAATACCTAAAAAAATCCCATGTCCTCTATCCTACCATCTGAAACCTAACCAAAAGGGACATTGAACTAAATTACAGGAAATACTTCGAGCTAAAATGACATTAAATATATTGTTCCTGTGAGAGGTTTCTTCAGGATGAATTAGTCTTCAGCTACTGGACCATCTTCTGAAGATACTTCAACCTTTCAACCCTTCCAGTCAATGATCCTTACTTGATAGGTCGTGAAGCTAGGCTTGATGATGATGAAGTCAATCAAGATTAGGTGTCAATCGAGATATTAGCTGCGCTGGAAGTTATAAGGGATGATGCCCTTGAGCAAACTTAGAAGAAAATTGATAAGGCTAAACAGGAGTGTGGGCTTCTTGCTCAGAGGAGAAGAAAGATGAGGGAAGCTGGAGCTCAGGCTGCTATTACTGTTGTTACAGTTGTTTAGACAGCTGAGCCAATACCTACTATGGCTGAACCTCAAATTCAGCCAATGGAAGAACAACCAACTACTAAGGTTATTAAAACTGAGGCTGCGACTGATTCAGTTGATGCTATAATAAATAAAGTCCTTGTGGAGCTTGGACTTGTGAGGGAGATGCAACTGAAGCTGAAGCTAAAGAAGTTGCTACTGAAAAGAATGAGAATAACAATAGTAATGGTGAGGATGACAATGATGATGGAGCTGCTGCTGGTAACTTACCCCTTTCTCAGCCTCAGTCTCACATTCCTCTCACTATAACCTTTACCCTTGCCCTTCTATCCTTACTTCAAATACAGCCAACCCAAACACATCAGCCAATCGAAACTTCAATCCCTCAACCATCTGCCACCTTAATCACTCAACCTTTAGTCAGCCAAACATCGACCAGTTAGCCTGAACCCAAACCTGACCCATAGTCTTCGGCCGCTCTAGATGTTCAGTTTGATAACTCCTGAGCTGAAGACCTGTTCAATTTTGATGATCTAATGGCTGAAACTGAAGACGATGAAAGTTGATTTTGCTTCTCTGCCCCCTCTTGTTACGAAGTAAAAAAGGGAGGATGCCCTTATTAATGAGATCTTTCGTGACCCTGAGAAGAGGGTAAACAAGATGATTGAATTTACTGATATAGTGAAAGAGGAAACAGTTGAACATGAAGCTACTGATAACGCTGCTGAAGCTTCTCTAACTACTAAAACTCTTGATGAGACTGTTGCCAACGTTGCTGGTCCCTCTACTGAAGTTGTTGGCCCTTTTACTTCAATTCCTTCTATGACTTTTGCAGGTTTCAATGAGCTGAGGGATGTACAACTACGATTTACGGATACATTCACAATACTGAACAACTTTATCTATGACTTAATAAGCAGAATGAGTCTGGTGTATGCTTTCAGGTACCAACAGTTGTAAATGGACATTACTCTATGAGGCCTAGTTCATTCTCATGATGAACTGCATCATCAACTGAGGTTAACAATTCCAGATGTTCGTAGTGAGGTTTACAACGAAGTCCGCACTGTTATAGCCGCAAGTCACCCAAGTGCTCCAACTGTTGATGATTGGGAGCAAGTGCGTGCTACTCAAAGGGAAGCTGTTATTCAACTTCAAAACACTAAGGACGCGTTACTTAAAGCCCTTCAGAAAGAAACAAAGCAGAAGGAAATCAATAAGGCCCTTAAACAAGAAATTATTGAGCTGAGGGAGCGACTGAACATCCCTCCAGCAGACATTGAGCCTTCTTTTTCTTATTCAGCCGCGACTGATCCCGTGGACCTCAGTGAATGATTCCTTCCCGTCTTGAATTTTATTTCAATATATTTATTTTCATCTATTTACTTAAGTACTGATTTTGTTACTTAAGTTTTTGAAAGGCAAGTTTTTCCTTGAAATATTTTTTATCCTTGCCCAACTCAAATTCTTGCAGGATATTTTGAATATATATCAAAGTAGTCTTGTGCTTTATTACTTATCTTTACTTCTTCATTCTTTGGTATGAATTGCTTTAAGTAAATAGGAGGAGTTTGTTAGTCCTTCCCATGATTTACTTAAAACCATTCTAAGTCATTTTGGAATAACTCTTTAATTCAGCCAAGTCTTATCTCTATTGTTGGCTAATTAAGTGACGAGCCATTCGAAGATGGCTGAAAACTGATAAATCAGTCAAGCTGATTCCGCCTTACATTCATGACTGATAAAGATTTAGATAGTTTCCAAGTCAGTCATTGATGTATGGGCATTAGGACATGAGACTTTTATATGTCCTTGTCTTATCTCTTTAAAGTCTACCGATCCTTAAACGGAAGCTTCCATGATAAGCTACCGAAATTATTTTGAAATAGTGTCAGTACTTAGCGTGTTGTTTTCAAACATGCTTTTTGCTTTTCATTAAATGAGTATCCTAACACACTTTTTATTCCTAGCCTTTTGTTGTATTTTAGAATGAAATGACAGGTGCTACCTACCTCTTCTGTGATAACACAAAGTTCGAGGAATAGTTGTTCACTGTCCTTGACCTGATCTACATCAAAACATTAATTAAATGGGAGCTTGAAAATATTCAAAAGTGTCAAACGACAACTTTTCTATCCTTGCTTATTTAAAGCTGGAGATACATTGAAGAACGGTGACCTTAACAACTACGAAGTCTCTCAGAAATTCTCTAGCATTCAATATTCTTAAGATTTCTGGAACTTCATTGAAGAGAAAAATACTTAAATTATTTATTGTTATTTCTCATTCTTTGTATTTACTCTTTTAAGTTCAATCATTGTTCGAATCTCTCCCAACTACTTAGTTATTGAGAGATCATTGATTGTAACACACAAGATTGTTTTTGTTCCTTGTAACATATAATCTCCATAAATTTCACAGGTCCTTGTTGTAGACTGATCCATTAGTGATCATCTAGATTATTAGTAATAGTGCACTTCAAAAATTCAAGTTTGACCAACTTGGTAGTGGACGTAGCAGTTTTCATACTGTAAACCACTATAATATCTTGTGTTCTTTGCTGCTTATTTCATTTGACCAAACTGACCAAAACTTTAAGTATTTCATTACTTAAAGCTTCAATTAGCCTTTGTCTCATTACTTCAGCCAGTCATCAAACTGTTTATAAGCTTTACGTATCAGCAGATCACTTTGTTGATCAATTTGCTGATTGTCATAAAATAACTTTTCCGCTGCCAAAGTTTTAAATTTTTTTAAAACTTATCAAAAAGATTTAATAAGGCTATTCACCTCCCCCTCTAGCCTTACTATTTACCTTAAGTGTACCTACACTATCCTTACATTAGGTTTTGACGATGTTGCAAAACTAAGTTAGCATAATTTCTCATAAAACAGTTTATTAGGCTTAATGTACAAGAGTTATTGTGATCAAAGAAACAACAAACAT
Source organism: Platycodon grandiflorus (assembly GCA_016624345.1). NCBI lineage: Eukaryota > Viridiplantae > Streptophyta > Magnoliopsida > Asterales > Campanulaceae > Platycodon > Platycodon grandiflorus. Next base: position 20,603,713 of record CM028365.1, on the reverse strand, counting down.
CTAAGATGGAGCATGCATGAAGAACAAACATCTAAAAGCTACAAAGAGGAACAAAACAGCTATGACTCAAAAAGTGAGCAAGTCACATCAACATGCCATGACGGGAGATTCATTGGATGAATGTTACTAAAACAAACCCTAAAAGAATGATTCAAAACCTTAAAAGAATACCATCAAGTGGTCGAGCAAGTTGCATGACACATAGATTATACTCTTAGCTGGATATTGTTCATCTAGTCGTTACACAACGATTAGATTATAACGGAAACTTTCTAAGAGAATGTCTATATAAATGAAAGTTTTTCCATGAATCAAAAGAGGATGATCATATAAAGATAACTCCTATATAATTTGAGAGTGATCAAATAAAAGAGCAGGATACAGAGATAAGAGAGATTTCAAGAGTTCTGCAAAAAGCAAATAGTAACTATCATTGTTCAGTTAGAGAATAACTTGAGACATTTCACATCTACGTTATTGAAGCATCAACCATCTCACCAAGATCAATGTCACTCCATCAACAAACTTCTAGATCAAGCAAAACAACAACATAAGTGTTCTTACAAACAATTATACTTCAAACGTTAGTCACAGTGATATAGAGCCACACCAGTGAATAGCCTTATTAAATCTTTTTGATAAGTCTTAAAATATTTTAAAACTTTGGCAGCAGAAAAGTTATTTTATGACAATCAGCAAATTGATCAACAAAGTGCACATACTTTTAAGACAACACTTTTATCATTTTACCCATACTTTTTCTTCCTACTTTAATTATGGACCACGTGCACATGAACATTAAAGGAAACTACACAATATACCAATATTAATAATTAAATTAATTATTTTTTCTTAATCTGTGTGCCAAATCAAACAAGACATTAATTTTACAGCGGAGTAGTAGTTTATAAATTACTTATGACACTTGGCCATTTTTCTTGTGCAGTTTGGTGGGAGCTATAAGAGCTACCATTGTTGTTTGGCCTATTTGAAGTGCTATTATTGAAGCTACAAGAGCTAGTAGCATTGTTTGATCAATTTGAAATGCTACTCTTGAAGCTACTGTTTTGTCAATTTGGAATATATGTGTTTTCTTTTTGAAAATCAAGAATTACAATTTGAGTAATGTTGATTTAAGTTTTATTGAAAACTTTGGTATTATTATTTTGAAAAAATTATATTTTTGAGTATAAATTAGAAATAATTAATTTGACTAACATACTTCTAATATTCTGAATGTGGTTAATGTACTCACGATTTGAGTGCGATGTAGTTCTTGTCATTAATGTTCATCTGATTTTTAAACGGTCGTTAATGTCCCATCAAATGTTGTCTATAAGAATTTTTTTCAGAATTTATAATATTACCGATACATTGATATATTTTTATTTAAGTAGTTGTTTCCAATATAAGTTATTTTTTTAAATTTATTCTTTTAATTACTTTTAATTTTATTTTACTTAAATATAATTTAATTAATATATATATATATATATATATATATATATTCATGCGTTGAAACTCACGGTTGTGAAACTAGTTAATTTTTAAAATAAAAGGGTAGAAATTTTGCATATCTTGATAGGGGAGTGGGTAAAATAATGAGGCTAACTTTTCTTATCATTCTTCCAGGTACCATCACTTCACCTAACTGTAAACGAAATAATATAAGTAATCTAACTAAAACCAGTGTTGTTTTGTGGTTGGATGGACAAGATTGTGTGACTGACTCACCCGTTGACTTTTTTAGAAAAAAACACTTCCAGTATTATCTGCCCCAACCCTAGTAGATCACAGTCACAGAATAAACCAAACATCGTACTCCCTCAATCCCTAAATTATTATTTTATTTTATTTTTTATTTATTCTAAATTAATTATTTTATTTAAAAAAATTTTAAAAATAATTATGAACTATATATACATAAATATTTTAAAAAATTACACACTATCAAATTAATTGTTTTTTTTAATTCATATATCAAATGAAAGAAGACAATAATTTAAAAATATTGAGGGTACGGGCTTACAATTTTTCAAATTCTGTATAAAGTAAAATAAGTTTTTTCTGTAGGTGATGATAATGGAGGGGGTAGTCATTGTCAGTTGAAATTCTCTCTCTCTCTCTCTCTCTCTCTCTCTCTCTCTATATATATATATATATATATATATATAAATATATATATATAGAAAAGTCAAAATGATTCTTCTGGATCTTAAGTCTTCGTACACATGAACGAAATAGTTATCGATTCTTAAATTATTGTCTTATTTTTTTATATATTTCAAAATAATTATTTATTTGAAATTTTATTTTGTAGAATAACACTTTTATTAATTTATTTATTTTTATTTTAATTATAGACAAATGTACATAAATATTAAAGAAAATTATACACTATTTTAATATTAATAACAAAGTCAATTATTTTTTATTAATCTGTGTACCAGGTCAAAAAAGACAATAATTAAGGGACGGATAGAGTAATAAGTAGTACTCTCTCTGTACCAAAATATTTATTCTCTATTTTATTTGAAATATTTTAAAATAAGTGTTTTTCTTAAAAAAAAATTTAGAAAGATTAATTTAGTATCACTAAAGGATATTTTGAAGTTAATAAAAAGAAAAAAATATACTCACATAAAATTAATAGAGACATTTATTTTGGAATGAATGAAGTATTATTTTTTTTTAGGTACAAATTTTTTTGGGTTAGCGGTTAGCTTAGTACGACAAACTGAAATAATCTTAAACTCAATGTGGTTTGGGTATACTTTCATAAAGACGAAAAGGGAGTACTTGTTTTGTTTCAAATGTCCAATGTTCTGTTCAAAAAGTTAATTTGCCTTCAAATATTTTGCCTACAGTTTGATAGTTTCTTAAATGTATCCTAACATATTTAAATATTCTTATGATTATGAATCACTTCACGTATAGTATGGACTACTTTACTCGAGTTTAAGTAAGTTAGTCTACTATATATTGGTACTGAATTTTCTTGAAAACCAACAATATTTCTTAATTATATTGGTATCATCAAATCAATGGGCTTCATTTCCGTTTCATCTCACAAGCAATGAATGTATTATAGTCAAATGCATTTGATCAAAATCTTTCTAAAAAAAGAAAAGATGATTTATATTTATTTTGAAACGTTTCAGAATAAAATAAAAAACACTAACTAATTTAGGACAAATGGAGTAGGTTAGATACGCCATTATTGGATGTAAACGTAGGAGTGAATAAAAACACACCCTAATCTCTTTCTGATCACTTCTAGCCTTTAGTATATATGTGTGTGTGTATATATATTGTGTATGTGTGTGTATATGCCCATATATATATATATAGAGAGAGAGAGAGAGAGAGAGAGAGAGAGAGAGAGAGAGAGAGAGAGAGAGAGAGAGAGAGAGAGACCCCTTGCTTTTCCAGGAGGATTCCTAAGATTAAGCCAGTCTAAGTCTTTGTAATGAGACACGGTTTGGCTTTTTCATTACAAAGCCAAAATAGGTTATGAAAGTGATGAGATTGGTTTAAATTATTGGGTATGTATGTATATATGTAGATAAACATACGAGTGATTAAGATATACAATACTCATAATATCATATGAATGAAAAAGAATAGGAGAAATTAAACAGTGAGAGAGTGAAATCTGAAAAAGATGTGAGGGGAGGGGGCCAAGAAAAACAAAGGGGAGGAGGCAAGTTAGCCTTAAGTATTTGTCATCATGCATGTATTTGGGGTGTGGGGGAGAGTGTGATCAGTCACGGACTTCTCTTGACTAACGCAGTCTCACCCACTCCACACACACTACGTACGCAGACTCCAAAAATCAACAACATCTCCAAGTACCTATCTATCTATCTATATATATATATATATATATATATATATATATATATATATATATATATAATACTTATATACACTGCCGGAATTTGTCACACCACCACCACCACCAACACCACCATCACCATCGTCGTGTGCATGTGGAGATACAAGTTTAATTAATGTAGCCCCGGAATGCACACATGTCAAGAATCGGGTTGGATCCATTATTATTGGCTCATGGATAAAAATGGACTTTGTTAATTATGCTGTATTATAGTTACACCTTTATGAAAATAGATGCGGCAAGGAGTACGGCTTTATCAGCATGCCCGTCCTGAACTTTTGGAGGCACATGACAAAAAGATAAAAAAAAAGGGCCTTTGTTGAAATATAAAAAAATACTTTTACACAAATAATTTTTTCATTTTTTATCGTTGAAAGTATTGAAAAAATACAATATTTACAAACATATAAGAAATAATAAGTATCAAATAATTATTGAAAATTACTATTTTGCACCGATTTACACAATTTATAACAAAAACAATATATTTTGTTTGCATCTTTTGAATACGATAGTAATAGAACCTGATTTTTGCTTAAAATATTATTATAATCTACCCAATGATTATTATAATTGGACTTGTATTACAATCTAAGCAATTTTTACTTTTTTAATGACCCAGTTAAAAAAAATTGATGGTCAACTAACACATTTTTTTTTGATAAGTATATTCAGCGGATCAAAAATAAAATGAAGGCAGGATGACTCCGCTAAGGTCGAACTTAAAATCTCTAATTTTATAAAACAACACTTTATCGATTAAGTCATGGAGTCAATTACAAAATTATACTAATACATTATATATTATACATAAATAAGGTTTGTTAATTAAATTCAGCGAACGAAATAAAACAAAAGGTTGCGTCGTGAAGTTAATTACAAAGTTATACTAATACATTATATATTATACATAAATAAGGTTTGTTAATTAAATTTAGTGAACCAAAATAAAACAAAAGGTTGGACTACTTTATTAGGTATCGAACCCAAAATCTCTAGTTTTATAAATAATTAAGTATGGTATCCATTAAACCACAAAGTCAATTACAAAGATATAATTACATAATATATTATACTATATATTACAATGGTATACATAAATTTGGGGCCCCAAAAATTGGGAGCCGATGGCAATCGCCCTCCAAAACATAGCTCAGGGTCGGGCCTGCTTATAAGTGGCCAGCTACCACAAACTAGCTTAACAATCATCTATAAACTTTTGGATGGGCTTGTGTTGGATTAGTTGACCTAGGTGTTATTTGGGTTCATACGTGGGCATGCGTTCGGTCCGGCTCTCAGGTTTAGACAGTGACAAAAATGGTATCAAAGCAAAACTCGACAAAAAGTGTGTATAACAAAGTGCTCTTAAACTCGCTCATGCAAATGTATGTAGGAACAAAGTGCTCTCAGACTCGAGTGAGCTCTCATCAGATAGATGTGGGAAGAAGTATAGGCGTTTAATTAGTGACTACCAACTACAACTAGCACCAATATCATCCATGGACTTTTGGGTTGGCCTGGGGTAGGCTTAGTTGACATAGTAGCTGTTTGGATTGGTTGGTGAGTGTACTGTAGGTTCGCTTGGCAACTGATAAGACTAGGGAGGTGAATAACATTATAAATTCTTTTAAGTTTTTCAAAAATCTCTTAGGGTCTGTTTGGAAACCCTAATTCCATGGCTTAGAATTGGAATTGGGGCCTCAAAAACCAATTCCACTGTTTGGCCAAGAACCAAATATTGAATTTTAATTGAATTGCAATTCTAAATGTTTCAATTCTATAAAACCAATTCTATACCAGAACCTGAGAATTTAAAATCAAAATTTTGGAGATGGGTATCAGTAGGTTCTCACAGGCTTAATATATAAACACACTCAAAACATACATTCAACTTCTCTCTGACCTACCTACACTCTAACAACCCACCTTTTTCCACCATCACTGTCACCACCAATGGTGACCAAGATACGGAAATATCATGGCGATCGATGTATTCCACTTTACCGTCAAGATACTCATCCTCGATCTCTTTACATCTCGCCGATGATCCCTTTCTCTCATTGGGTATCAATCTTAATCTCTTTAATGAGCCACCAAATCCACCACTAGAAATCCTCAACAGTTAATATTATTCAAGATTTGACAGTTTATTTTTTTTGGATTTGGGTGGTTGTAGGTGGTATGCTGGTGGTGATAGTGTGATGGATGCTTATGATATTAGGGTTGAAAAGGAGGGCGGATGCCAGAGGAGGGAGGCGTTGAAGATCACCGCCTCCTTTAAGAAATCACCTACGATCCTTTCAAGAAACTCTAGAGAGATGAAGCGGTGACGATTTGAAGCAATTGTAAAAAGGAACCTTGGGTTCCTTGTTTAACACGATTGAAAAGAGAATGAAGTAAATGGGTCTCTTGAGTTACCCTTAGTTGTAAGACAAACATTTGAGAGGGGTAAAGTGTGTTAAATAATCAACAACTAGGTTTATGAGTTTAAAGCGGCTAGAATTACAAATGATCAATTCCACCCATTAGCCAAACAACAGAATTGTTATGATATTAGGGCAAATTCCAGGTTATTTAAATTTCATAGAATTCAAATATTTATTGAATTTTAAATCTATGCATCCAAACGGACCCTTATAAAACTTGTAAAAAGTTTGGCAGCGAAAAGTGTTCAGTTGACTAAATTCTTAATAAGATCAGTCAATGCAAAGAAGTTGTTTGGATCACTTGTAAGATATGAAAAAGACTTGAGAATACAAGGTAACTGATTTGACTAAGTTAACTGACCAATAAATGTTGTAAATTGGTTAATGCTTAAGTAAATAGAAGTTGTTTAAGCTTCAGTCAATTAGTCAAGGAAAAATAAAAACTGAATTAAGTAGGAACGCAGGATTTAAAATGGTTCACAGATTAAACTGCTATGTCCACTACCAAGTTGGTCAGACTTGGATTTTGAAGTGCATTAGTTTTATTAATAATCCTAAGTGATCATTAATAGATCAGTGTCCAAACAAAACATGTGTTTATGGAGAATGAATGTTCAACAAGAACAAGTCAATCTCGTTTGTTACAATCAATGATTCCTCCAAAAACTAAGTAGTTAGGAGGGATAATTGTACAATGATTGAACAATAAAAGCAAAGAACAAAGAGAATAGAATAAGTAGTACAGACTCTAAGTAAATTGCTCTTAAATACTGAGGCACAAGAATTCTCTAAGTGTTTGAATTTGCTTTGAGTACTTCAGTAAGTTCTCCAATATGGGGATTCTGTGGCTTTAAATAGGCAGAGACAAGCTTTTGGCCGTTGGAAGGTTTTTGTTTGACTTACAATTAATGTCTGCAAACGTTTGAGTGAAACAGAGATGAACACTCTCAAATGTATGGGCTATCTTCGCCTTTCTGAAATAGACAGTAAAGCTCAAAATGGAAAGTATCAATAAACAAAAAACAAAAAACATGTTTGTATTGTTAAAGAAATAGACATGGTAAAGTTCTGACACATTTTAAAAAAGATAGTCAGGGAAGCTTATTAAAGAAGCTTTCACTAAGATCACTCTGATGACTTGAAAATGTTAAAGTCATCATCAGTCAAGTCAATTGACTCAAGACAAAGGAATTAATCGGCTGACTTAAGGAGTTAAGTCAATGACTTAGACTTATGATTCCAAACAAGTTATAATGAGTTTAAGTAACTCATGTAAGGACGAACATGTACGTTATGGTTCATGCTCCCAGGCTCAGGTCGTGACATAATGGTATTGGAGTGGAACCCGACCAAAAATGATGTGGGAACAAAGTGCTGTATAGGACAAAATGCTAAGTTGCGGGAGGCGCGTTGGGAGCCACCTTTTGAAACCGTACGAGCTACCTCAATCTTGTATCCTGTATTGCCCGGTGCCATGATCTTGGTAACTGTTTGATTTGACGAAAACGTCAAGGATTTAAGTCAAATACATTGCAAAAGTATAAAGAAAAGGAAACAAAGAGAGCAAGTTGGACTACAAAGTTAGTCAACAAGTGGGGAAACTAGCCGCTGTATCTTTATAGCTTAGTTTCTATAATTCAGCCAACACTGTCTATAAATGAAGCAGCTCTCAGAGTTACAAACACACAAAAAACATATATATATATATATATATATATATGTGTGTGTGTGTGTGTGTGTGTGTGTGTGTGTGTACAATAAGATTGAGCTTCAAAGAAATAATCTTTTAAAAAAAACAAGGTAAACAGAGAGGACTGTTTCTTCAAGGTTAATGAAAATAGCTAATCATCTTTAACAAAAAGTCATCACATCTCTGAAAGAATTACATCAAGAAGGTCAAATACAACAATTATTCAACCTGAATCAGAGCTCCAATCTGATAACAATTTTGAAATAGTCATCTCCACCGAGCGAGATCTTCACGATCACTATCGATCTAGAGCTTCCATTAGACTTTCAGATTCATTCTAAGGAAGCACAAACAACCAACTTTGTGCCTAAGTAAAGCATTCTAGTTGGAGAGCCAACTAGAGGAGGAAAATTTCTCTCAATAATCCTTGTATTTAAGAGTAAATTAATATAGTGTGTCATTGCCTCACCAAGCTAAGCTGGCTGTGTGGGGTGGATGTAGGAGAAAGTTGCTCTGAACTACCTTAAAAATTCCTTGATCAATATCTCTTATCCCTTAACTCTTTTAAAACTGCTTTACTTGCACATAAGTGTTTCACTGCTTTCCTATTGAACAAACATCTAACAATTTTTGAGCATTCTTCAAAGCCTATCATAAAATAAGATCATAATTTGTTTTAGAACATCTTTACATTACTAATTAATCATCTATTCCGCTGTGCATATATAACTAGCTCTTGAATCATTATCAATGATTTAGGATAACTATTTGAACAAAATAGTTAGCTTGACTCACAAACAGCTAACCTATCTTTAATACTTGTTTTTATTCAGATTAAGAGTTATTTCAAATTAGTAATTGACTTAAAAACAAAGGGACCTCTCGTTATTGCGAAATAAAGGGGCAAAATTTGTAGTTATTACACTAAAACTAAAATACATTACAAGATTACTACCAAAAAATATTTTTTTTTCTTTAACTAAAGATGGGCTATATCCCCTGTTTCACGGCTTCAAATCTTCTATCTCATCCTCTGTCACATTTCATGTCCCATTGAAGTCTAACCTTACCCGTGTCATTGTTATTTTAACCGACCTTCTTTTTACAATTTTTACAAGGACATGTGTAGGACTATGATTTAATGGTACAGAAAATGTAACAGGAAATATGATAGAAGATTTGAATCTATGTTGGCTTCAAATTTTCTATTTCGCTCCCTATCACACCCCGTGTCCCACCTAATCATAGCCTCACACGTGTCTTTGTTATTTTAACTTGTCTTCTTCTTACAATTTTTACAAGGAAACATGTAGGGCTGAGATTTAATGAAACAGAGAGTGTGATAGGGATTGTGATAGAAGATTTGAAGCCATATAAGTATATAGAGATATTTATAATTACAATAAATAATTCGATGTGTAATAGTATTTGTAATATGAACTACATGAATTTTAATAGTATTTGTAGTATTTCTTTTTCAGGCCTTAAGCCTCTCATCTAACAAAATAATTAAAAAATTATTAGTGAAAAAATGTTTTTAATTTTCTAGTTTGTTTACACATCAACTTATCACTATAATTATGAATATTTTACAATACATATAATAAGGCATACTTCATATTTTCTCTAGCTTACTTCAAATATATATTGTAGAACTTCATACTTAAAGTAAGGAAAATGATAAAGCAACATATTTGGTTTACATCAAGCAACAGTGTATTGTACGGTGAAATTATCGATGCATTGGCAAATTGTATCGTACAACACCTTACTTCTTTCTATAAACCATTTATCTGTAAACAAAATTTGTTGCTCTAGCAATACTCTAAAAGTGAATTAAGGTACCTTTTTTTTTTTTTTTTTTTTCTCCCCCCTAAAGGCCCTAAGTGACGATCGACATTCAGAATCACTCAGCCATATGCCAATTAATAAAATTGATTCATAAATTTCATTATAACAATTTTTTTTCATTTTTTTTGTTTTTTGAGCAACTTAGTGGAAGAGAGTTATCTTGTAATTCGTGATTATTTAATTGAGTTTTAAAGTCTTTTTCTATAAAAATATTTGAGGCTATTTGTGTGGAGGCATTTTTAAATATTAGAAGATATAATAATATTTAGAAGCTTAAGTGGATAAACAGATAAATTTTTTAAGAGAAGTTAACAGTTGAGGGAGGATTGAGACAAACACGTAGGGCTGCCAAAATAATTTAACCATGTTTCTAATAGCCAGTAGGGCTGCCAAAATTTTAGTACTTAGTTTTCTAGATTAAAAAAAAAAAAACATGATTTAATTTAAAATTCGTAAAACAATAATAATAATAATAATAATTATTATTATTATTTTGCAAAAAATTGATGGTAGTAGAATTAATTAATTAAGAAAGCTCCAAACCCACCGCTAATGGGATTGACTGTGTCTACCCTGTCCCCCTTTTGAAATGTCCTTTTCTAATCTTAAACACCTTAAGCCATGCATCTTCCCTTGTAGGCCCCCCAAGTTATGTAGATCTTTCTATTAACTCCCCTCCCCTCTCTCTCTCTCTCTCTCTCTCCCCTCCCTCTACACACCCATAGAAAGAGAGAAGAAGAAGGTAGAAAAGGTGAGAGAGAGAGAGAGAGAGAGAGAGAGAGAGAGAGAGAGAGAGAGAGAGAGAGAGAGAGAGAGAGACAGGGAAGAGTCTAAAATACTTTTTAACTTTTGGGTGGTATGACATTAATTTTAACCATACATATCTTTCCTAATCTTTAATTTCGTCCTAAAACAACTTGCACTAATATCATCTTCTCATGTCGTACACATGTGTATAAAGAGAGAGAGAGAGAGAGGCCGGCTGTGGTCAATCAATTATTTGATGAGAGCTTCACTTCACTTCACTTCACATATATCTATAAATTTAGTTCAAAGGTGTTATTTAGTTAGTTTATGGCAATTGCAGCAACCATGAACCAAGATAATGGAAGTCATGAGACTAGGAGTAGTAGTAAGCAAGATGAGCATGAAAATGACATGGTGATGCCAGGCTTTCGGTTTCACCCTACCGAGGAAGAACTCGTGGAGTTCTACCTTCGCCGTAAGGTAGAGGGCAAGCGTTTCAACGTTGAACTCATCACTTTTCTTGATCTTTATCGCTACGACCCTTGGGAACTCCCTGGTATGTCTTGTATCCATCTTTCAATTCACCTAACTTCTCTATTTCCCTCTCTCTTTTGAATTCCATCCTTCCATACCCTTTTCTTTTTCTTTAACATGCCCTCTGATCATGAACTACTAAGAGTGATTCTTTCTCTTTTTGTGTGTGTATGCCTTAATTTTAATGGATTGTGCATTTCTTGCTTCAATCCAACCCTGTTTACAAATTTCCCTTTTCATTTTTCAATCTTTCTTCTTTAAATATTACTACTGAACAATTAGAGTCCATTAGGGTTTACTTGATGCTGGTTCTTTTGTTAATTAGTTGTTTACTTTGGTGTTTTTGATATTAGCTTTAGCAGCAATTGGGGAGAAGGAATGGTTTTTCTATGTGCCAAGAGATAGGAAGTACCGTAATGGGGATCGACCCAATCGTGTGACTACTTCTGGATATTGGAAAGCTACAGGAGCTGATAGAATGATCCGAGCTGAGAATTTCCGATCAATTGGGCTGAAGAAGACCCTCGTTTTCTACTCCGGGAAGGCTCCAAAGGGCATCCGAACTAGCTGGATCATGAACGAGTATCGCTTGCCACAGCATGAAACCGAAAGGTTACAGAAGGTAGGTTTCTTCTTCTAGCTTTTACCACTCCTGAACTCATAAAATGAAGAAGAAAAAAGGGATGTTAAAAAAGAAAATAGCCAAGAAGGTTTCTTCAAAATCATTTTGAGAGTGAACTTTTTTGGGGTCTTTTTATCTACTAGGTTTAGATGAACACTGCCTATTTTCTACTTCATTTCTGAGGGTGTTCATTTAAACCTTGTAGATAGAAAAGACCCCAAAAAAAGAAGATCATACTTTGATAAAAGAAAAAGTTTCTCTTGAAGAACACAGATCCATAGACACTCTTTCATGAAGCTATAAATCTTGGGAGCTTAATAGATCAAAGAGAGAGAAGGAAAAAAGGAATTTTGAAGAACTCAACTGACAATTACATTTCCTAACTTACAAACTGAGTTTTGGATTTTGCTTTCATTAATTCAATCAAATCATGAATGAGCTTTAAATTCGGTGAGCCGAATCACCGATACCTTCAATTCTATTCTCTAATCATGCAATCATAAAAACATCTTTAAAATTAGGCAAAACAAGTATATATATAAATGCATACTAATTCATTCAAGTTCGTAGATCCATATCTATATCTATATCTGCTCCCACTTCTTCCTTGTGTTTGTGTTTCATTTTCAGGCTGAAATCTCGCTATGTCGAGTTTATAAAAGAGCGGGAGTGGAAGACCATCCATCTCTCCCTCGATTGCTCCCCACTAGGGCATCTTCATCACGAGCAACAAATTCCGACAAAAAGCAACCGAATCCATCCCACCATCACCATGCCATAGAGACTAGCAGCTTCCATTCTTTCGAAGGGCAATCATCCTCGCAACATCAACCCGACCAAGAGAAAATGAGTGAAACAAGCGCAAGCAGTACAAGCACGGATATCGTCGGAACAGCCCTTGGCCTTTCCAACCAAGTTGTTGCCAACTCTAATTACAATATCGTTCCATTAGCCACCCCACTAACCACCACGCTACCACCACAACAAGCTTCCTCATTAGTCCCCAATATAAATTGTACCGCCATGTTTCCTAATACTGTCGATGATCTCCACAGAATAATTAGCTATCAACAAGCCTCCGTCAATCCTCCTCCCCCACCACCACCACAAATTTACCATAACTTTTCTTCACAGTTCTCTACTGATCTCCATTCACATTCGCAATCACAATCGCAATCCCTTGTCCTAAACAACCTAGAGGCATCGATTCATGCTACCTTCCCGGACAGACTGTGGGAGTGGAATCCGTTGAACGAGGCAAGCAAGGATTATACAAACCCTTTCAAGTAACTTATGAACTGCACTTACGACATGGTTATATATATAGATATATAGACATTTATATATCTACTACTGATTTGTTAAGTCACTCTTTAATTAAACTCTCAACGTACTAATATTAATATTTCTAGGTTTAATAAGTGATTGATCAGGAACTGTTGGTTAACAATATCTGTTGGCATATTAGGGGTTTGGGTTCTAATTGAATCATCTGCCATTTTATGTTCTAATTTTTAACTTCGTGGAGTTTGTGTTTAATTAAGCTAGCTTAGCTGACCTTGATAGATGTTCAAGAAAACCTAGTTGCAATTAGGGTTTCAAATGAAATTGTTTCTATATTATGTAGTTCTACTACATGTAATTGTTTTATGCGCGTGATGCATTACATTACACACTCCTTCCATCCCAAAAATAAGAGATACCCTTTGATTTTCAAAAATCCCGTTGAGTTTTTGGATAAGAATTTTGATAAAGATTTACTTACTTTTTCAAACTTTATAAAACGCGAGATTTATACTAGTAGTTTAGTGTTTACGAAGGTATAGTTGTTTCATATTTTCCAACCAAGTTTAATATTATTAATTATCCGTCCAAAAGTTTAGATTTTTGAAAGTTAACTTGATCAATTATCAGACTAATATTGAACTTAGTTGGAACATGTAAATTAAAATTTACGTTTTCAAAATTATAAAGCACGACATTTACACTAGTAGTTTATGAAGGTATATAGTTTTATATTTTCCAACTAATTTGTTCAATATTATTAGTCTGATAATTGATCAAGTTGACTTTAAAAAGTCAAAACTTTTGGACGGATAAACGATCAAGTTGACTTTAATTCATTAACATTTTGCTAGTTTTGTTTCTTCACAAGTTCTTTCTTAAGATAATAATATCATGTGTTTGTAGAATGAAGTGTGTGTGTTTAAGGAAGTAATCTCTCTCTAGATCTCTCTCTCTGATCTGCTGTTAGTCATGAGAAGGATGGATACCCACAAATTATGAAGAGACAAATTAAGGTGTCATGTAAGTTTGAACTTTTGAGGAGGAGGAGGATTTGTGGGGGTGGCTTCCGATCTCCATTTCACAAACCAACATCCCCAGTCAAGACAAATTATTTTTTTGTTTTTGTTCATATTAGTTGATAAGTGTGAGAGAGAGAGAGAGAGAGAGAGAGAGAGTAACTAACCCATCACAAGGTGTCTATCTTTATAATGAGCTAGTAACACAGTCCCTTTACACTCATTCCTTGTTTTTAAGAGTACGTTCTCTGTATAAGGTTTTAAAATGTTAGTTTTTATTCGTTAATTTTCTTTCTTTTGTCTCAACATCTTCTCTTTATCTCTTTATTACTTTTTCTTCGGCCATTACAAATTAAAAAATTCAAAACTTAAAATAAACCTAAAAATCTCGTGTCAAACACACCCTAAATTTTAAGGATATAAGTAGACTATAACCGGTCTTGACGACAGATGTCACTGCACTAGCTAGCTTATAAATAAGTTGATCGAATGCTTTTCAATAATAGTAATGCTACATCTACATATTTAATTTATATACAGCTTTAATATATTATACTCCCTCCGTTCCAGGTAAAGAGTCCACTTTCTTTTTTTAAAAGTCAATGTATGAGTAAATCAAATCAAAATTTTACATACTTTACTTATATTTTAGAAAATAAAATTTCATTAGTTAAAAATTACCTTAAAAATACTATGGATTACAAATTTCATAACTTTGTAAAAACAATTAAACTTATGTAAATTATTGGTCAAACTTTAACTAAGTTGACCCAAAAAAGTCAAAAGTTGACTCTTTGCCTGGAACGGAGGGAGTACTCTGGTTGAAAAATACAGTGTTTAAAGTTGAATGTAAATGAAATCTATAAAAAATTCAATGGATCTAGTATTTTTCTTTTGATAAATGTAAGTATTGAATTATAAATATGCATATCGAAATATTAAAAGAGTGTGCATAATGCATATCAAATTATTAGATTTACATAATAGAGGATAATGTACGTATTAAACTATCAAGGTCGTTAATTCGTTGGCCCGTTTCCGACCGTCAAGCAAAGAATGAACTGGAGTTACTGGACCCTCCTACTCTCTCTCTCTCTCTCTCTCTCTCTCTCTCTCTCTCTCTCTCTCTAGATGTACGTAGCAGCTACATTCTGGTCTAGATGGAGTGATACAGCTAAATTCTTCATTGGGATCTGGACTAGTCTAGGTGTCTAAATTACTACTAGTAGCTGAAAAGTCTCCGAATATATTCCATGGTTCAGAATTAAATTATTGGCGTGACATGGTTACATGATGTATTCCAATTAATAATGATATATTATAATGTAAAAGTGAATCGAATACGAACTTCACGTTTTAAGGTGTACCACGTAAACATGATACATAATGTAAACCGAATATTTTCTCGAAAAGTCTTAAATAGGTGTGTTTGGTATGATACGTAGTATATGGGGTGTGCGAGTTGTTATCCCAATTAGCAGACCAAAGAGAGGCCGCATGTTATTCCCAGTAACGGGCGTGCACCTCTGAGGCTCTGACTTTCCATCTTTTTCTGGTTGTTAAATTTGCAGCACTAGTTAATTACTTTTATTAGAAAAAAAGGATATACTATGTTAATATGTCTCCTATGTTATGAGATATTTAAACATAACAAAAACTTAGAAAATATCATTTTAAATATATTTTTTGTTAGACGGATCTTCCTAACATGACCAACGGTGTGTTTGTGGACTGTGCTGTGAGAGAGTGAGACTCATCTTACGAATTAGGATCCGTAGGACAGCTTTCACAGGAGACCTATTCTTTAAATAATTGGTTTAAAAATTAGTATTTCCAATAACAATGGTACGTAATTGTAAATTTTTATACTTTTTAAACAACCTACTATTAATATTTTTAATTACTCCCTCCGTCCTGAATAAATGTTTCTACTTTCTATTTTGGGATGTTCCAACTAATATTCCTAAAGACTTTGGATCTACATATTCTCTATCATTATTCCTAATATACCCTTAAAGTTTTATTTAATATAACACATCTCAAAGAAACTCAATTATTTAGAATAGTTAAACTCAATTAATGTTCATGAGTATTATCGTCAGAACACATTCTACAACACATCATTAATTATGTTTCTTAATTCCTGTATTTTATCAATTAGGAACATTTATCCTGGACGAAAGGAGTAAGAATCTTGCTAACAGGTGTCACTGGGCATTACTTAATAAGGTTTTCTTTTATCGAAATTGGAACAAGAGTCTAATTTCAATTTATTGAAAAAAAGAAAAAACCTTGACAAGTGCTAAGCTAGTAGTATCCCTTTTATTAATACTAGATAACTTTTACTAACCATTTAAGTTGGCATGTACGCTCATTTATTATAGTTAAACATCTAAGCTTAAATGATCGATAAATAAGAATTTATTGGTATAACAAAAAAATAAAAATAAATGTAGAACATCAAGTGTAAGGAAATTACAATAGTCATAGGTGTATGGGAGATTAAATGATGATTATCATGTACTTTTAGAAAATATGTTAATCAAACTCTAATAACAATTAATAATAGTATAGATTTAGAACACAGAATTTTGAGCAATTACTAAATACTCCCTCCGTTCCAAGTAAAGAGTCCACTATACTATTTTGAGATATTCCACTCAAAGAGTCTACTTTAAAAAATTATGCTTACAATCTCTATAAAATTTTCAATTTTACCTTCCACATGTGGTACAAACATATTAACTATGGTAAAATATTTTTGTAATTATGACCAACTTCAATACTACTTTTATATCCTTTAATTATTAGACTTTTTAAACATTGACTCTACGGGTGAAACGGAGGGAGTAGTCGTTTAAGCTGTAAACTAAATAATAAGACCTACAAATTCAGATTAATTAGTTATAAACTAGATTTTTGTACTCCCTCCATCCTACATATAATATAGACTATTTTGGTTTCAATTTTAATCTGTCCTTAAAAACTTGTTTATTTTCTAAAAGTAAAGCAATTAATTATGTCAGTTACATTCTGTATTCCTTATTAATTACCTAGTATTGTACCTTTGTTATACATACATTAATGGAGTATAAATTTTTTTTGATATAATTAATCGGATATTTATTGAAAAAGTGTTCAAAATGGACTCTAATTAAAAATAAATAAAAATTCTTAACCTAAGTGCAAAATCAGAGAAGACAGGTTTTGGATTAATGGTGGGAATATCTAAAATTTTGTGTTTATATTTATGATCCAGCAATATCATAATAATAATACTACCTCCGTCCTAAAATAAGTGTCGTTTTAGCAGTTTTTTTGTTAAAAAATAAGTGTCGTTATAGGATTTCAAAAAACATTTGCCCTTATTCTACCAAAATTGCCCTTATTTCCTACTCTTATTAAAGAAGGTTGTTATGAGTAAAAAAAAAAATAATACTCATGCAACTTATCTACAATAAATGAACTAAAATAAGGGTTGATTAGTTTTTATATAAGTTTTCTAATCTGTGCAAATTGATAAGACGACACTTATTTTAAATAATCTGTGTATAAATTAATAAGACGATACTTATTTCAAATAATTTGTGTGCAAATTAATAAGATGACATTAATTTTGTGACGGAGGTAGCAATACTTTCTATGATGAAAAGAATAGTGGGTTGGACCATATATGGTCCGAGAAGGACGACCAATAGTTTATGATGAACAATAAATGTAGAGGTGAAGTAGCTTTAGGGTTTTTTTCGATCCGATCCTTCTCTTATTAAAACAAAACATTTAATGAATGGGGGTTGTCAGAATCAATAATGGTAGAGGTGGAGTAGCTTAGGGTTTTATTTTTCTTGTTTGTTTTTTCTTTGCCCAAACAAAAAATCAAAATTGAATTAAGTTAAAGGTTTCTTTCTTTGTCACCATTAATGGTAGAGGTGGAGTTGCTACTTGCTAAAGTTGATAATTAATTCATGTTCAAAGTTATTTTGCAAACAAATTAAAGTGACCAAAACTATAAGAATTTTATGACAATATAAGTTTCAACATTTATAAGGTGAGATAGTTACATACAATTAACAACACTTCACATAAATTGATGACCTTATTTTTATTCAATTAAAATTAAAATTTGGTACCTATCGAAGTTCTTTTTACCAAAATATCATATTTTTATTATATATATATATATATATATATATTTCGAGTCATAGTACTTTTAGGCCTCGATTGGTACACGAAAATTAATGGAATCGATTCTGCGAAATTAATTACTAGTAATGAGGTTCCACAGGAATAGATGAGAATATTCATTAAAAAATGTTTGGTAACATAAGGAATGTGATTATTAATGTAGTACAAATTTCTATTATATTGTTTAGTAAGATGGAATGCAAAGATAAAATTAAGACAATTGACAACATTACCCCAATGTAGACAAGTAGTTGTTAATGACTTCCTTGATAAAAATTAGACATTTACGTTATTACTACTCCACAAAATAACAAGTTCTTCATTCTTTTTCAATTTTGGTGAAACTTTTAAATTAACAACTACTTGTCTACATTGGGGTAATGTTGTCTATTACCTTAATTTTATCTTTGCATTTCAAGTTGTTTTGTTTCTTACCAAACAATATAATAGAAATTTGTACTACATTAGTAATCACATTCCTTATGTTACCAAACACTTTTAAGGAATATTCTCATCTATTTCTGTGAAATCTCATTACTAGTAATTAATTCCGTAGAATCGATTCCATTAATTTTCGTGTACCAATCGAGACCTAAAAGCACTATGACTCGGAAATATAAAACAAGAAAAAATTATTAAATTAAAATAAATAAATAAAAACTAATGTTATAATGAGACTAGTTCAAATAAAAATAGGTTAAACATTTGAAACAAAAGGAACAAATACTTGACCTAATAAAAAGAACCAAAGAACAACGACGACGAGGAAGAGTAAAAAGGAAGGACCGTAAAGTAGTTGAAACCAAATGAAATTATAAATATATAGCAAATACTTGACTTAATAAAAGAATATTATTGTCCTTCTACATGGATTCCAACTATTAGGAATTCAAATATCACATTCTCCATAAGGATTGTGATTCCTTAAATTTTAATAATCAATTACAAGATTTTAGTAATTCATTTATATTCCAAATATAATTTTTACTCCACTAAACGTTATTAATCAATTACATGAAATCAATTCCGCAAAATTGATTCCATTTCGATGTACCAAACGAGCCCTTAAAGTTATTTCTCAAACTGTGGTACTTAATGAAATGCGTACTTATAAGAATGTTTGTATAGTTAAATCACTAGTTTATTACCCGCGCAATGCAAGCATCAAGTAGTCTTTTTAAGGGACAAGTAAGTGCAGCTTAGTTGGTAAGACGCTTCACTTACAACCGATAGGTCGTGGGTTCGAGTGATTTTAAGGGACAAGTAAGTGCAGCTTAGTTGGTAAGACGCTTCACTTACAACCGATAGGTCGTGGGTTCGAGTGACCAAGGGGTAAGTGAGGAAGTGATCCTCTTTAAAAAGTAATAATAATAATTTTAAGGTAAAATCCTTTTCGTCTAAATTATTAGTATTGCCTGTTTTTAAATTTACTTATTCTTCTGCATTAATTAGTATTAATCACAGATTTAGACATAAGAAAAAACTCCGTAAAGAACTAAAATTGTATTTCATTTTTTCTCTTACAGACAAATAATCAAAGGTCTATTATAACCATTATAAAAGAATACTTTCTTTTCACCCAATTGAGCAAAACGTCCTCTTATATTCTTTGAGCTCTTTTCCTCTTGAAATCACATGTAAAAATTCATGACTTTAGTCTCCTCTTTACTTGCCTATATATAGTAAGTTATCGATACTAATTATCTAGGGTTGATCAATTTTGTAAGTATTATATTAATCATATCAATATATAATTAGAAATATATATATATATATATATATATTCTTGATAATTTACATACTATGCCCATAAGGCAATACTAACCAAATTACATAAAGTAAAATAAATTAGAATTGGATCGGATGAGAAAATAATCACTAGTTGATTAAATTGCATATATAGCCCAAGTGATCATATAACTGGCTCATGTCAAAGCTGCCTTAAAGATTGATTCCTTTGTATACTTTGACATACCACTTCATTGATCAAATATTGATCTGTAGATAGGTTTTTTTCACTCGTATTGGACACCTCTTGGAAGACCCAAAAAAAAAAAAAAGACTTTTTTATAGGGACATACCCAAAATGGAAAGTGTGCCTTTTTTTGGAGGGGGGGATGGAGGGATTATATAAGCGAAATAACTGTTTTATACTTCCTCCGTTACAGACAAAGATTTCACTATATTATTTTGAAATATTTCACTTAAAGAGTCTGCTTTCAAAAATTATGCTTATAATTTACATAAATCTTTTCACTTTACCCTCCACATATGCTATAAACATATTTCTTATGCTCAAACATTTTGTAATTATGACCAACTTCAATTGTATTTATATATCCCTTAACTATTAGACTTTTTAAACGTGAACTTTTTGTGTGGAATGGAGGGAGTATTTATAAAAACAAATAATAATTGTTATTCTGCTTAAATCAAAATCTTGAATTTAAAAGACTATCAATTTTTACTTGTTAATATGATCAGATAATTATGATACCATCCTAATTAAATTAAGAAGAATTTGGGAATAAAAAACATGTTAGTTGAGTAACAAAGATATCACATGAGATAATTATGGTAGGTTTCGCAAACTAATTAAGAAAATATGTGATTTGGAAAGTGTTCTACAATACATTAAAATTGACTCCAAAGCAATTCTTTGTTAAGAGAAAAACTAAAACTGTGAATTTGGAAAACTAAAAGGGGAGCGAAAGATTCTTAGACTCACCATTTGGTCCTAAGGTACAAGTACCTTTCTCAAAGTTCTATAACTAAAATTAAAATTTCTCACTTTTTAAGTTTCAAAATTAGGGATATGATAAATGATTTTCTAAAACAATTAGGAAACTTGAGATAAATATATTTTTTCATCAACAGGCAAATGAATAAAAATCAGTTGACTTTAAAGAACAAATAACTTAACCATAGGTCTCGGGTTCAAGCCATGAGAATGGAGCTGCGTTAATATTTGATCGGGAAAATTTCACTGCCTTTATGTTCCTACCCAACTTGGGCTTTCGGGTCTGATCAGAACACATTGGAAACCAAAAAAGGGTGAACTTTGGGCCGGTCCTCTTAGATGAATTTCCAATCACTATAGACCTCTATACTTGTTTCAAACCGAAAAATACACTTTTATTGGAAAATATCATCAATGCCCTTAAAAAACACGAAACATGTACGAGATGCATCACAATTTCAAATCGATACTCCGCAATTCGAACAGGCACGTGATGCATCGCAAATCCAAATCGATGCCTCGCAATTTCAAATTATGCATCGTGTTGCAATTACAAAATTGATGCATCACAATTTCAAAATCAATGCATCGCAATTCTAAAATTGATGCATCGCAATTTCAAAATCGATGCATTGCAAAGAGGCACCACGCCTCTTTCAATATGAGCACCACGACCCTTTTTAGGCAGCCAAAATTGGGCGCCACGCACTCCCTCCTGGAGAAAGAAAATGCATCACAATTCAAATTCGATGTATCGCTATGCATCAATTTACGCATCGCAATTTCAAATTGATGCATCGCGATTCAAAATTGATGTATCGCATATCGCGTATCACGATGCATCAATTTGTTATGCAGCCACCATTATTTCTCTTATATAACGCAATGAATACAGTTGTTGTTGTGTCAATTTTAGAAAGAAACAAACATTGTTGCAGCTGTTTCGATTGCGATATTCTCTTTAAAACACAAATTCAACTAATCATGATTTGAAAATTGAAAACCCACAAAATTGAGAGAGAGAGAGAGAGAGAGAGAGAGAGAGAGAGAGAGAGAGAGAGAATAATAAATACATCAATAACAAATATTGTCTTCATTACCAAATAGATTTTGAGGTATTTCCTTGAAGAAATCCGCAATACAAGGAAGTATATGTTTTAAGAAATGAGCGATCACGAATATATTATGAAAGAGTAGTCATCAAAAAGAGCTCCATAGTTTTTCTTTTCCAAAAACATGCAAATATTTAGTAGATTAAATCATAGATGTTTGACATGTTTCAAATTTTAAGCAATTTTCATCACACACACACACACACACACATATAGATAGAGAGACAGACAGACAGAGAGAAAGACAGACAGACAGACAGGGAAGATTGGATTGCAAACACAATCTAATCAATACCTATAATCTTAGATCAATTTCATAACTACTGTGTGTTTGTGTTGTGAAGAGAGAATTGAAAGAGGAAGGGACCGAATGAAGGAGAGATGGATCGGAGGCGGGATGTCTGACGAAATTTGATAAGGGGAATTTTAGGAATAATTTGGTCATTTATCCACCAAAGTGAACTTTTTTGGTTTAAAACAAGTATAGGGGTCTAAATTTGTTGAAAATCACAAAAAGTGTACCAGCCTGAAAATTTTCCAACAAAAAACAATAACCTAAACCTGCGTGACTAGTGGTGGTGTTTAAGTTCTAATTCGATCAATTCATGGAAGAAACCGTACAAATTGATTGTACCTACAAAAACATTGGTAGGGACATCATTCATTGTAAATTTCTCATTTTCCATTAAAGCTAGGCCAAAATACGAAAAACTCCCCAAAGTATACACTAAATTCCAAAGTCCCCCAGCCTAATGTTTACCCCATAACCTTATTTGATATTGTCAATTTTTCCAGTTAGCCCCCTGGCCGTGACAGTGTTAGAAAAGTAACGGGAATCCATCACGTGCCTTTGCACGAGGGAGGGCAGTTAGGTCTTTTTGTTATATACATAGAACACTAACTAAAGGGGGTGTGTCAAAAGAATTACTTATTTACTTAAATTAAATTTTCCCTTTTTCTAAATTCTAATTTCCCTTCTCCCATCTGCACTCTGACAACCATGGCTTCTTAATCATCCTCTCCAGTGGCAAACACTCTCTCTTCTCCACCCAATGTTGTTCAAAATGAAATGACATCCGAAGCCAGGCTAGCTACCCCGAGTGACCCCTGTTGTTCCTTCGTACACAAGCTCTTCGTATAAAGCAAATTTGGACCTCTGTACGTAGTATTGGTAATTAAGTGAGTGACCACTGCTATTGTTAAAGGGTGCCTGACAAATCGGTCATCTTCCGCTTGCTGAGACGTCCTTGTCTGTCCCATTTTTCTTTCAAGTTGCAGCTGGTCTAATGGATTTCTGACCACATTCTCCATAGGGCCCTCAATTCTCTATCCTTCTCGGCGAACTGATCATGAGGCCTTCGGTGAATTGCCGAAAAAAAGAAGCCAAAGGATTCTGGTAAAGCAGTTGAGGGTCGATGTAATTGAGTCATAGTAGGTCTAGTGAGAGGTAGACATCTCGAAACTGAGTGAGAAAGGTAATGAGGCGATGAAGCCCCTGTTCCAATGTCTCAAATCCTTTTAGGAGAAGCGGGTAACACAATCGATGTCGAAGAAGGCCCCAGTACGAGAGAGATTGGCAAAAATAATTCGGCCAGTCAGAGACCCCCTTGCAAAACGTTCCAAATGACTTCGAGGGGTGCGAAAGGGTTTGCTCCAGATTTAGTAATCTTACGGTTCGATTTCATGAATTAGAATTACATTAGTTTTCTAAATTGTTGATCTGTTAGCAAGCCACCCCGAAAAGATTTATTAGATCTCTCCTTTAGTCCTCTTAAAGAAAGATTTGACACTTTGACCCCTTTATTTAGTATTGTTCGGATATATGAGGAAATGACCTAATTGCCCCCGCCACGTGCAAGGCGCATGATGAAAAACATTAACTTTCTAAATACCATTAGGGCCTGGGGGCTAACTGAAAAATTAAATTGGCAACATCAGATGGGGTTATGGGGCAAACCTTAGGCTGGGGGAGGGGGCACTTTGGGATTTGGTGTATACTTTGAGGGGGTTTCGTATTTTGGCCTTAAAACTACCTTGCGGTTGATTAACATATTAAGTTCGTACTTCCTATTTACTGGAAAGTTTATATCAACAATCAAACTTGACAATTGCAATCACATTATTGTATCTGTTGAGTTTTGATATTATGAGCAGGAACTTGTAAAACACATTTTATCCATATAATTAAACAGAGCTTAAGAAAATTATCAAAAATAACTTAGTGCTCGTTCGATACGTAAAAATGATCATTCTATTCCATACTATTTAATACAAATATCAATCATATGATGATTCAACTAATAAAAACAATCAAGATTATTACGTACTAATCAAGTAATTAAGTTATTTCATGTTGAAGCATTGGTAGCCATGAAATTATAATTAGTGGAAGATATATCTTAGCATCTGCCGACTCCTAATTGCAGTTTCAAGTACTAGTCAAACTGAGGTTGGTCAAGGGTTTTAGTCTCTTTAAGTAAGGGGTTTCGCGTTCAAGTTCTTGTACTATATACGAAAAAGTTTTTTTGGAAAAAGTCTTCGTTTCTAGGGCTTGATCGTACCTCAGAAATTAGAATTGAATCTTCGAGTCTATAAATACTTTAAAAAATCGAATAAAGTTGTAGTTGCAAGTTGTTGCACACAACAAATTAAACGAGAAAGAAATAGACAAGAAATGTGACTTAGACCTACATTACATATACAATAATAAACCAAGGAGGGGCATCAACCCATCGGTTGATTCATCAATTGTTTCTTATCCCTCATTAAATATACAGACAAGTCAACATATATATATATAGAGAGAGAGAGAGAGAGAGAGAGAGAGAGAGAGAGAGAGTGTTGACCCTCTGACTGGAATGGTCCTTTTGTTGACTGTCGGACCTGATCACATTCTCAATAATGTAACATTGCATATTAATTGCTTTGTCCTTTCAATAAAAATTTTGGAAGTTATTAGGTGAAGAAAATGGAAGGGAAGCAACTCTTAACTTTACTAGGAGAGGACTTCACCAAACACGCCCTTAATAAATAACTGTGTCTTCTTCTGTCTTTTGTGTTTGCATTGCATGATTTCTTTCTATTCTAATTCTTACTCATACTCATGCATATATGCCACCTCTCTCTCTCTCTCTCTCTCTCTCTCCCACACACACACACACACACAGTTTGACTTGTCACATTCAAGCTTCTTCTACTCCTAATTCTTACTCATACTCATGCATATATGCCACCTCTCTCTCTCTCTCTCTCTCACACACACACACACACAGAGACACACATTGTCAGAGTTAATGAGTGGGCAGGTAGCTCGTGATACCGTTTAACACATCATGAGCTACGAAGTTGACCTTCCTAAATATATGAACTACACACACACAATTGTTTCCAGAAAATATTCACATGTACTCTGTAGTAGTGACTTGGTACAGTTGAATATATATATTTTTTGGGTTGATATCATGTCGCAAAACGTTATTAAATGTAAAATGATAGGGAATTAAATATTTTTGTGTAATTTTTTATTGGAATTAAATTAGTTCACAAATAAATATTTCATGGGTTACAGAGTGAATTTATAAGTTAAGTGATGTGATATCTAACTAATAACATATTTATAACCTAAATTGAGATGAGAAACTAAAACAAAATTATTTGATTCATGTCCCTACTAGATCTAGTCATTAAATAAGGTAACTACAATCGTCTCAGTTCATTCTTTGAACACTAACTATATCATTGGTCAAAGTCAATGAAATATCATATAATCGCTCATGCGAAAACCTTCTAAATTAAGAGGTTCGGTTCAATAGGTGAAGTGTTCACATCAACAGCTTTATAACCTCCCACCGGCTTTAGAGCTCCCAGTAATTAAGTGATGATATACTATATGATATGCTAAAAAATACTTCCTCCATCCCAGATAAATGTTCCTATTTTTCATTTTAGGATGTCTCAAATAATGTTCCTAAAAATTTTTGATTTACATATTCTCTATCATTATTCCTAATATACCCTTAAAGTTTAATTTAATATAACGCATCCCAAAGAAACTCAATTATTTAAAATAGTTGAACTCAATTAATGTTTATGGGTATTATTGTCATAACACATTTTACAGCACATCATTAATTATGTTTCTTAATTTCTGTGCTTTATCAACTAGGAACATTTATCCAGGACGGAGGGAGTAACAGATTGTTTTCCTCAATAGATTATACCCCCTGGGTCCCAGGAATGATATTTTATAGTCCCTCCGTTCCACCCAAATCCATATTTGAAAAGTCTAATTATTAAGGGATATATTAGTGTCATTGGAGTTAGTTATAATTATAAAAATACTTAAGCGCAAATAAGATGATTACAACCCAAGTGGAGGGTAAAGATGAAGGATTATGATAATTGTAAGCATAATTTTTTGAAAGTTGACTCTTTAAGTGAAACGTCTCAAAATAGTATAATGTACTATTTGCCTAAAACGGAGTGAGTATTAAGTTTGTTCTCGTAAGAGTCGTCGCGATTTCAAAAATTGAAGCTTGAATTAATTTCTATTCTTAGCAATTTTACGTTTAGAAGATAGTATATGATCTTTCTTGCATGTCGTACAAAAAGTAATACTCCACTAGTGCAACATAGAAAAATATATAATATTAAAAAATTAACTTGTAAAAAACTCCGAAATTTTTCTATGGTTGGTGTTGGTGTTGGTGTATTAGCATTTCTTCTAAATTGAATTAAGCTCCAAAAAGCTCTTCTCATTATTTTCTTAAGACTCGATAGATATATCATTGGACGCGTTAATTACTAGGCCGCGCTAAACACGTAAACAAAACAAAAAAAATGAAAAATCGGGGAAAAATGACAGTATGCCGTAAAGTACAGTCTTAGTCTTACCTAAATTATAAAATTTAAAATAATTGGACAATTTATGTTAAGTTTCGATCACTAGGAAGCTGTTGGCATTGGTTTGGTAAATTAATGAATGAAATTTCAGCACTTTTTACTTGTTTAAATCACATTTTAAAGGAATGAATAATATGGGCTATACTAAGCCCAAATCTTGTTACCCAAACTGAGAGCCCACAGTCATTTAAGAACTCAAACCCAAATCGTCAGACAAGATGATGATGAAACGACAAATAAGTATATTAAGAAGAATTATTATTAGAAAATATTCTCATTTCCGATGATGAACCGAACCTTTGTCCACTAGGCCTGACCTGATCTCGGGAGAAGAACCATTGCGTCATGATAAAGTTCGTCATTGAACCTGATCCAGAGAGAAGAATCACTGAATACGCACGCCGGACTTTTGGGAATTCTTCCATAAATTACATGTCGGTACCTTTTTAAACATTTGTAATCGCTCCAGTCCAATCATCTTTTTTAAAAACTGAAAAAAAGTATTTTTTGGGGCAAAAAGACGATTATGTCATTAATGAAAGAAAAACACGCACACTTCAGTAACATAATGCATCGCGATGCACTACTTTTGCATCGCGATGCACCACTTAGAAATCGCGATACACCACTTCTGCATCGCGATGCACCAAATTGGAGCATTGCGATGCAACAATTGGTGCATCACGATCATCGCAGAGCACTTTAAGGAACCAAAATCGCGATGCACCACCTTTGCATCGCGATGCACTATTTTTGGCATCGCGATGCACCACTTTTGCATCGCGATGCACCACTTTTACAAATTGGGAAATCGCGATGCAACAATTGGTGCATCGCGATGCAAAAGTGGTGCATCGCGATGCAACAATTGGTGCATCGCGATCATCGCAGTACGCTTTAGGAAACCAAAATTGCGATGCACCACCTTTGCATCGCGATGCACTATTTTTGGCATCGCGATGCACCACTTTTGCATTGCGATGCATCACTTTTACATTCGTATTAATAAGTCTGATAAAGAACTCCTGCATCGCGATGAGCTATATATGCATTGCGATAAGCCATATATGCATCGCGATGAGTTATATCTGCATCGCGATGAGCCATATATGGATCATTCGTATTAATAAGTCTAATAAAGAACTCCTGCATCGCGATGAGCCATATATGCATCGCGATGAGCCATATCTGCATCGCGATGCATCATCGCAGCGCACTCTTGATTTTCGTTTACCTTTCGGGCGTTGCCCCGCCCCACGAGGACGTTGTCCCTCGACTCTGCGACTGACCGGCAGGTCGAACCCCGCTTGCCAAAGATATTGGCGAATTAAATCACCCAAGAACATCTTCCTTCTGACAGCACACCGTCAAGCTTGATTTGAAGCTCAAAAATAGTGTTTTTTGGTAGAAAAATTGTGCACAAATATAGTACTAAGTTAGAATAATAATATGAGATTGATTTTAAACAAATTCGAAGCTTAAAACAGAGATTTAAGTGGCCAAAACAGCTCAAGAACAAAGAAAAACGGGATGAACTCAAAAAATTTTGAATTTGATCAAATTCGTGTTTTATGCATGAAAATTAATACCCAAACATGAGGAAAGATTATATTAACAACATGAAAACATTTATACATTAATTTGAATCTCAAATCTGAAGCAACGATGTTGTTAAGGGTATTTTAGGAAGAAAATTTTCAAAATGCTTTTTAGCGGTTAAAAAAAAAATGTACTGGAGAAAAAAAAAAGTTTGGAAAAGTGGACCGACCAGCAATTTCTCCATTCTTCAATTAACGAGCTTGAACCAATACCCATTGTGAAGCCCAGAGCTAAACTTAGCTTCACCAAACTAAAGGTGCACTTGTAGGCAAGTTATGAACGTTATAACTGGCTCACCCGGCTGGCTGGCTCTTCTGCACAACGTCACTAAAAAACCTTGGTCTCGATTAAAACCAACGAGTTATTTCAACAAAGATACATTCTACCTCTACCGGGTGCCGAGTAAAGCCTATCACTATCGGAGAGAAGAGGAGGGTCGGTCGGATATGAGGGCTAACAAACATTGTGTAGCTTACCATATTCGCGAATCAAATAAGAAAAGCAACATTATGTAGCTTACCATATTTTCAAATCAAATAAGAAAAGCCAAAAAGCAAATGAAAACACAATATGTTAGCAGCAGATTAACCAAGAACAACAGATTACAAAGAATTTTGAATTATAAATTAAAAATCAGAATCTACCTAATGGAGTAATATGCCGAGTTAAACTATACAACAGAACGGACTGTTCAGTGTGCAAATGAGAGACAAATTTACAGCAGAAACCCGGCCATGATGATTCCGAAACAACCAACTTGAAGACAAGGATTTGTTATGCCAGACTGAATTAGATTAGCTTATACCAACAAACCAATCCAGAAACCCAAAAAGTAAATCTATTTAGTAAGAGCTGGTGATGACCCGCGGACTGGTATATAAATGACTCTTCCCGAGCAGCATTTAGCATCTTCGTGCCTTTTCTGCAAGCTTGTTCCTGAGATCCTTGAGAGCATCCACAACCTTTGGATCGAGCCCGTACCTCAACAATCTACCTTGCATAGTCGTATCACTGAAAATAGATTTATATGATCAACAATGTTAATAGGACATACATATCTCAGCGACCCTAGGATTGTGGACTACCTACCCACAAATGAAAGCAATACCAATTGATACTTGGATATTGATTGACTCGGTGATAACTTCACCAAATAGGCAATAAATCTGAGTCTTGACAATAACTCCGCCAAATTGGCAATAATTCAGTAAAACATGAGTGAACTAAAAGGTATGACAGAAAATTTTGGAAGGATATGTACTATCATAATTCAGCAAAACATGAGTGAACTAAAAGGTATGACAAAAAATTTTGGAAGGATACGTACAAGATAGTCCTTCCATTAGAAGCAAGATCTGGTAGTTATTAACCATTGCTATCATTGCATGGAGATACTACAACAGTCATCACCAAACTCTTTCTCTTTTCAGCCTCTTCTTTTCACTCCTGACCATGCAAGAGCAACAATAACAACAATTCTCAATCGAATCTTCATCTAGATGAAGATCTTTTCATACACGATGATCAATGGAGTAATCGTATCTATTGGCACTTGTAGTATTTCATTCTTTTCATCAACTATCATCAATGGAGAAGCTTTTACCTCCAGGCTTTACATGTGCCTTGATTCTTTCCTCTACTATCCCCCCACCTCCCCCTCTCTCTCCCCTCCGGCGCTTCTCTCTTTTTCTTCCGTGAAAAAAATATATGTGCCTTTTGTCCCTCGATAATGATAAGTCCTTTAGCTCCATAAGGTTGTTCCACTAAATCTTACAACTGGTTAGTTCAACCCTGTTCTTCTTCTTTTTTAATTTTTTTTTCTTCCTCTTTTCCCCAAATCGTAGTAGAATATTACTCTTATTATACATACTTCTATTGGACTAAATGATCAATTGTTATTGTTGAAAGTAGCCAAAGAACAATTGTATTGAGAAGCCTTGACACCAATCTAGTTAGGCCAGACCATAGTTATGAAAGGCGCCTGGCTCGCCTCAGGCGAGAGAGGCAACTCTGGGCGAAGGGTCAGCGCCTCACCTAAGGTCAGGCGGAGCAAATATCAAAGGCTACCGGAGGCGGTGGCCTCACTTGCCAAGGCAAGAGGTGTCAGGCACGAGAAGTCATTGTCTTCGTAACAACTGACTAAAAGGGTATCCAATACCCAAAAACATTGTTAGATTGAAATAAAATAAAAGGAAACCCTAAGTCGACTTTAGTTCCCACAAACACCCTTCGTCTTTGACTGCGAATTCTCACCTGGTTGCGATTGCATACCAGTCGGCCGGTCCAGCCTGCGACACTTGACGATGATGGAGAAGCTGCGAACATGTGGCATCAACTCCAGCTGCGGGAAGGAAGGCGGGTACTTCTAAGACTTCTTTGCGACGTCCATTTGTTTCTTTCTTGTGTCTCAACGTCGACTCTCTTGTCTCTACTCTTTTTTTTCTTTTTTTCTCCCTCTTTTCTTTACTTTAATACTTTACTCTGTTTATTTGTTCTTTAATTTCTTTTTTCTTTTCGAATTTTTTATTGATTTTTTCGGCTGAAAACAAAGAAAAAAGAATCTTCTTTCTCTCTCTGTGTCTCTGTTTCTATTTCTTTTTGGACTTATTTTTCTGTTTCTTTTTTTAATCCTGTTTGTGTTTCTGTTTCCCCTTTCATTTCTGCTTGAAGTTTTAATCAAGATTATCTTTTGTATAATTGTAAGTTTGGATGTTGAAATTTGTGTTATTGACTGGTTGATATTATATGTGAACTTTCATGTAGTATTTTCATTTATAACATGCTTTGAAATCTGTTATTAATATATATATATATATATATATATATATATATATATGTGTAATATTATTTTTCCTTACTCTCACCTCGCCTTTCGGCCTCAAAAGGTATCTATCGCCCGCCTCTCAACTTTCGCCTTTAATAACTATGACCTAGACATATATATACAACCCCTATACAATAAACAATTATGCCCCTCCTATACTATTTATAAATTCACAACAGCTATGAAATATGTCTTTATGCAAAGTTGTCCGCCCAAGCATTCTTGCTCTCTACAGTATGTAAATATGGCTGTTAATTTACTTATCTGGAACACAAGAGGGATTGGTAATGATCCCACGGTTGCTAGATTGAAGTCGCTGGTGAAAATTCATAAAATCTCGTTTATTGCTATTTTTTAGCCCATGTTAGCTGTTGAAAAGATTTTATCTATTGCTCTGAGGTTTAAATTTAGTTTCTCCAACTCTATTAGTACAATTTGGGTTTTTGCAAAGACTGCTTTCACTTGTTCTTTACTCACTGAATCTGCTCAAAGTCTCACAGTCTGCATTCAGCACTTTCAATGGCCATCTGCTGTTATGGCTACCTGTGTTAATGCGGCAAGCTCTCCGGGATGAGATTATTGATCTTAGCAGCACCTTTGGTGACACTCCATGGTTAGTAGGTGGTGATTCTAACACTATTCTTTCCCCGGAAGAAAAGCAAGGGGGTAATGGTTGGGATTGACTTGGGGCTATGGACTTTCATGCTTGTACTACAGCTGCGGGTATTTCAGATCAAGGTTACATAGGCAGCACTTTCACTTGGTGGAAAAAACGTGAAGGGAATGCAGATATTTTCAATGCTTAGACAGAATTTTATGCAGTCACTCTTGGCACAATTGTTTCTCTAACACTCTGGTTTCTCACCTCAATCGCACCTGCTCTGATCATAATCGTCTGCTGGAGAACATTCATTGACCATCAGACTCTAGACCTTCCAATTTCAGTTTTTTGAACGTTAGGACTCATCATCACAATTTCTTGGATTGGGTCGAGGACGCTTGGGCCATTCCTGCTTCTGGCAGCCCTATGTCCCTCTTTTCTCGGAAGCTAGGGAATGTCCAGAAAGCTCTCAAAATTTGGAACAAAACAGTGTTTGGTAATATTTTTAACAATGTGCAAGAGGTGGAAAATGAGGTTAGCGAAAAAGAAGCCCTGCTTGAAGTTTCCAATTCCCAAGATGCTAGATCGGCTCTTTATTTTGCTCAGGCCAAGTTGCGGAGATGTCTTAAATTTGAAGAAGATTTTTCGCATCAGAAATCGCACCTGAAATGGCTTAGGGAAGGACTATGTTGCACAGACACGCCTCAAAGCCGGCGTATCGCGTGTCGGATACGTGTCAGACACGGATACAGCTCGGATATGCAGGATATGGCTAGAAATACGTACCAGGGCCAAATTTGGATTTTCGAAAAGTTTGGACATGAGAATTAGATATGTATCACTTACAGATTTGCCTTATACGATCGATCCCTTCTTCGTCTGTCGATTGCTTCTCAAAGACCCACAACTCCTTCTCAAAACGAACCCTAGCCGACTTCATACAACCTCCGCCGCCTGCTTCATTCGTCGAAGCACAGTCCATTCGGCTACTCCCCCACGAACCCTAGCCGCAGCTGAAAGTCGTCAATCTGCTGCAAAGCTTCATTGAAGTCGATCTGCTGCGAAGCTTCATTGAAGACAATCTGCTGCGAAGCTTCATTGACGCTATCGAACCCTAGCGTCTTATATTTTGTTATATTTACATTTTGGTCCTTATATTTTTTTTATTTATATTTTGGTGCTTATATTTTTAATATTTACATATTACCCCCGTACCCGTATCCTTTATTTTTCAAAAATCCCGTATCCCCGTATTTCGTATCCGCATATTCGTATCCGCGTATCCGTATCCGTGTAACTTAGGGGAAGGAGATGGTAACAACAAACTTTTCATGCTCCAGTTCAACAAGCGGGCAGAAAACTTTTCATTCACAGGATCAAAGACTCCAATGGCATCTTTCTTGAGAATATTTAAGACATTAAGAATGCAGCGATTGATTTCTTTAGGAATCAACTAACACCCGAGCCTCAGGATAATTCTTTGTTGGATTTCATTCCAAATCTCATTACAGAAGACATGAATAATGCTCTTATCATTGTTCCTTCTTTGGCTCAAGTAAAAGATATTGTTTTTTCGCTGAATGGTGACAGTGCAGCCAGTCCGGATGGGTTTACTGGTAAGTTCTATTCAGTGTGCTGGGATATTATTGGCACTGACTTGCACGAGGCAGTC
This sequence comes from Platycodon grandiflorus, assembly GCA_016624345.1. Lineage (NCBI taxonomy): Eukaryota > Viridiplantae > Streptophyta > Magnoliopsida > Asterales > Campanulaceae > Platycodon > Platycodon grandiflorus. The sequence continues at coordinate 20,570,007 of CM028365.1, read as the reverse complement.
AAGGAAGTTTTTGCTGGATTTATTTTGCCTCGGTCTTGGACTAGTGCTCTCATTGTCACTCTTCCTAAAACCGAGAATTCTACCTACTTCAAAGAGCTCAGGCCCATTAGTTGATACAATTTTTGTAACAAGGTGACTTCTAAAATCCTCTCTTCTCGACTTTCTCGGGTTCTCTATTCAAGATGATATTCTTCTCGCCCAAGAAATGATGCATCACCTTGGTAAAAAAGTAAATGGTTCAAATATAGGTATTAAGCTCGACATGGCAAAGGCTTTTGATCAGGTCTCTTGGTTTTCCCTCATCAAAGCGCTCACGTAATTTGGTTTTCATGAAGTATTCATTGACTTAATCTGGCGTATTGTTTCTAATAATAGTGAGATTACTAGTTTTTTTCCCTTCGTCAAGAGGCCTTCTATCTATCTCCTGGACTCTTCATCATTGCTGCAGAAGTACTCAGTCAAGCTTTGAATGATTTACATTTGAACAATCCTCATGTTAATTTTTCTTCGGCGTGCGTCAGCCTGTTATTTCTCATCAGGCTTTTTCTCTAAAAAGGAGCTCCCGCTGACATATTTGGGCTTCCCTCTGTATGTGGGACGGAAGACTAAAAATTTGTTTGATCCTGTATTGCTCAGGCTTTAACAAAAAATAGCACCTTGGATGGGTAACCTTTTATCGAATTCTGGGAAAATCACTCTTATCAATCATGTTTTGCACTCCTTCACAACTTTTCAGATAGCTATTTTAGATCCCCCTGTTTCAGTTGTCAAAGCTATAGAAAAACTTTTTGCTAACTTTTTCTGGGGCCAAGTGGAAGGAAAAAACAAGGCTCATTGGGTTTCTTGAAGCAAATGTTGCTATCCGACGAACGGGGGGGTATTGGAGTTCTTTCTCTTTCCTAAGTTATTAAAGCTTATTCGTTAAATTATGGTGGAAGTTTCGCTCTGAGCAAAGTTTGTGGGCTTCATTCATGAAAGAAAAATACCGTTTGTCTTTGCATCCCTGCCTTACCCAAACGGATAGATCTCATATTTGGAGGCGTATGCTCGCAGTTTGTTCGTTGTCTGAGCAGCATAACTATGCTGGCTAGTTGGCAAAGGGAACTGTTCAATATGGTATGATCGCTGACTGCTGGGCACTGAAATAAAAAAAAAAACCATCGACTGTGCGCTGCTCTCTGTTCACGAAATGTTTCATTCCAACTCGGAACTGTCCAGCATGGTGTCCTTGGTGCTGCCTTCTTCTGTGCGACATGCTATTGCTGCTCAGCATATTACTCATTCTCCTTGGGATGACTCTATTTGCTGGAGAGGGAACTCTAAAGGTTTATTCTCTATCACTTCAGCCTTGAATTTGGTTCGTTCATCTAGTCCTATTTTTGCCTCTGTAAAATTTGTTTGGCACAAGCTTCTGCCTAAGAAAATTTGTGTTCTCTTATGGAAGCTTTTTCAATCTCGCCTTTCAATTGATGAAGGTTTATGGTTGAAAGGTTTCCTCCTCGCTTCTAGATGTTCTTGCTGCCCCACAGGAAATATAGAAACCTTCATGTTTTTCTTTCGAGTTCTATAGCAGCAACAGTTTGGTCCAGCCTGAGCCGAGCCTATGTTGTCCACATGAATGTTGATTCCGTTTTGCAGGCGTGCTTTGCTTGGTGGTTTGGTTCCAAGGTCTCTATTTCCCATATCTAGCTGCCTTCATTGATTCTGTGGGAATTATGGAAAAACAGGAATAAGTGTGTGTTTGATCAATCTCCCCCATCATCTAATTGTATCATTAGGCATATTCAGCATGAATTTTTCTCCATTCTTGAGGCTGCTAATTATGAAACTAATAGCAGCGGTCTTGGCCTAAATTTGGTCCGTGGCCGGAAAAAAGGGTGACGATATTAGCTGTCCAGTGGCTCAAACCTCCGCCCTATGAAGTCAAGCTGAATTCAGATGGGGCCTCTACAGGTAATCCTGGCCTTAGCGCAGGTGGTGGGATTATTCGTAATGCCAATGGGGATGTTCTTCATGCTTATTCAGTCTTTTTCGGTCATAAAACTAATACTGTTGCTGAGGTTCGGGCTCTTCTTCACGGGGTTATTTGGTTGCGTGGTCATGGTTACACGGGAGCGGTGGTTGAAATGGATTCCAAAGTTCTCTACTCTTGCTTGCAGCATGACACAAAACCTCGTTGGAGCTGTTGGCACCCAATTCAGCAGATCCTGTCTATTCACAATGATATGAATTTTATTTTTCAGCACTGCTACAGGGCAGCTAATTCTATTGCAGATAAATTAGCTAACCTTGGCTGTGATCTCTTGAGATAGTACTTTTTTTTGCCATCTCAGATCCAAGGGACTGTTCAGCTAGATTCTAATAATGTTCCGCATCTTAGAGTGGTTTAATTTTCATTGTGGTTTGCTTTGTTCCTTTGTTTTTGTAGCCCTCGGGCATTCCAAATGGTCAGGCCTTAAGCCTCCCATTTTTTCCTGTTTCTTCCTTCTTTTCAATTACTCCTTCCGTTCCAGGCAAAGAGTCCACTTTCCTTTTATAGAAGTCAACATAAGACTAAATCAAATAAAAATTTACATATTTTACTTATGTTTTAAGAAATAAAATTTCATTAATTAAAAACTATCTTAATAATACTATAGGTTACAACTTTAATAACTTTGTAAAAACCACTAGATTTATGTTAATTATTGGTCAAACTTTAGCTTAGTTGACCAAAAAAAGTCAAAAGTGGACTCTTTGCCTGGAACGGAGGGAGTAATAAATTATGGGCGAAGCCCTAATTAAAAAAAGAAAAAAAAATGTTGTGTATTCCATTAACGGGGAATGACAAAGTTCAATGTTTGAAATTGTGTTCAGTAATTTCTTTAGAACATAAAAAGAAGCTCGTCATAATGAAACTACCTGTATTTATTACTGCTTCTTTCAATCTCTTTATGTGAAGCTTCAATCTGCATTGCCCATTACATAATCAAAACCAAGAAGGAAAGAAAACAAATGAAAGATGAAGAAGTTAAATAAGTAACATCCAAAAAAGACTCGAAGACTAAAGAATCATCAAATATTACCCAATCCATGCACCAAATTATGCAACACATAGCAATCATTTAACATATGTTTCTATAGAAACATTTTAATAAGGGAATGCTGTCAGATCGAACGTATACCGAAGCAACATACTTATTGAACTGCAAGAAGATTCGCGCAGGTCATATGTTTTGGAAAGGATTCGAACCCCGAAGAATCTTCAAATAGTATGTGATCCATGCATCAAACTATGATATGCAACAACATAGCAATCATTGAACATATGTTGCCATGGAACATGTTAACAACGGGATGCAGTCGGATCAAACATGAATCATAGCAACAATCTTATTGAACTGTAATTATTTTTTTGATAAGTAAAAAGTACTCCCTCCGTCCCTAAATTATTGTCTTCCTTTCCTTTTTTGTCCATCCCAAAATAATTGTCTTGTTTGAAACTTTTCTTTTTAGGACATCACTTTTACCATTTTACCCCAACTTTTTTTCCCTACTTTAATTATGGGGTACATACACATGGGCATTAAAAGAAACTACAGACTATACCAATTTTTTTTTTTTACTTATCAAAAAAAAAATCAAGTCAATTATTTTTTCTTAATCTGTATGCCGGGTCAAACAAGACAATAATTAAGGAACAGAGGGAGTATATCGTCCTATGTATACAGGGAGTATACTTCAAAAAATATTACAAAAAAGAAAATCTATCCATGAAAGGAACAAAAGTATCCCCATCCCTCGGACTCGAGTCCGAACACCAAAAGTGCAAAGTTTGAATCACTCTCTCCTTCAATTTTTCTGAATCAAGCTCCACGTTCTCGAAAATTCTACGATTTCTTTCTTTCCAAATACACCAAACAATAGCCAAAGGGGCAGCATCCCAAACAACATTTCTCCTTTTGCATTTGTACAACGACCAGCCTCTAAACAGCAGCTCAATAATGGACCGAGGCATAACCCAAGAAACACTAAACAGGCGAAGAACTAAGTCCCAGAATTCTGTAGCAACTGGGCAATGCATACACTGGTGATTGACACTCTCTTCATCCCTTTACACATGAAACACCAATTAACATAAGTTCTCTTTCTAGCCCTCAAATTATCACCCGTGAGAATAGCCTCGCGAGAGGCCTCCCAAGCAAAAAAAGCTACCCTCCTCGGAACTTTCGATTTCCAAATCGTCTTCCAAAAGGAAAAGCACTTTGATTGTTGCCAATCAAAGCCAAATAATAGGACTTCACCGAAAAAGTCCTATTTTTCGAGGCCTCCCAAATGGCTCGATCGTCCCTGTGAACATGAATTTTCTGTGCGTACAGAAGCTCAAATAAATGACCAATCTCCCCAAGCTCCCAATCTTGCAAATCTCTTCTGAAGGTGGGAATCCAAGAAACAGTGTCTCTCGAGAGCTCGAGGTACGAACACACCATTGCCTCTTTATCCACCGCGAAGCTGAACAAGTTCGCACAAGTAATATAGTTTGCCACTGAAATAGGAAATCAACCACATGGACGATTCAAGAATGACATGGAATTTAAGGTGATATTTCTCTAGCCATATAAGGAAGTAAAATGGAAAGCGAAGTGTTGCAAATTCTATCATCTAATTACAAACAGTATGAGACAAATTACAATTACGGAAGGATATCGATGAGCTGTAATTTTAGTAAAAACACAACAAACAGCTTGAATTCATGGTAAGGGCCTAACCTCTGAAATCAATTGCTTGCAACTCCAAATATAGGCACCCTGAAAATGACAATAGCAGTTAAAGAAGCCCAACAGGTCCTTAATAGAGTATGATTCAAAAAAAAAAAATGTGAGTTAATTACTTGACTATTCTACCAAATACTTACTGCTGACTTTTAACAGCAGACAAAGTTATCAAACTACCTTATTTCTTTTCTTTTTCCATTAAAAGAAATGTGACAAAAAAAATTTAGGGAACACATAAGCATGTTCATTCTCCTCGGTGACCATCTGACCATGAGCCCTTTTCTTTTCAAGTAATTCGTACACTGTTGGTCGTTCAATAAACATGGCCCACTGAGGGGACCAAGGACTTTGGGTTCACAAGTAATGTAGACACAAAATGTGTTTGGAGCAATCGTTGGCCCAATCATAATATTTAAATTATTATAAAAATCTTGTTGTTATTTTAATTGTTTTTGGCAGCTTTTTAATTTAAAAACATACCTCCGAAACAGTAAGGTTTAGCGAATACATGGCTTTGTATGTACTAGATTAGCTCTAAAAATGATTATTAACTAATCTACTTTAATCTCCAAGGAACCTTCCTAAGGTATTGTAGACACCCCCATGACCCGTAAACAATGAGTTTACACTATCAATATTCTCGATAAATTGTACTAATGAGACGTTATATATGTTGAAGGAGGACCAAAACATGAAAGTGAGACATACAGGGGCCTAGGTGCAAATAAGGGAAAGTCAAAAGGGGGCAAAAAGGTCAAAACTGGTGGGCTGAGAAGCACTTGGCGCCGCACCTTGTTTCTTGACACTGCACCAATGGTGCCTCCAATCCAGTGGCAAATCAACTGCCCACTTGGTGCGCCACGCCAAAAGCCGCGTCTAATTTTTGCAACTTGTTTCCAGCCTTTTGGCCTCTCCTTGTCCATACATTGGTTAGGAGGCTTCATGGGCACACCAAGACTCCCCATTGGCTCATTTTCAACCACTTGGAAGCCTACTTGGATTATAAAAGCTCAACTCCATCAACAATGGCAAGGATACACACTAATTTGAGAGAGATTTCCATGGTTAGTTGACAACAAAATATCCCTTTCTAAGTCTTGTTCACCCTTCAAAACAATCCTTCTTTTGAATCTTAGCAGCACTACACCAATCCTACAACAAATCCTACACACATTCAAGCAACACAACAACAATCAAAGCCTTCTTTTCCCTTTAAGAAGCAAAGACAAGAGGAGCACACCAAACAATGGCCTAAACACTAATTTGAGAGAAATTTCCCCATTGGCTCATTTTCACCCACTTAGAAGCCTACTTGGATAACAAAAGCTCAACTCCATCAACAATGGCAAGGATGCACACTAATTTGAGAGAGATTTCCATGATTAGTTAACCACGAAATCTCCCTTTCTAAGTCTTGTTCACCCTTCAAAACAATCCTTCTTTTGAATCTTAGCAACACTACACCAATCCTACAACAAATCCTACACACATTCAAGCAACACAACAACAATCAAAACCTTCTTTTCCCTTTAAGAAGCAAAGACAAGAGGAGCACACCAAAAAATGGCCTAAACACTACCCCTTTAGTCATCTACGAGGCCTACCAAGCATCATCAACCCAAGCATTTCTTCAAGTCATCAATCCTCCTTTCATCCCTTTGTTAAAGGAAATCTATTAGGAGGGTAAGCTAGTTTAACTTGCAATCTTGAGGTAGATTTTGTATTCCATCATCTTGCAACAATGTAGACCTTAAGCATGTTTATGATGTAGATTAGTTAGTTGTCTTTCTTATTCTCCAAAATGTAGTAATCATGTATATATTTGTCATGTTCTTTGTAACACATGTTGTAAGAGCCTTGATTTATTAATGTAATCCATGTTTCTCTTCTCCTTTTGTGATGTTCATTACTTCTATGCAAATCCCCCGAGAGGGTTACTAGGCTTGGAAAAGAGTTGTTTGAGTGTCTCAAAATGTCATCTTGAAGCTCACATCGGATTCCCCATTCCCCGGTATATAATCCCTAAATAGAGTCGATCCCTTGTACATATTCCATTGATAATTTGTATAAGGTTGAAGCTCAATAATATGCCTTCTTACTTATGGTAAAAGTGTTCCTTCACACTTTATGGTTAAAGTGTCTCCCTTACACATTTTTCACATTTCTTTTTATCCCTTCCATATGTGAGCGAGCGGGGACATCTTGATTCCCAAATGATTCAGCCACCCAACTCATTTTCATCTTCATGATGAGAAGACTAGTGAGGTTTTGTTCATCTTTAGGCCATAGGGACTTTGTTCATGTGCTCCCGTGATCCAACTTGTGGCCTAACACAATGTGGTTGTTTTTGTTGCATTGTCATGTCAAGATTGAGCCATTTTGTGATTATGTGAGAGGACTTGGTCAGGACATAAAAATTGTTATGCTCATCTTAGAGAATACCACGATTAGAGATTGTTATGCTCATTCACATGTTTAAGATTACGCTAGATTTCATTTCAATGTTGATCAAGCATGCTTTGGAGTTCATTTGGTGATTACTTGTTTTGATTTAAACTCCGGTTGACCCTATAGACTAATCGATGCCTAGGTTGTTAGTCTTGACTTTCCATCATCCTTTTCCACTCTATATGATATTTGGGACTCTTTGGTGATTCAAATTGTATTTGAGAAACAACCATAGATTTTGTGCTTTTTTGACACGTCATGTATACCAAGAACCATTATTAGGACACCGACCATTAGAAGTTCAAGCATGATTAGCAACCATGCGACCAAAATGACGAGTTGGGTGCCTAACATCTTCCCAATATATAACTTATCCTCCAAACCGAGAGAATATAGGTTTTTCTTTCTTTTTCCTAATAATCAAAAGCAATGGCTCTTGCTTCATTTATTTGAGTCCATTTTGCTGTTGTCCAACAACACCATTGGCACGACGCAAATCTCTCCGGAAGGAGAGTGTTCCCTAATCTTTATAGTATTGTTGTAAATCAAGAAGAACTGGTTAGCTCGATCCTAAAGGTTTCAAATGGTACAATCCTACCTTCCAGAGAGATTTCCATGATTCGGAGATTAACGATATTGGTCAGCTTTTTGATTTGCTTTATGCTCAATCGGTAAAAGGGGTCGAGGTAGATAAAGTGGTATGGACTAAGACTAAGAATAAGATGTTTTCGGTGAAATTCCTCTACTTGGCCTTGAATGAAAATAGAGGATCTGCTTTGCCTTGGAAGGCGATTTGGAAGACAAAGGCTCCTAGTAGACTAGCCTTTTTTATTTGGGAGGCTACTCGGGAGGCTATTCTCACGGGAGATAATTTGATGTCAAGGAAGAAAATTTATGTTAATTGGTGTTTTATGTGCAAAAAGGATGGAGAGAGTGTAAACCATTTGCTGATTCACTGCCCCATAGCTTGGGAAATCTAGAGTGATCTATTTCACCATGCCAATATTTCTTGGGTTATTTTTTTGACAAGTAATAATAATACTCCCTCCGTCCCGGATAAATGTTCCTACTTTCTATTTTGGGATGTCCCAACTAATGTTCCTATTCACTTTAGTCTCTACCATTCTTCCTAAAATACCCCTCATGCTTCATTTAATATTAACACAGTAAATGAGAAACCCACTTAACTCAATTAATGATAATCTTAATCACTCCTATCCAAAAACCAAGAAACATAAATTTTCTTTAGTGACCTTTCTTTTCTCTTCTTCTCAATCCAATACAAGCATCAGAGCATTTCATGCTTAAAACAGAGAACACGGTTCTGTAACATTTTACTCTTCTTCTCAATTAAAAAAATCTGAAAACAAAATCAAAGCAACAAATATTTCACGCATAACAATAGTGCTTACACAACTTACATAATCTTTCTCTTTTTTTTCAATTCATAAGCATACAAAACTAAGCATGTTATGCTATGACATTTAAATCAAAACAGCTATAGGTTGGTAAATCCATATCCTTAATATCTCACGCATAAAAAGCTCCATCAACTCCTCTTTAGAAAGCTCTCCTTCATCATCAGGTATGATGTTCAAATCAAAACCGCGATCCGCCTGTAGATTCAAGTCAATCACTAATGGAATTCGCTCCTCTTTGATGAGGTGCTCTTCCATGAAATTTTGCTCTTGTTTGATTGTTTGCTCTTCCATGAAATTTTGCTCCTCAATAGTCTTTTTCTCTTCCATGGTGTTATACTTGCCCATGTTTTTTTACTCTCTTCTTGTGTTTTTAGCTCTGTCATGGTGTATCTTTTTATAGGGATTAAAGAATTTCTACTGGCAATATGAAAATTTATTGTGTTGGGCATAGTGAAGAAACAAAGCAAGCCTTTCAATGAAACAATTAATGTGCCAATACTCGGAAAAGTGATGGAGTAATTAGGGAGGGTGAGGGTTTTTTTCAAAAAAAAACTACGAGAATTGGAGTATTCCACTACTCTAACACATGATGCTTACATCTTCATGAAAGAAAAAAAAGAAAGCATCACTCAGTACTCAAAATCCACTACTCAAAAAAGCATCACTCATAAATTGACCTTCCCAAACAAAAAAAAAAACAAAACTAGAAGTACCCATCTCGTGCGCTTAATTTCCTTGCAAAGCGAGTGCTACTTCATTCACCAACTCTTGCTCACACTCAATTTGGATGGGAAGTAAACCTTCTTGTTGTAGTCTTGTTTTTCCAATATGAGGGGATCATAGTTGTTCCCTCCACCCAACCTCAGAACTTGCTTCATGCATAATTGTAGACTAAGAAACACACTACTAAGACTTTCAAGTGAGAGTTGATCGAATGATTTCTCCACTGCTTCAATCAAAGCATCTACAGATTTTGGAGCTTCTTGTTGTTGAAGAGATTGAATGGCCCTAAAGTAACAAGATCAAGGACATTCATATCAGGACTATTTGGAGGCTGGAAACATAATGCCATGTTAAACCCACCTTCTTGGGCAGCAGCAACAAAAGTAGGGTCATCCCTCTCAATGTGTGGCTTGGCATTGTCCTGTTGGATGTTGATTACTGAATTTTTATCATAGTACGGCCACTTTTCTCTAATTGCTGGTAGCACTTTGTCTATCAAGTAGGACCTATACACGTCTTTCGACACTGAAATAATTGGCTTCGTTTCCATTGTTCCAACAGCCCTATTTTTGCTTCTTCTTTTGGCAGGTTCTTTGAAAACAAATGGGAAAATTCCAATTTTACCAGAAAACATCTCACCACGATAGCTATCATAACGTGGACGTGCTACGGCGGCTAAGAACATAACCTTTGTGATAAACCTCTTACTTTTACAAGTTCGTAATGGACCTTCTTCGGGAAGCAAGTAGTACGTCTGACTCTCTTTAGTCATATAAAACCACTTTTCATCTACAAGTACATAGTTGTACATGTTGATGAATTTCGGATTATGAAAGCTAGTAAGATCAACCATAAAATAACAAAATGCTAACCTTTGCCTTACGTTCTCATCTGTCAAGAGAGGCTTGACAGTATTCGTGTGTCTCTTCAATCCCCCTTCCTTGAATCTTCTATGGATTGTTGATTTTTTCATCTCCAATGCAGAAGCTAAAGCACGGATGGTTTTGCGTCGATTAAAGGGGATCGCCTTGACTTTAGAAGGATCAATCTCAATTGTTCTTGCGCGCAGTCTTCTTGAAATTTTCATGGCAACATCAGTCATTGGTGACCCATTAGCCATGAATTCTCTAGCCTTTTTCCAAAGCTTTTGTATACTTCTAGGAGTAACTGAGAATTGAGAGGCAAGACGAGACATGGACCCGTATGCCACTCTTCCATTGGTACTTTCCTTCAAGAGAGTTTCAATGATTGAATGACGCTCTCTTACTGTTAACTTTCTTTTGCCTCGATTGTTCACAGAATTTTCTTTATAAGCTTGAAAATCCATTGAACAAGAGGACGTGAAAGAAAAAAAACAAAAAAAAGAAGAAGGAACGAATAAGGTGCAATGATTAGGCAGGATAACATTCCTTTTAAAGCCAAAAAGTCTAGAACAAAATTACACCTAAAATTATGGAGGAAATATAAAGAGGAGTTATCTTTGGTGCCAATTTCTAAATTGATGGAGGGAAAAAAATCAGATTTATTTTGGAAACTCCTAAAATTATGGAGGGAATATAAAGAGGAATTATCTTTGGAGGGAATATCGAAATTCCTTAAGCAATTAGGAGTACTCTTCATTTAGAAAACTCCTAAAATTATGGAGGGAATAAATAGAGGAGTTATCTTTGGAGGGAAGATCAAAAGTAGAGGAATAAATGAAGATGTTTTGGTAATTCCTCCTAAAATCATGTGCCGTAAAAAAGCGTGAGGAATAAATGCAGATTGTTTGTTTGGCTTTAATAATAAGGGGTATTATAGGAAAAACATATTTTATAGCACATCATTTATTAGGTTTCTTAATCGGTGTGCTTTGTTCACTAGGAACATTTATCCGGGACGGAAGGAGTATATAATCACAGCGTCAAAACATGTGACGCGTCCTTTGTATACAGGGAGTATACTCCAACAAAAGATTTTCAAAAAGGAAAATCTGTCCATGAAAGCTACAAAAGAATTCCCATCTCTCATATCCTGCTCCACACACCAAAAACGAAGGGTCACAAGGATGATCTCCTTCAATTTCTCCGTATCTAGCTCAACATTCTCAAAAATCCTATGATTCCTTTCCCTCCAAATGCACTAACAAATTGCCAAGGGGGTAGAATCCCACACTGCACTTCTCCTTTTGAGCTTATACAAAGACCACCCTCTAAAGAGATCGAGGATAGACCTTGGCATCACCCAAGAGATACTAAAGAGGCGGAGGAGAAAGTTCCACATCTCCCTAGCAACTAGACAGTGTAATAACAAGTGGTTAACGGTCTCTTCGTCCCCTTTACACATGAAGCACCAATTAACATAAATCTTCTTCCTAGCTCTCAAGTTCTCCCCCGTAAGAATAGCCTCGAAGGCAGCCTCTCACGCAAAGAAAGCCAATCTACAAAGAGCTTTCAACTTCCAAATCACCTTCCGAGGGAAAGAGCAACGACGTCTACCTATCAAAGTCATATAGTGAGATTTTACCGAGAAAATCCTATTCTTCGAAGCGTCCCAAAGAACATTATCTCCCCTCCCAATGTGAATCAGCTCGGCATACAATACTTCAAAAAGCTGGCCATCTCCCTCGTTTCCTAGTCTTGTAACGCAGATCTGAAAATGGGATTCCAAGAAACTGCATTTCCCGAAATCGCAAGATTCGACCAAACCATGGTATCCTTATCCATTGCAATGTTATATAAATTGGGAAACAATTTTATAAGAAAAAGAGGAGAAATGATATTTGAGATTCTGCCCATTGGCTATTTGCTTGAATATTCGGAAGGAGAGGAATAGAAGGGTTTTTGAGAACGTGGAGTCAAATATTGATCGGAGCAAGGAGAATATTGGCTGGACTCATCGATACTGGGGTTATGAATCCTTTACGATGGCAGAGAATTATTTTGTTGATATAGTACACAGGTTTTAGTATGTATAGCTAGCTTTTGTAGTATACTTCCTCTATACATAGACTCGCCACCTGCTTTGGCGATTAGATTTTTAATATAATTATTACTTATCAAAAAATAAAAAAAAGGTCAAGTCAAATTACCCCAACCTCCTCCATTTCCATGATAGGTGACTCTTGGTTAGGATTGTCTTGCTCTCTCCCAAACTGGCAAAGAGTAGGGGTCGGACAATAAACTGATGAATAACAGAGCCCTTGAAGAATGACTTGAGCATAACCATCACTTGTCAACATGAACCGATGGATCCAGTCCGGCTAAACCCACAAAATATCGTTGAAAGTGGCATAAACAAAGCGTCGAACCCAATCCCTCTCACTCCGATAGTTATCCCAAAAACGGCCTCGGCGGCCATAACTCGAAAGGTCATGCTTTACTCCATGAGGTGGGAGTAAAACACGGCAAAAATGCTCCTCCAACCACATGTGAATGAGTAACAGGCTTCCCAAAGGAAAATGCATTCCTCGGTAGCAAATGCATCTAGGCCATGCAAAGTCTCCGCCAAGATAATGGGAATGATATTTATTCGGTGACCCGGGGACTGTAACACATCATCAACCACTCGCCATCGATGAGCCCCTCATGACTAATAAAGAAAAATTTCCCAAGAAGACACAAGAATAAGGCCACCTCTCGGCACTCCAAGCACACACTATCATCCAAGTATTCGGAAAAGAAACTCAGAGCAAAGTCAGGTCAAAATACCGCCCTCTCACCATCCGCCTTGCCTCCGAGATCCCGAAACCAAAGAACTCTTTGAGAAGCCATAGAAGGAGTCCTCTACATAGAGGAAACTGCTGTAGGACTCCCTGCCGCCACCCTAGTCTTGACACAAAATTCTTCAAAAGTCCGACACATCTCGTTCAAAGAAAAATTGAATAAGTGAGACTTAGACAACCAAACACAGAATGCCGCCCACAACATGTCCTAATTAATTCTCAAACCTCTCCACCGAAGAACACACTTCAAACCACAGGTTAGGATAAATGGGTTTTTTCTTCCTTGCTGAAAGAGAAGCCAAAATAAATGGACTTATAGATCTCGACACTTTCAAGTGTACGTACGGAAGCTTCCATGACTAAAATGGGAAAGAAATGGGTTTAGCTAGAACAAAGGAGAAATGCAGGGAGTTGTTGTGAAATGTAAATGACCAATTAGGTTTCGAAACATGCAAGTATATGTGGGACTTGGAAGACATGCATGCCAAAGCATCAAAGTAGAGGCGCGCATTGCACACCTAGAGAAAGCCTTTGGAGTGCTAGGGAAGCACTAGGTGAGTTACAGAGCTCTTGTTACGCAGGGTCTTGGTTTCAAGCTATCCCGCTTGTATTTGTTTCCTTTAATATTCTTAAAGATTTTATTAATTTTAATTCACTTAATCTTTATTGAGATATTGTCGATGTTAGATAAGATTTTATTAATTTTAGTTTTAAAAAACTTCTTTGTGCCGAAGCAAGAGTTACGGGAATCGTTAACATTACTCTATAAGCGATATACACATTTGGAAAAGAATCAAGCCTTATTATATAATTAAGTATATTAATTGGTGTATCATTTTGTATAATTTCTCTTAAGATTTTTAGTTTCTGTAAATAAATCTAATTCAGCAATATCAAAGTTGTCATTATGTTTTAATGAACGTTCAAGGTTAAGACAATTTTCTTTTAATTTTTTATTATGCAATGACATTAATTTCTAAATGCTAAATAGAAAATAAAAAATATCTTGATACATTTTAAGTTGTTCAAATCTACGTTGAAATGAAGTGATTGCTTATCTATTATGTACAAGAAGTAATCAACTTTAAGTGATTCTTCAGGAAATCTTACAACTCCATTGTCAATGATTTCATGAAATTGTTTCTTTCTACGAATATTACGTTTTTCACGAAACTTAGGTTCTATATTCATTTCTATAGAAATTATTAACTTATTATGAGGATAATGATACATAAAGTGAAAAATGTTAACCTATTTTTGAAGGGTAATGATACACAGTGACAATTTAAATTTGAAATTGGAGTCCGATCATACGTGGCCAGTTAGACATCACAATCCCTGGTCCACCATTTATGGTGGAGACAATGAGAGTTAAAAATTAACGCGCTTTTTTGGATGACGTGATTTAATGTGTCTTTTTCAGCATAGTCTCCATATTTCTCTCCCCTTTCTCCATCCAAACTCTTCCTCTTACCTCCATCCAAATCCCTCCTGCTCCTTATCCTCCACCACCGTATCTTACACAATCAATTTTTTTACCCAAAGCAAATATATTTCACCACCTACAATGAGTTCATATTTGATCGAAATTTGAAACAGATGGATTTTTTAATTGATTTGATGAACTTTTTATTCACCTTGTCCACTAGCAACGCCAGACTCGAAAATTGATGATGAGTTCTAGTCAGAAATCGTGCCAGAAAGAGTATTCATTGTGATTTTTTAGTGTAAGTTTGTAAAGTTTTTGGAGTTTGATTTGTTATTTCTCAAAGTCAATGAGTTGCACATCTAGGTTAATATGGGGGCTTGCAGCCCCAATTTGTTTCTCAAATTCAAAGAGCAAGGAGCTATCCATTCCCGTGTATGCCCTTGTATATATGTAGTAAATAAAATGTCTCTAAAAACTTAAGAAATTTGTAGATCTTGGCTTGAAATCCCAACAGCCATCGTAAACTGGTCCTTTTTTCCTTTCTCTTTTCTTTCTACCTGAATTGAAAAGGAATTAGAAGAACAATGAGCACTTTCATTTAGTTGATTTGCCATATGCAATTTTAGAGTAAGAATCACAACAAACATGGAGGTGGAGAGAGAGGGGGAAACTGGTTTTGGGAAGAGAAGTGTTTGGGTGCTAAATGGAGTCTTGCAAAGAAATTAATTGTCATTTGAGTTTTGACATGTATCTGACGTGTAAACCCAGCTAAGTCGGATTCAAGTTTCATGTTTATTTTTTCACTTTGTCAATCATTTTCCATTTTTTAAAGTCCACCCATGTGGCGCAAGGAATCCAAGCATTTTTGTTAGAAAGAGAGAGAGAGAGAGAGAGAGAGAGAGAGAGAGAGAGAGAGAGAGAGAGTGATCTCCTTGTGGTCATAGATAGGCTTTAAAAGTAAGTTAGCATTTTTTATTCTATGTATCATTATCCTTATTATAATACTCCCTCCGTCCCGGATAAATGTCCTACTTTCTTTTTTGGGATGTCCCAACTAATGTTCCCAATGACTTTTGATGTACATATTTTCAACCATTATTCCCAATATACCCTTAAAACTTCATTTAATATAGCACATCCTAAAGAAACCTATTTATTTAGAATAGTGAAACTCAATTAATGTTTATAGGTATTATCGTCAAAGACATAAGTTTCTAAATTCGTGTGCTTTGTCAACTACAAGCATTTATCTGGGACGGAGGGAGTAATAATTATTAATGAGTGAGGAAAATAAGAGTCACTCTTAACATTTAAAAAAATATTAAAGTAAGTATTTTTTTTGGGGCCTAAATTTTTTGGAGGCCTAAAGCCCTAGCTTTAGGAGCTTTACCCTTGATCCGGTTATGTATTCTTTGTGTACTTGACTCTCTACTTGGTTTGTGCTGATGATGCATCTCGGTTTTCTCTCCACATGCCAGCGGGAGCGAGTGCTGCATGTGAAGGGGAGTGTGAAAGGCTTGGCATGTATTGTTGGGCCCTCTCTCTACCAATTAAGCCTTTAGAGGAGTTGGTAACTTACCCAAAAGCACAACAAGTACCAACCTCACTTACAGTCTATGAATTATGATATTTTCAGAAAGAGTTGCACACTTAGAACATGGAAGAATTTACATTGATGCCTATCAGACACTAAGAAATCTTAAAATATCACAGAATGACAGCAATGAGGGGAATACATACTTCGTCAAATGCAATTTCCTGCTCTAAACTATCAGATGTGGCAACCCAAACTTCTGTGCATCCATCCTTCCTCAAGAGAGCAACCTATCAGTGGCAACAGGAAACATCTCCTTGGATCATCAAGCAGAAATAATGACACAACAAACAAGTCGGTTTTCCAGCACTAGAATCTGGAAGAGATCATATGACATATGCCAAGTTAAAAAAAAAGATGCAAACATAAAGCATGGGACCTCATAAACCACATTTTGAGGATTAACAGCGCTGTTACCCAGTGAATTTTTAAACAGGCAATAAAAACCTATTAGAGAGTTTTGATAAAACTCAAGGGTCACGACATAAACTCAAGGGTCACGACAAAAACTAAGTAATACTGTATTCACACAAGCAAAAGGATTTCAAGCTAATCTTGATACTAATATGACTTGAACAATGTTTATTAACATATATCACAATTCACAAAAAATATGAAACCGAGAGAGAGAGAGAGAGGTGCATCCATAAACTCACTCAAGCACAGGAACAATCAGATACACCAAGTTAGAGCCCAAAATGCATTTAACAAAAAAGAGAAGTTCTGCGGCATCAGTGTTAGATAAATCAGACACACAGCACTTGAAACAGTCCATGCACATGTATGATGTAACATTCGATTCAAAATCTTTACGGACTTTAATTATTGGCGTTCACCAACTCGGTTGTACTTTATATTCTCTTTAGTGTATTTGAAAATGTTCAGTCGTAACTGGAACCTAACAGATTTACCATCTACATTCCTAAGGTTATTTCAAGAAATCATCTCAAAGCCATGCGTGAATGCAGTTCCTAAGATACGAAAAAAATTTAGCAGATGGTTTCAAACATTATAATGCAAGGGATGATAAACAGCATGGTGAAGTACAGCTTTAGCCGAGTAAACAAATGCACTCGGGAAAGAGTACACCGTTTAAGAGAGTATGCAGTGGTAACAAACACTTCATGTACGATATAACAGGTAAATTGCCAAACCTCCCCTCATGTTTCGAACATTATAGCCACCCCCATGATATTTCCATAATATGCTGGGGGGGCTCCTCTGTTGATGGTGAAGAAATATTGACTGACTATAATTGTTGCCACATGTCTGACCACTAAAGTTTCTGCAAATGAAAACATAATACATTTTATAAGTTTGAAAGCAAAAGAATACACTCACCTCTTCTTCAATCCATGCATCAGCAGAGGTCTCAGCTGAGTATACCACATCAATACTGCAACATTGTGAGATATCAAGTTAACAAATGCATTAAAGATTCATCAAATGCACTGATGATTAAAAACAAGAACATGATAATGTTAGAGACATTTGACATTGTAGTTTGTACTCGTATGGAATAACAAACATGCATCAATATTCTATAGATATTTAGCCTGTTGTTCCAAAACTTGAAGACAACAAACACAGCCTCAGTGGACGAGATGTCCACCTTACAAACACAGAGTGGTAACGTACAGATAGGTTCTACTTTATTATTTTTATATTGTAATTTGCTAAGTAATTAGAAAGATATCTGATTTATACATGTACCTATGCGAACCATTTTTATTTCTACTAACCATGACGTAACAAGGCTCCAGATAGGCAAGGTCTTGGGATCGAGTAATACCACTTGCATTTGATTCACTTTCCCCTAGTATTGTCAACGAGCAAGTTAGGCGCTCTATTTGATTTGTGATGCACCGAGTGATGCACCTTGGTTTATCTCTCTGTGTAGGAATGAGGTTGACCATGTGGGGGAATGTTAAAGCATGACATAAACTATTGAACCTACCTATAACAGCTTAAGCTTTACGATCAGTTAGTTGCTTGACCGAAAGGATTGGCATCATTTGCGGATCTAAACTAAGGAGGGGTGCTTCAACTGACCCAGGTGGGTTTTGAAAAGAAAAAAAAAATCAGAACACCTGAAAATTTTCTAAAAATGACCAATTACCCTTCTCAAACTTGAGGCAGTGGTTTTAGGGGTTTCCCAAAATAGGATTTACCCCCTAAACTTTGAATGAATGATTTTAATTTGTTTGAACTCAGTGGCTAAAGCACATCTACTCTTCCATTATAAAAATATGATTCATTTAACTCACTAACTTAGAATAAAAAGATTTACTCTATCCATCCCAAATTGAGTGTTCCTTTTTCGAAAAAATTTGTTCCAAAATGAGTGTCCCTTTTTGTATGAAGTTACAAATTTCCCCTTTGTTATCTATCACAACCCAATATGCACATGAAATACTTTAGTGTAAACATTAAGCGCATTCATGTATATTTACAAGTACTAAAAATGCCTAAATGCGAAAAAAACTAAAAAGGGACTATTAATTTGGGATGGAGGGAGTAGTATTTGAAAAACATAAAACTGAAATTTTCTTTTAATTTTATAGCTCAATTGCAATTATAGATTTCTGTGGGGGGGTATGTGATTTAGGAAAAATGAGTATGTCGAAACATACATGGCTGCGGTCTCATTTCGCATTTTCTTTTTGATGTCAACATCTTTCTATTTCTCTCCCTCTTACTTTCTGCTTCAATCATTATTTCCTTTGAGCGCATTATGCATTTATACTTCAAATTTGGGGAGTTTTTAATTATTTGGATGGGCAAATTTTTGGGGTAGTTGTATGTTTGGTAGTATTTTGTTTGGGTGGGGTTTTCCTTTCCTTTTTTTTTTCCCCTTTTGAGAGTGCGGGGTGGGGGAGGGAATGTCTTATGTTTTGATGTATAATTTGGAGTTTGAAATTTGGGTATAATCCTTAATTATTATTATTATTATAACTAGCGGAACTAATTTCACCGATTAAAAAGAAAAATAAATGTTTTTGAATAGTTAGAAATGTGTAGTAAGTCGTAACTTAATAACTACTCCCTCCATCCCTTAATGGTGTTCATTTTTAATTTTTCTCTAAAATTAAGAAAGTTGACTTTTGGGTCATTTTAGTAGCACATGGACATTAATGCTCATAATGTCCACATACAACATTAGAAATCCACACTAAGAGATGATAAGTGTGAAAGGTGAAAGTAGTAAACTTATACAAAAATTGATATTTATTTAGGGACAAGAAATTTTTTAAATGGACACTCATTTAGGGATGGAGGGAGTATTATTATAACAATATTTTAAGTAGAGGTGGCAATTTTTGCCCAGACCCATATGCCCGCTAGACCGCCCACAAATTGATGGGTATGGGAGTATGTAATATTATAAGTGGGCAAAAAAGGGCATGCATTAATTCACAGACTTATGTTGGGTATAAATGGGCATTCATATCGTCATTTATGTTGATAGAGTATTAGAGTGTACTGTAATCTGTTTTCACCTCCGACGACAACCTCTGGCAGCCACCACCACCTCCAACGACGACCACCACCACCACAGGCAACAACCTCCAGCAGCTACCATCATCACCAACGAAAACTTCCGATAAACACCACCATCAGCGACAACCTCTAGCGACCACCACCACCACCGGCAACAACCACACCATCAGCGACACCCTCTAGTGACCACTACCGCCAGTGGCGACAACCTCCGGCGACCACCACCACCGTCCAAAGCTTTAGTTGAAATGATTTTTGGTAATGTTTGTTTTATTTAATAATTTTATGTTAATGGTTAAATGGGCACTCAAGCCCATTAATGGCCACCCATTTATGCCCATGCTATCAATTGGGCATTCACTTACCTGCCAATTTGCATCTGTAGCCCATACACCATCCCCGCCTATTTTCCACCTCAAATTTTCATAATCTAGCCAAATTTTGCTTCCCCCCTTATTCCAAATCCTAGATCTGCCACTGGTTGGCATCAGCATCCCAAATGCGTGATAATTGATGTGACAGGTGTTCACAAACAATATTCTCTTCCATCAAGTGCCCCAACAAATAGGTGCCACATGCCCATTAGTTAGCTTGAAGCCCAAGCCTAATACCACCAACCATAAATAACAGAAGAGAAGTTGAGAAATGGATTTCGTCTCCTCCTTTAATTACTATTACACTGCTACTGCATTAATAAGGAGAAGATTCCGTATCCAGGGCTCATGCTAACCGAAGCTATAGAGCTATACCATTACTCGTTACTTCTGTTCACAGTGACTTGTTCTTCACCACCATCTACTTTCTCACTTTTTCCCATTGCTGATGCACCACTGTATTGCCACTCATGTCTCATACAGCATAAAAATGGGTTCTCTGTTCCACTCAAAGAATCCACTTTGTATATTTAAAAGTCAGTATGGATATATATCATACATTTGTTCCATCTTAGGTAATAAAATTTCAATAACTAAAAGGAAATTTAAAATACTATGAATTGCAACATCTATATATTTGTAAATACAAGTAAATACAAATTTTCAGTCAAAGATAATCAAGTTGATAAAAAAAATGTCGAACCTGGACTCTGCATGGATCTGAGTATCAATTTCTAACCCTAGTGTAAAGAAAAATCGAACTATCAGGCACATTCATGCATGTGAACTTCTAGCTACGAAGATGGATAGTTCTGCTATGTAGCATGGTACGTAGCAGAACAAAAAGGAAGATAAAGAATCTACTAGTTTCTAACAATTCCAAGGCTTCTTATTTCACATGCATTGGAGAGAGCGCCGCGCTCCTTATACACACATAAAATAACCCGTGTATCATGTCTGTATGCATATATGTGCAGCGTGTACGTTTGTCAATGGAGGATAAAAGACAAAATTAGTCTACAAACACCAAACTGGTTTCTACTACAGGGATGCGTGGAATAGATACTGATTTAACCTTTAGCATTATTTGCCAACCAGTGACTGGTTTCATATGTAAAATGTGATTTTGAGGTTTTAACCCAAGTTTTTATCTATGCACAAAACAGCATCCCAGTCAAGTAGCTATGGAGAGAATGTGTTTCAAGGACAGAAGATTAAGAAACACGCTTTACTAGCATCTAGTAGACAACTTAAGAGCTCAATAACGAGAAGTAAGAAAAACATAAATAAGTACCCAAAAAAATTTTCCTTGTGTGTACGGAGCCCAGACATATAGGCATCAAAAACAACCACCACTTTCATATCTGTAAATGATCAAATGTAATGGGTGAGATTGTGCCGTAAACATAACAAGAAAGAAAAAATTAATAACTTTAGATTAGAGCATGTAATGTAAGTGAAAGTGAATAGTAACATCTTACACCTACTTGATTACAAAACATCAAAAATTATTGCAGGAAATAAAAGATAGGAAACAAGATGTATGGACATAAAGAAAAGCAACCAAGGAACCTTTTGTTATACTCTAAAATTTCTGAATGAATGAATTACCACACATACCAAAAGAAAAGGTGAACATACTAATATGCATATTAACTTTTTCCTTATGCAAAATATCACATAAAAGTTTAGAATGAATAATACGCTGACAAGGTCAACTGAGCAAAATTTAAAAAACAAAGATAAGAGTAACATCCCAAAGAGACTCACGTCGATGAAGCATCACTACCAATTCCTCTATAGGTCCCCTCCGCCAAAGCCCAGACCAAAGCCAAAGAAACCACTCTCGTCTTTCAAGATATGCAAGAGAGAAGATTAATCACTACTTTTTTTTTTTTGATAAATAAGATTATATTAACCAAGCGTCAAAGCAAATGACACATCCTTTGTACACTAGATGTATACTCAACCCGAATTACTCAAAGTTGAAGCTATTTACAAAGACAACAAAAGAATAACCAGGGACATGGGCATCCACAGTCTCCTAACACCATAGATACATAGTGCGAAGAATGCTATTTTTCAATTGTTCCACAGACCTTTCAACATTATCAAAAACCCTCCTGTTCCTCTCCTTCCAAATGGTCCAGCAAACTACCAAAGGCGCACTCCCAAGCTGGAATTCTCCTCCTACGTTTGTAGAGAGACCAACTCAAAAACATCTCTCTAACCAAACTAGGCATCACCCAAGAAACTCTGAATACACAGTGCGCAAATATGAACTTCTCCATAATGCCTTCCCATCTTTGTCACCTCCAATTGGATTAGAGCACTGCTTCAGAGGTCTAGACTCCAAGACAGTATGACTATAATAAGACAAAAACCCTCGAGAGTGCTTCTTAAACTCGAAACTGAAATCACCATTCTAGACTAAACACATTCTTACCAACACAAGTCACCATTACCCATTGACCTACACGGCTATGTAAATTACACACCAAATATATCAACATCTCTCAAATAACACTCTCCAATAAATCTATCGAACCCCCAGACTCATCGTAACCCAAGACCCTCCTAACCCTCCTAATTTCTCAACTGCAAACTTGATAACACAAAAATCCCCACCCACATACCAACGAGTGCTATGCGAATCAATTACGCCAGAAAGTATACCACAAAGAAAACAAACATTTCATATGCCTATTTGGCTCGTAAACAGACGAAATCAAACAATTTTAAAACCCTTGAACATCAAGTCAAACCGTCAATGATAAAGACACATGCAAGACCACCCTATGAGTTGCACACCTAGTATACCAAATCACATCAAACCCCAGAACAAACGTCCGCAAAGGGATAAAATCCAATCCTGAAAAATTGCACCCCAATGCCCTGCGAATAAGCATCTCATCCCCCTGCTCCTTCTTAGACTCTTGAATGAAACTATTGGGTAGCTTTCTAGATAAACTCCTTCTTCCTCCTCTTAAATAATGTTTCAACAAAATATTACAACTAACTACGCTCACTTGACACAGTTTCTTCCAACCAAGTATTTCCTGAGCCTCCTTCACATTAAAAATAGAAGAGAGCCCCTTCAGCTTTTTAACTCCCTTAAGTTTCTTCCTAGAATAGACTCTAGCAGTGATAGCAACTTTTATATGATCTCCTCTAGGATGTCTTCTCCATCAAGGACTGAGGATCCATATTATCCACATCATCCCACGTGATTTAAGAGCTTATACCACAAAACCAAAAATAAAAAAGGTCAATCGCCAAACATGAACTGAAATTTTCTAAGTATTTTTCCCAAACAAACACAGCTATAAGTCAACCCTACACACCTTTCTCCAAAAGGTCATCTCTTTGGAGGATTATGAGAAACTTGTGAGGAATCTATGACATGTTCATACTATAAAGAAGCCCCAAGAATCATAATTCAATTCCTTCCAGAGTTCTCTTACCCGTAACACCCCACTTTCCTGAAATAGCATCTGATCTTTGCAATGCACTCAACTTCACAACCGAGACATGTGAGGCACACACCCTCAATTTTGCAGTCAGCAGGGTTTGTAGTTCCAAGATGCTCTGAAGCTGAAAGCATCACTCTGTGCTCTGAAGCTGAACGCATCACTCTTGTCCATCCAAAGATTGTTTAAACCAGAACAAGTACAATAATCTTTTGTCCTGCACTAAAGAAAGGAATTATTACTCATTTTAATCGGAAATTACAGCCCATCAGTTATAATGTAAGGATAAAGAAGAAGTTCCTAATTTCCCACTGCCATCTAAGGGCATCTAGTATCAGATGAGATCATGCCAATCTACATGACATAGGGCACTTCAAGATTGAATAATACTCTTAACTTGCATTTTCTATGTCATTACATAAAATTTGCTTAATCAGAATCCTTGGTCAAGATCTCTGACCCAGTTACTTAGGAGGCACCCACAGATATTTATCAGCTTATTCCATAAGTGATTTGGGAGTTAGTTTGTAGAATAGAAGCTTAATTTCACCAGGATCATTAGTCTTTTTCAGTCAACCTTCCACAGCCAGTTCTTATAAGAGTCATCATCACGTGCAGAGAGTGTGTATATACTTTTAGTTCCCTACCAATTCCATTCACATGGTGTTACCTTGACTGACATTCTTTATCCCCTTCCGAGGTTAATCTTAGATTCTCTTCCCACATGAATGTTGCTGATCTGCTTTTGATTTTTCTGTCCTAGTCGATCTTAGACTAGATTACATTAGCTGTGTTGAAAAGAAAAACTAGCAAGTTGAAGGCAAACACAAAACGAAAAGAAAAATAAATAAATAACAAAATAAAGAAAGTCCTTATGACAACTTGGTGAAATTGCTCATAATTTGTATATACTCATGCTTGCTGGAAATCAAAAAATCACCAAATGAAAACAACAATGCACTAACTTCTCACATGAGATCATGTTCATCACACAGTTTTTTATATGCCAAGTGTCCTCCTACAAGAATGGAAAAGTAAAGGCACAAACCTGTCGTGCCACTATAAGTTACAAGTTCATCAATAAGGTTTTGGCGGGCAATGTCAAGCCTTCCACTCATGAAATCCTTCCTCAATTTTGGCCAATAGCCACAGACATTATAACCATCAACAAGCAACACCGGAGCTGCCCCTTCTATGTCTTCGTCTCTATTCAACAAATTCAGAAAAATGCAACATTTGTCGAAGTATAAGTTAAAAGGTTCAACAAATAAAGTAAACTAAAACAAGATATGAAAGAAAATTACAAATCAAAGGTAGTAGGGTCATCACTGAGCTCTGTTTCTTCTGGAAGGTCTTCCTTCACCACTTTCTTTCTGCGATAACTAGTAGAAGGCCTAGGGGTGGTAGATTTCCTCTTTTGATGCTCCTGTAAGTGCATATTTTCTTTTTATCACACAAGATGTTTATAAAAGAAGACGAAAAAGTACTTGAGTAGTATTTTGCAGACGTTGGTACATCATAATTCATACAGGAACCCACCTTCAAGTATCTTAAGATCTGCAAATTCTGCTTCAGATTAGATGTAATCCTTGGAGGAGGTGGCTTTGAATCCTAGCAGAACAAGCTAGTTAGCAATGGCAATGCTTGAGGGAAGATAAAATTAAAGTTAACAGAAACATCATGCTCGCAATTCACAATGAAAGACCGGGACAATCCTAAAACACCATCCATTCCGCATAAAGAGTTGACTTTTGACTTTTTTTGGTCAACTTGATTGAATTTTGACTGAATATTTATATAAAAATGTACTTATCTTTACAAAACTATAAAAGTTTCGATTTATAGTATTTTAAAGGGCAAAATATGAAAAAACCACCATGTTCTAACATGTGTTTTTCAAGTGCCCCTATGTACTTCATTCTTTTTTTTCAAGTAGCCCTTAAATGGAAGTCACAAAATATATTAAAGCTCTAAATCTCAGTTATAACCATCGCAACCCTATAGTTACACTTCATCCCCTTTCAATTTAACTTCAGAAATATATGACAGGGTTGCCAACATCCTATCAGCATGCCGTCATAACAAACTAGTCAACATGTTGCTGTAGTTGATTCCCAACAACAACTATCCATGAGAACCCCTCCCCAATTCATTTGTTTATTTATTTTTATCGGACTAAAGTAGGTTGTTTGTTTTGTTTTTCATCTTTTCTGTTCCTAAAGTAAAGTTCATTCACTTTTTTCCATTAAATAGGTTAAGGATGGGAGCTACTTAAAAGAATAAATATGCAGCATACAGGGACACTTGAAAAGCGCGGGTCAGCACTTGGGGGAAACCTTATTTTTAATGTAGTTTTTATTGATTAAAATTTTATAATCTAAAACATAAACATAAAGTTAAGTTCATTCACTTTGTTTACGACTAAAAACTGAAGAAGGTACAAATAAGAACAATGCCAGATATCCTTTTCATGGAATCCAATTTTCTAGGGTATTCACCGTATGTAAAGCAAGGTCTAGTACCAGACGAATTTAATTCCTTCAGAAGCAAGGATTTACTCGAAAAATGGGATATGCAACAGGTGCAGTAGCATATGTGATATGACTATTAAAAACACAAAAATAAAAAACTTCAAGGTTGTTGTGAAATGGAGAAAGCAACACAACTTGATTGTTAGAAGTTGTAAGAGCACAGGGTTACGCATGATATACTTATACTCTACATTCTACAAATTTCCAGCTTCCTTCATAAGGTCAACGAAAACTTCCATTGAAATAGGAAGAATACCCTCTTGCACCGCGCAACCTCAATTCCCATAAACTCCCTCCGTCCCAAAAAATAAGGTCCTACTTCCTTTTTTTTTTTAAATACACCAATTTCAAAATTTTAAGATACAAATCTATCTTTTTTCAAAATTTTTCTTTCATTTGAAAGTCACGATGTTTATCTAACATGTCGTACAAAAAACTAATAACTGTAATACAATTTATAGGAAATATAGAAGAGTAAAAGTATGATAACAAAAAGCTTGATCTTCTAATGAGACTATTTTTCTAGGACGGAGGGAAATACAAACTACCAAGATTCCCGGTGTGAAATCATGCTCCAAGGAATAACTTAAGGTTTGAAATACTTACAAGTTACAGGAATACTAGTAATAAAAACAATATCATCAACATACGCAACAAGGGAGGTAACTAGCATCTGAATGTTGATAGAGAATAAAATGATCACATTTACTTGGATATCTGCAAAGGGAACTCCAAAACATTCCAAAACCCCATGCAAAATCGTGCCTAAAGGAAAGACTTAAGGATTCAAATACCTACACTACTACTAGTAATAAAGCAATATCATCAACATGCACAACAAGGGAGATGAAACTAGCATCTAAACGTTGATAGAGAACAGAATAATCACATTAACATTTACTCCTCTGCAAACGGAACTCCAGGACAACATGAATGAAGCACAAAGCCAGGAACCAGGAGACTATTTCAAACCCATACATTAACTTCAAAGTCTATATAACCTTACATCCTCCCCATAGCAACAAAACCAAACCCAGGTTGTTGCTCCATAAAGCTTCCTCCTTTAAACACAATGAAGAAAAGAATATTTTACTATGTAATCGATAAATAGGCGAGTCATGATTAGCAGCAAGAGAAACAAACAATCTCAAGAATACAAGTTAAGCAACAGGAGAGAAGATCCAAACTAACTCCCCACAGAAGTTTTAGCATACCCTTTGGCAACAAGACAAGCTTTAAGACTTGCTTCAGAACCATCAAGGGTGAACTTTGAGCGTCCATTTTTGTAATAAATTTGTATCAAAGTTTTAAGAGTTAACCAAAAAATCCTTTGCGGTGAACAGAGGGAGAACAAAATTAGGAAGTAATTTTTTCAGGCGAGTGGGAAAGTGGGAAGCACCTTAGGTGGAGGAGGTCGTTTGTTCTTAGACTTCTTGGCGACAATGGTGGAGGAAGAGCTGCTGCTACCGCCGCAGTAACGATAAAGACGAGCATCGCCGCCGCTGTTACGGCCGCCGCCACAAACACGTGGCAATTGAAAGAGGGAGGAAGATGAAATTGATTTCATGGGGGTTTACAGTGATTGATTACTTGTCGTTGTTACTGGTGTCCGTCAATTTCCCCTTTTTCTGTGACCGTGAATTTTAGTCGCTGATGAAATAGACCGGACCTGTGTGAGGTAGACGGACGCCCCCAAGGCCTGACGAAAATGAACCGGATGGGCCTAACTCGGGAATTTGCCTTCCTGGTGCTAAATACGCCACTCCCTGGTCTGAGTGGTCTCATTGCACAAGTCACAAGCAGCCCATCATTACCATTGTGGATTAGTTCTCCCAACGCACCCGCCAAACGCACCCTTCTAAACGCATCCTTCCTTGATAGAAAAACTATTTTGCCCCATAAATGATGGTCAGTGCTATTTCCACCCCCCATTTTTGCTGAGTATATCCCCTTACCATTATTACAAAATTACCACAATTTTAAAAGACTATATTACCCTTAAAATTTTTAAGAACTCTAAGATATTGTGCGGCACCCCCGGCCGCACGCCCTAAGGTATGTGCGGCAGACAGCCGCACGCCCTAAGGTATGTGCGGCGGACCAATGCCGCACATTCCTTAGGGTGTGCGGCCGGGGGTGCTTCACACTACGTTCGCAGTTTCCTCCAAAAAATTTAAAAAATTATTAAAAAATTTAACCAAAATGTGTGTTTCAAGATTAAGTAGTGGCTTGATTTTGTGCAATTTTTAGAAAGCTAAATCGAAGTGGATGAAGCTTCAAAACAAATTAAGATGATAGATATTAGATGATAGAGATTAGTTTGTTATGTCAGTGCGGGGTTTTGCCTTCCAGTGTGAAGTATTGCCCCCTCAACCCAGCAACCAAGCAGCAATTTCCCCTATGTACTTTCTCATTCTTCTTCGCCTCATTGGAGATCCAAACAATAAGTAATTGCTTTTCAAACATATAAAAATTTCTTTCAAATGTGCTTTGTATCTAGCATTTTAATACTGGCTATTCATTCTTCAAAATCATTCTCATTCATCATATAATCTCTATCATTTTAATTTGGGTGGGTGAGAATTGGGGGGTTTATTATTAAAGGGTAAAATAGAAAAAAAAATGGGGGTATATTTAGTAATATAGGTGGTATAATGTTTGAAGGGGGGGTGAACTAAGTAAATGGGTATACTTAGCATTTTTGGGGGTTGGAATAGCAATTCCCTAAATGATTCCTCTGTTTTTAAATTATCATCCGTTTTGATCAAAAAAAGTCACAGAATGTGATCATGCAGAAATGGATATGATGATCACGTCGGATTCACGTATGTAGCTAGCTCACGATCAGGGTTCTCTAAAGGCTCTTCTTGTTGGGACTAGGTTGTCACAAGACGATGGGGCCTACAACAGTTTGACAAAGAAAAGAACCGTTAGGGGTGTCGGGGGTTTGACCCAACTATTACCCTCCGGTGCGAGAGTCAGTTCTAGTGTATTGAATGAATGAAATCTGGTTGGCAAGCTGCCGTTTCTAACGCTCACTAAGAGCAATGAATATAGGTTGTAAGCTAGTGAGTAAATGTAAACTTCACTGAACTTGTCTTCTTTAGAGTGAATATTACCTTAGTCATAAATAGAAGTGGTTCCTGGTATTTATAGCCAGAGGTGGCATGCGTAGTGATACAAGTTGAGCCACCTGCTTGCTGAGAGATGAATGCACATTAAGGGGGGTCATGTTGTTGTCAGAATTAAGTTGACAAATAGAGACTTCCTTCCTGGGAAAGTGGGAAGCTAATAAATACCGACAAAACTTCACGCTAAAGTAATGTCTTCTTCTAATGAGAATGTCTGGATTCTACTAGGTTAGGTACTGACAGACAGTAAGCATTTAATGTTTTGGTGTCGATCTGTGCCGGGGCCGTGCCCTGGGAGTAATATTTACATATTATTCAAGTTTTACAATTAAATAGTTTTTATCTAACACATGGTTTCGAATGAGGTCCACGCAAATCCATTTAACACTTCACCTGTAACTTCATCTCCCCTTGACCTAATTGTTTTGATTATGATTTTGTAGAAGAATTTATAAGTATAACTTATTTTTTGATAAGTGTTAATAATTACATATAACTCAAATTTTACAATTACAAAGTTTTTATCAAATACATGGTTTCGAATAGGTCCCAGCAACTCCGTTTGACACTCCACCTGCAACTCCACCTCCCCCTATACTTGCATCTCAATTTTCACCGCCACATATGCCTATAATATTGGATGATGATATTTGGGAGGATCTGAATTTTATAGACGAAGCAGTAAGTTTTTTTTTAATATTTTAATTAATCGACTCCTATGCATAAAATATTATTCAATGAATGTGTCTGATATTTTTTCTAACTCATATGCAGGTGGAAGTAATGGACAAATTTATTGCATCTCGCGTTGCTAAAGCAGACAGTGTTGTGAAGTAAGAGCCTCCGGAAGAAGAAGATTAAGTTTTTGTTATCGAGAAAATAAAAAAAATAAGGTTTAATTATCAATTTGGTCACTGTACTTTGTAACTTTTTTCAGTAAGCTCACTCTACTTACTTTTTTTTCCTAATTAATCACTGTACTTGGCATTTCGAGTGACATTCATCACTCTATCCAATTTCGTGGATGGAACTCTCAAATATTTTTTAAAAACCCAAAAATGCCCTTATGCAAGTCATGTGCTGCACGCGTGACCATCCGGTGACCTTATTGAAGAAGACTTGGTCGTGGTTTTATTTCTTTCTTCATTCACACATTGTAAGGAAGCTCAAATTCAGCCATTGAAGGAGATCGAATCCAGCCATTGAAGCTGAAGGAGATCGAATCCAGCCACAAGGAAGCTCAAATTGAAGCACATCAAAATGCAAGGAAGCTCAAATTTCATTTCAAGTAAATCGAGAGGACTTCGATCTCTTTCACCTGATTTGATTGAAGAAAGGTTTTGTTTGTGTGGTATTAGGGCTCGAATGTGGACATTATGGACTGATGAGCATCCAGGTATGAGATTTTTTGGATGCGCAAACTGGAAGGTATGTGATTTGGTTCAAAGCAATGAAATCAAAATTAGGTTTTTAATCAACTCAAAAAATTAGAATTTTGGGCCTTCTTCCTGTTTTATTTTTGTTATTCTTCAATTAGTGGCTTTAAAATTGTAAAATTTGCCTAAATTTCTATAAAATTCTCTGATGGTTCATTTCTTATTTAATTTCTACTTTTTTTTATGTTTAATTTCTGTCATTGGTGATGGTTTAATTTTTGTTATTTTTCAATTAGTGACTTTAAAATTGTGAAAATTGCCTAAATTTCTCTGATGGTTCATTTTTTGTTTAATTTCTACTTTTTTTTATGTTTAATTTTTGTCATTGGTGATGGTTTGATATATTTTGTGAATTGGTAACAGGATGAGGAAAATAAGTGCAACTTCTTTGCTTGGTATGATCCTCCAATGACTGAAAGAGCAAGAGATCTGCTCAATGTGTTCAAGAACAAAGAGGTTGAGAACAAGACAATGTCAACCAAGCTTGCAAGTACAAAAATGAAGAATTCAAATTTAAAAAAGGAGGTTTGTATATTGAAGGAAGAGATTGCTATCTTGAAAACAAAGTTAGGTGCAAATGGTTGGAAGGACAAGATGATTATTGTACTTGTTGTCATTGTAAGTGGCCTCTTAATGTACAAGAATGTCAAACTCACTCCCCAATTTATGTTGTCTTAGGTTGTGATGTAATTGTAGTTTTTGGACATGGTCATAATGTTTTGGTTGGTTAATGATGGTTGTAATATTATGTAATATATGATGGGACAGTTGTGTAATGACATTGAAGTTAATGGAAATGGCATTAGAAATTAAATGACATGAACATGGCATTTGTTGAATACTTAAGACCAATTGCAATGACCAAGTGAAATGACAAATTGCAAGTACCAAAACAGAGCAAGTACCAAAACTAAATGAACAATTGGATAGTAATGATTTAAACAATTGGGCAGTTGCAATGATCAATTGAAATGACCGATTGCAATGACCAATTGAAGTACTTCAAGTACCAAAACAGAACAAGTATCAAAACCCTTTGGTGAATTGGATAATGAACAAGAATCATCACAATGAACAACACTGAAGTACCAAAACATATATATAACTTGGCTACTAAAATAAAGTACTAACAATATTGAAGTTCTGGATACCATTCCATTACTAAAAAACATAATCTCAAATGTCTACACAATGTTCAATTAGATCCAAGATTGTCAAGCACCCCTTGATATACATTGGTTACCAAACACAAGTACCAAAGCATAGTCAATTGTTACCAAACATAAGTAGCAAAAACAGGGGTATAAGTTACCATCAACAAGTACCAAAAAAAAAAAAAACCATAACAATCATGTCTAGACATTGTTCAATTACCAACCATAACCTAACATGCGAACACTTAATCAATCACAAATGTCTTTCCATTTAATTCCTTCCCCCATCTTCTTCAGGTGGTTTAACATAGACCTCCGTGATTTTCTGGTCTTCTCCTGTTCTTGATGAGCTTTAACCTTCTTCATTTCTTCTCCTTTCTCAATTTTAATCTTTTTCAATGTAATTGGATTTGGAGGCATTTCTTGAGTCATCCTTTTCATTGGTTGTCCACTAGGTGCTTCACTTGACACTAGTTTCATTGGTGTTTCATTGACAGCTGTAGTTGATAGTTGTTTACCTAATGTTTCACTCCTGATTGTTGCCATCACACCACCTCTTTTGACTGGTGAACTTCAATAGCTTTGTTGGGTGGATATAGTTGCAGCAGCAGATTGCTAGACATTCAATCACATAACAAACATTTCAATACATCTCAATGTAAATAGTTCAATGCACATTGATATAGAAACAGAACATACTACCTGAGTGGATTGGGATGGAATAGGTGCACTATATTGCACATTGTTATGACTTTCATTAATATCAGAAGCTAAGTCTGTGGTTTTAACCCCCTGTTGCAATGCATAGAGAGTAATTCAAATCAGAATATAATTAATACTACATACTCATAAATTGAATGATTCATCCAAAATTAAATACAACCTGTGTGGATTGAGTTGCACCAGGTTGATTAAATTGCACATTGGTGGACTGCTTTGCGACTTGATTAAATTGTAAAGTAGTGGATTGAGTTGCAGCAGCTTGATTCAATTGCAAATTGGTGGATTGAGTTGCACCAAGTTGATTAAATTGCACATTGGTGGACTGAGCATCAGCTTGATTAAATTGCAAAATGGTGGATTGAGTTACAGCAGCTTGATTAAATTGCAAATTAGTGGATTGAGTTGCTCCAGTTTGATTGCATTGCACATTGATGGACTGAGTTGCATCATGTTCATTAAATTCCACATTTGTTGATTGAGTTGTAGTAGGAGATTTAAACCACTGGACAGTAATAATCTGAGTTGGAACAACAGGTCATTAGTTGATTGGTCAAAACACAATCATAAAAAATGGTAACCAAAACATGGTCAAACAATTACCTGAGATGATTAAGTTGGAACAACAAGTGGAACTGATTTAGTTGGTTGATTGGACATTGGTTGATTGCATTGGACATTGGTTGATTGAGATGCAGTACCATGAGTTTCAGTAGGTTCACCCCCCTGTTGAATGCATAATGTGTCAATTATTTCAAAGTGTTTAGTTGACTTGAGAGTTCAATAAATAGCACAATAAATTATGCTACCTCAGTTGCAGCAGCAGCAGCTAACTTAGCTTTGGGGCAACCCCTCTTGTTGTGGCCAATTGTGTTACAAAACTTACATGTCATGACCTTTCCTTTTCTTGACTTGCCAAGTTTCTTTGGAGCACCTGTTGCAATACTAACAATTAAGAATATCATAATAATAAAAATTTGTAACTAGGGAATGGTCAAACAATTACCTGAATGAGCTTGACTTGGTTGATCATCCTTCTTTTCTTCATGTGGCTTCTTCATTCTACATCTTCTAGGTGTACCAGGCATTCTCCTAGGAGTAGCAATATGCAGAGGTGGCTTGCTAGACTTTGGCCATTGATCTTCACCACAGATTGGCCTTAGAGAATATTTGTATGCTTTCAAAAATGTTGTCATTAAATAACACTCATCCAAGAACTTCTCTGGCCTGTCACCTATTTGGAGGATAGCTGCAATGGCATGTGTACATGGAATTCCACTAAATTGCCATTTTCTGCAACTGCAAGTATGCTTCCCAATGTTGACCACATAACCCTCCTTTCTATACCCCACTTCAAACTCCCCATCACCATTACAAATTGAGCTCCAATACTTAACATCTTCTTTTTTTTCTCCAAAATCTTTTTGATGGCTGGACAGTACTCATCATTTTGTTTCATCATCCACTCTCTCCTTTTCTCCAACCTAGAAATCATATACAATCTTATTTCTTCTAACATGTAAATGATAGGCTTAACTCTAAACTCCACAATTGTTCCATTAAAAGCTTCTGCCATATTATTCTCAACATTGTCAACTCCTAAAGAAAGCCCTGCAGAACTGCCCAGGGTCTCTCTTCATAAACCCATGATATGCTTCCTCATCAATCTCTTTCAAGTGATCTAATTCCCTTTGAAACTGAGTCTCATTTGTTGCATAGACAATTGACCAAAAAGCCTTTCTCAGCTCACCACCCTTGAAATCTTTCTTCTAGTTGCTATAAATGTGTCTTGCACAATTTCTGTGCTCAACCCAAGGAAGAAGCTCATGTACAGCCTCCATAAGGCCCTTTTGTTGGTCAGTTATAACAGCCCATCCATCACCACTACCGAAATCTAAGTCATCCTTCAATAACTGAATGAACCATTTTCAAGAATTCTTGTTTTCAACCTGAACTACAGCCTATGCCACTGGATACATCTGATTGTTGGCATCTCTACCTATAGCAACCAATAATTCCCCTTTACACATACCTTTTAAGAAACATCCATCTAGCCCAAGAACATGCCTACACCCATTTAGAAACCCCTTCTTCAATGCCCCAAAACATATGTATATTTTGTGAAAATATTCTTGATTAGTTGTTGGATGAACCCATGTGTCAATCTCAACAGTGGTGCCTTCATTACTTCTTTTTAACTCTTTTCTGTAATCCCAGAG
This sequence comes from Platycodon grandiflorus, assembly GCA_016624345.1. Taxonomy (NCBI): domain Eukaryota; kingdom Viridiplantae; phylum Streptophyta; class Magnoliopsida; order Asterales; family Campanulaceae; genus Platycodon; species Platycodon grandiflorus. The sequence continues at coordinate 20,535,399 of CM028365.1, read as the reverse complement.
TTTGGCATAGTGGTCATGTAGGGATCCCAACTCTTCATGAAGCACCCTAGACCTAGCTATAAGGCACATGATCTTACTCACATTCAATTGGTACATATCCATTACATCTTTTTTAAATTCTCTCAACTTCCATTTAGGGTGGCTTAAAATCTTTTGTTGATACATTTTTGCAAGCCATGCAACTGAACAACACCTACTCTTGAATCTCTTCCCACACTGATGGTTTGGAGTAATTGTTTTGATCTCAAAAGTTGTTTCGTCACGAATAGTGCTTGCCTAAATTTCCCAAGTACAAACCTCAGAATTCATACACTTTACATGGACCCTTTTCTTGTCACTCACCCCCATAATGACACTTCACAGCTACTTTCAACATTTTCTGCATTTTAATAAGAAAAAAAGGGGTGGGGAACCATTATCAGACAAACAAAGGTAGTGGGGAAGGGGGACAACTAATTTAATGAAAACAAAGCAATGGAAGGTCAAACAGAATATTAAATTACTAGTGCGGAGACCATATCACAGAAGAACTTAAATAAAAACTTCACAGAATCAATACAAAGATGAAAACATGCATGCAAGCATGTATACAGACACCTCCAAATTTCAGTTTAATCAACATCTACAAACACAAAACCCTAATTTCATGGCATGACATCAAAATCGAGCAGGATAAGTTTAATTTATGCATTAAACCTTAAGTGTGTATCATCAATAACATAAATTAGGGTTTATTCAAAGAAGCCCTAATTTGTATACATGACAGTCAACTCAAATCAGTTAACAAGTGAACATGGAAACGAAGCTTGCCTTCAATGTCGTTTGATTTCAACCAGAACCATGCACTTCTCAGGATTACGAGTCTTCGTCTTGGTTTTTGTCTTCGAAATCAAAAGCTAGATATATAATCTGATTTATCGCACTCTCACTCTCTCGTTTTTCGTCTTGGTTTTTGTCTTCGAAATCAAATGAATCTTTGTTCACGACTAAGTGTGAAAATTGGATCACGTGCACGACATGGGCATAACTAAAGGGGCAGTAATGCCTTTTCATGCGATTCCGTCCATGGAATTAACACCAGTTAGCTTGGGTGACCCTTTTGACTCGAAATGCCAAGTATAGTGATTAATTAGGAGAAAAAATAAGTAGAGTGAGCTTACTGAAAAAAGTTGCAAAGTACAGTGACCAAATTGATAATTAAGCCAAAAAATAATGTTGCTACATTTCAAATCAATTTTTTTTTTACAATTTTAATATTTTATTATTGGTTTTCTTACAAAATAATTGAATTAATATTTCATTATTTTTGTATCATGTAGTCGTATTCATCCCATACAATATCATGAACATACATTAACTTCGAGCACACATTGATTCGATGTCATATTTACATCGTGTCATAGGCAGAGACACAAAACCTAGTACATACATATTATACATACATAAACTGATAGGTACTTCAACATGTATGCCATAAAACATACATCGAATTCATTAGCACTCCCCACCCAAAAAAAAAAAAAAAAAAAGGAATGCACAAAACCTAACCTATTGAACTTAACACTAAACATGAAACAAATTGATTCAACCTCACCTAATGTATCAACCACATGCAAAAAGTTCATACTCATCTGTTGATGGAAGAGAGCCTGGATTGCCAACCTTCTTCTTCGCTTATTTTTCACAAATGATCCTTGTACTTTTTAAATGAAAATGACAAATTTACCCTTGAGCTAATTACGTGAGAGACACGTGCTGGGATTTAATGGCTGGACGGAGAGACCAATTCCGTCGAATGGACACTACAGAGACCATTTAGGTCAATAAAGGACCAATCGCAAAAAGGGCTAAAAGTAAAGGGATCAATTGTGGAGTTTGCCCTTTCTTTTACTCTCTCAGTCCCTAAATTATTGTCATATTTTTTTTTTCGTCCGTCTCAAAATAATTGTCTTGCACACTATACCAATATTAATAATTAAGTCAATTATTTTTTCTTAATCCGTGTATCGAGTCAAACAAGACAATTATTTAAAAATAGAGGGAATACACGATTTAATTTGAAATTCATGATATACTAAGTTCAATTCTCTCTTAAAAAAATTACTCCATAAAATAGAATAATGTACTTGATAATAAGAAGAATAAGGAAAAGAAAAAGGAAAAATAAATAAAATAACTATCCACTTGAAGTGAAACAGTTGGAATGGATAAGGTAGTTAAGCTAGAAACAAAGCTTCTCCCCCTCCCCTCCTCCTCCTTCTCATCCTAATCTTCAATGTTAACAATTCCATGATCATATCTAATTCCGATATTCCAGTCTCATTAATCTTTCTGGCTAATAATATAAATATCATAATCTTCCAATTAATCCAAACCTGAAGAAATATTTATTCAATAATTATGGCACTGCAAAAACAAACAAAGCCGGCGGTGTGCGTTACTGGAGCCAACGGCTTCATTGGCTCTTGGCTAGTCCACACCCTCCTTGACCACGGCTACACCACCATACACGCTTCAATTTTCCCTGGCTCCGACGCCTCCCACCTCCTCTCCCTCCCCGGCGCCTCCTCCGCCGTTAACCTGGTGGTCTACGAAGCCAACCTCCTGGACGCCGACGCACTGTCCAGGGCCGTGGATGGATGCCACGGGGTATTCCACGTGGCGTCTCCATGCACACTCGAGGATCCCGTGGACCCACAGAAGGAGCTTGTGGAGCCTGCCGTACAGGGCACGCTTAACGTACTCGCTGCAGCCAAGCGGAACAATGTGAAGCGCGTGGTTCTCACGTCGTCTATATCTGCCATCGTGCCTAACCCGGGTTGGAATAATGATAAGCCGTTCGATGAGTCTTCTTGGACTGATCTCGATTATTGTAGGTCTCGTCAGGTCTCTCTCTCTCTCTTCCCCCCATTTTTCATTTTGCCTATATTTTTTATTATTTTAATAATTGAATAATGCTAGAGTAATATAATTGATTAAAATTCAAGTATGAAAATAAACATGGCGATAAATGACGCACCCAATTGTGCTAAACGTCGCACATTTTTAATGAATTTTTATAAATTATGACGAAAGTGCCCTTGATTAGTATTATAGTATATAATTAAGATTGAAGTTCATATTAGAGTTCATATTAATGGTATTACCCAATTGTGCTACGTCACACCTTTTTAATGAATTTTTATAAAATATGACGAAAGTGTCCTTGATTAGTATTATAGTATATAATTAGGATTGGAGTTCATATTAGAGTTCATATTAATGGTATTAACAAATAAATATATTGGTACAGTTCGGATAAATTTAATGGAGAATGTACTGTTTATTTACACAAACAAGCCTTTATTATTAATTATAATTAAGATTAGAGTTCATATTAATGTTAATGGCTATTTTACGGTACATTTTTTTCATTTATTTTTATTTTTTTCATTTAATTAAGAATTTTTTTTACTGAAAAATAGAGCCGGCCCGGCCTATAGGATATAGCCGGCCCGGCTATATCCAATAGTACCGGCCCGGCTCTCTCCCAAATGTCAATTTTATTTTTTTAAAAAATAAAATTGTCTTGGCCCTATTCTTTTTATTTTTGCTAACCAATTTTGTATGTTATATTATTTGTATTTAAAATACAAATGATACCTCTTTAAAAAGAAAAAAAAGGCAAAAAAAAAATACAAATAATACTACACACTCTAATTCAATACGTGTCTAAAATAAAATTGTATTGACCCTATTTCTTTTTTTTTTTTTGCTAAATTTTTTATGTTATATTATTTGTATTCAAAATACAAATGATACCTCTTTAAAAGGAAAAAAATGGCAAAAAAAAAATACAAATGATACTAAACTGTTTAAAAAAAATACAAATGACAATAACAATTACAAATTAACAATGTTTTAAAAAAAAAAACAAGGCCAATTACAAATTAACAATGTTTAAAAAAAAAAAGACTGTCCGTCATTTTAAAAAGAGCGGCCACTCTTTTTAAAAATCCCTGATTTGTTGAAGGTTGTGAGAGTGCTGTGAGAGAGAGAGAGAGAGGCGGGTGGGGTGAATAGGGGAGGGCAGATTGGGGGGTCGTGGGGTGGGATTAGTTTAGTTTTTGATTTTTTTTTTAATTAGTTCAAGGGTAGAATAGTAATTTGAGCATAAGGGGTGCAATGTTTAGCACAATCGGGTGCAACCTTTAGCATGGCTCTAAATAAATTACACTCGGGATATGTGCCTGGCTAAAGTAGTTCACACGAATTTGACACATATCATGTGGTAATGTAATGTGGACTTCAAACCTTGCATTAATATACACTTGTTATTAAAATGACCCAAAAATTAAATTTTTTAATTTTAGTAAAAAATTATAAATGGGACGGAACTAATAAACATTCTAACCTTATATCTGGATCTTAAGGGCATTAATGTACAAAAATTAAATTTTTTAATTTTAGTGAAAATTATAAATAAGACAGAATTAATAAACATTCTAACCTTATATATGAATATTAAGGGCATTAATGTACACTTGGTACTAAATGACCCAGAAGTCAAAACTTTTTAATTTTTGTGAAAAACTATAAATGGACACTCAATTAGTGACTGATGAGTAATATAACTTTCAACTATTGAAAAGCTTAAAAAAAAAAAAAAAAAACATTGGTCAAGGTTTAAACAAATTTGACCACAAAAAATCAACATATACATTTTTTTTTAATTTCCTTATGGGGACAGAGGAGTATTATTATAGACCCATTGTCAATAATTCTTAGCTGAATCCTTGTGCTACATCTGACAAAGCCTGAGGAGTGGCTTGTATCAGAGAGGCACATATGAGAATGGTGGGGAACAAAATCAATGGCACCATATATTTCTTTGGCCTTGGTGTGGGGAATATGAGAGTTGAACATGGCCGTCCTTGGTCAGTCTCTATCAGTTTGTGGCCAAACCTGTAAATGTAATCATATTGGAATTTCTAATTAAAGGGTTAAGATATGATAATCAGTTTTAATTAAAGAATGAAGATTAAAGAAGAACACGCTTGTGTTGCTGTTTCTGAAATATATGTAAGGAAGTCAGTCCAGGTACCTAGGAGCGTTTATGAATTCGGTTTTTAAAAATAAGGTGAACATATGAACTAAACGAAAATATGTTTGCCCTTTTAATACTTTGCTTGACACTAGTGCGCTATGCTGTTAGAAGCCATCCAAAAGGAATTGAATTGCTTAACATCGATCACCCATCATTTTTCTATCAAAAAAAAGTCCGATTTGTATGCTTCACTAGACATAATCTTGAGTTTCGAACAGTTTAATGCAGAGTAGTATATCATTGTAAATACAGCACACAAATTATTAGTTTGAATTGAATGTTTATATAATTTTATTGGTGCCTGTGATAAGGAAGATGAATGGTGACGTGCTGTAGCATCATAAATTTAAGGTCGTATTTTTTAACAAAACTTAACCAAGTAAGGTTGTGCTATCCCGAGTTTAAACTTTTAATGCGACAGAAATGGTATCCGGTGTCAAAGACACTGGCGGAGAAAGCTGCATGGGAATTTGCTGAGAAGAATGGATTGGACGTTGTAGCAATTCATCCGGCAACTTGTCTAGGTCCACTTTTACAACCCAGTTTGAATGCAAGCTGTGCTGTATTGCAACAGCTATTGCAAGGATCAAAAGATACTCAGGAATATCACTGGTTAGGGGCTGTGCATGTCAAAGATGTTGCCAAGGCGCAAGTACTTCTATTTGAAACTCCTGCTGCTTCTGGGAGATACCTTTGCACAAATGGCATATATCAGTTTGGTGATTTTGCTGAGACCGTCTCGAAACTCTTCCCTGACTTTCCAGTTCACAGGTTTGTATTTTAACCTTAGTATTGTCTCTCTTCCATTCCTTTTGGATCTCTCTCTCTCTCTCTCTCTCTCTCTCTCTCTCTCTCTCTCTCTCTGCTGCACACGTCGATGCCTTTCTTCCACAATCCCCAAAATAAAAAAGAGAGGTTTTAACTATTCCATTAGTTTCTCTCAAAGAGTCCACGTTTGCAAGTCAAACCTTTGATGGATAAAATTGGTTTGTCATAAATACCCTTCATTTTATGAACTATAGTAGTTTTCTTAGTTTTAAGTGTTTCATAGATGTGATGTTGGGAAATGATTCAAGTAGTGGGTGACTAAGAACGATTGTCGGTGATCCCACTTGAATGTTTACTAAATCACCATCTGTTGCACTTTGACATGGTTATCTTTCAATGCCTCAATTTGAAAGCACTCAAATGTCTATCCTTTGTCATGTTACCTTATCCTCTGGTGTTAATGGCAGAAACTTCTGCCGTTGGCCTTTTTGTTTTTGAACCATTCTTTAGATAAAAGGATCCTTTTCTTTTTCTTACGTGGGCTCATGTCCGCTTTTGGTTTTGTAGATGCTCCTCTTATTCCTCTTAACATGCCCACTCCTGTCAACAATACATGCCTCTTTACATTGCTTGGCCCAGAAACTCCACTAGAAGAGTTTAGGTAGTTGCAGTAGTTTGTAGATAGTTTCTCAATTATTGCTCCTCTTCTATGCTTTTGTGTTGTATAACCCTCTTTTTTAAGGATGCTCTCAACTTGACCTTGTCGAAGCTTTACGATTCAGATACGCTCCAGTATTCCCATAGAAGCTTCTTATTTAAATGACAAAGTACTTATCTGGCATTTGTTCACATGCATTTGTTTACCCCCAGGACTTGAAGTGAAGGAAAAGATATATATGCTGGTTAGTTTATTTGTATAGATGAGTTGAGCTATGTTTCATTGGATTAGATAAATTATGGGTAAGTGTCGGGCTGGGTATCATCCATCCATTCAAAAAAGTGACAGCGCAGTACACAAGGCTCCCACCATTGCCAGGATTGAGAATATATAACATATGCGCCTTATCCCCATAAGCAGAAAACTTGTTTTCGTAGTTCAAACTAGTGACCTCCAAGCCACTATGGAGTAACCTTTAGTTGTTGATATGACGAAAAAATTTCTCAGAAATAAAAACGGTGGTTTGATTAGGAGAGCAAACATTGGAAGCCCTAGTCCTATAATTATTTATCATCGCACATGACCCTAGTGCATTAACTATGTACAGAAATTGTTATGGTTTACGTCGACCAATGTCGTTGTGATTTATTTTCTTGATGCTGCTATGCTTTGAGGACGATAGTTAGAGGAGATATCTCGGTCACTCTCAGATGGATAATGATGTGTATCAGTAGATATTCTGCTTTTTCCAGCTTCCCATGTGCCTCTTTGAAAGGTTACCGAAATGCATTTTAGTTTACTTGGCTTGTCAAGAATACTAGTTCTACTTTTTAACTAAAAATGGGAAGACCTTTGTTTCGATGAGAATAAGCCTCTAGTCTGATCAATTACTGATTTCCCGTTCCCATGAGTTTGGTCTTTTCAGCTTATATATAATTTTTCCATGAATTGGATGGATTGATTGCATTCATATCTAGAATTATGTTTACTACTTTGCGCACAGATATATAAACTGTATATCATCATTATTGATGTTATTTTAAAAAATTCATTTTGCGTACAGATTTACGGGGAAAACACAACCAGGTTTGATGTCTTGCAAAGACGCTGCTAAGAGATTGATTGATCTTGGACTAGTCTTTACAACTGTTGAGGAGGCAGTCAAGGACACAGTGGATAGCCTCAGAGCCAAAGGCTTCCTGCAGGGACAGTAAATATCACTCTCTTCTAAGTCGTTTGAGAGTATTTGGGCAACGGAAATGTCATTACCAATGTATATATAGCTTATGCCAAACCAACTACAGCTGTGAATTTCAATTACCGTAGCATCAGCCTTCTGCGTTTGTTTTCTGCTAAACTGGCTGTATTTGCTTTTGGCAATATTGCTGTTAGTTACCTTTATGTTAAGTACAATAATAAGGCCCACATTTGTTTCTCTTTCGCGTTTACTTTAATCGAGTATGAATCTTAACTCAACCACGCATAATGATAAATGTGAAAATTGTCTTGTAGCTTCTGCAACACCATGCTGTAACATGAGCGAGAATCAGAACGCTAGCTCCAAAACTTTGGTCAAAATTGTAGTATAAAATGTACAAAACCTCAAAGTAATAACATAATTAACCTTTTTAAATCAAGAACAGAGAATGTAGATGGCTGGTGAGCTAATGCATCAGATTAAACACTGACTTTGTCCATTTGGCTATATGTTAAAAACTTTAGCCTTGTCCCCGCACGTGATACAGGGACCATATGAGTTTGGGAGTCTGTTCTTGTCACCCATAACCAGCATATTTAGCCATAGTTTGTTTAAATGATTGTTAAACTTTTATTACTCTGGCTTTTCTTGTTAGTTTTCTATTTCCCATCTAATCTCTATCTTTCTATTTATATATAATGTGTGTGTGTGTGTGTGCGTGTTTGCAGTTCAGAGATAAAAAGAAAGATTCTTTTTTTCTCTAAAAGAATTGCAAGGGTTGAGGAGTGGGGAGGGTGATGCACATGGAGTGTTGATGCTTTTATGTGAGAGTAAGGGAAATAGATGGAAGGGGTTGCGAGTTGTAATCATGGAGGTTCTTCTGGCACTGAGCATTTCCATGTGCATCAATCACGTCGGCCCACTTTGCATTATTTTACACTTCCATCACTATAATCTAAGACCTGTACTTTCTTGTCCCTCTTTTTTCTCTCCTCTCTCTACCATATAAATCCATCTCTTCATCTTTCTTATTTCCAGCATTAGTTGAAGATTTTTTGCAAGTTGAGTTTGTTGATACGATGAGGAACAGTCCGGTGCCTTGCCATCGATCCTGGTAGGTAACTAGTTATGTATCTTCATTCTGATTAGTTATATTGATATCGTTCCATTCGTTTTATTCTCTTGTTTTTTATTGTTTTGTGAAGGTCGATTAGTGAGGACTCGTTGAGAAGGTATGTGGTCTTTGCGAGTGAGAGCTGCATTCAAGAGTTGCTCTCAGCGTCAGACTCGAACAGGGCTGGAAATGGCAGTGATGGGTGGAAACTACTTGCTTTTGAGAACGGCGTTGAGATATCTAGACAACGGTCTGGATCGTTTCACACTTTTCGCAGCCGTTGGTTACTGAAAGCAGTCTCTCCACAACAATTCATCACGGTGGCCAATGCCATAGATGCTGCCAAGGTAAACACACAGCCGCACCCTTCAAAATAGGTGTACTAAACATCATTTTTAAAGAAGTGAAATATAGAAACATATATACAATTGTAACCCTGACTTCAAGGATGAAAAGTTCACTTTTGTCCTAGCATTTTCCATCGTCTTTGGCAACTATATAGCTTGGATAAAAAAAAACAAGGCCTAATATTTTCTTTTCTTTTTTATTTTTTTATAATTAAGACTAGGCTATGTGTTGATGATTTTAATGAACTAACTTGGGTATTCACCCGCTATGAGCAGCAATGGGACCCTGATTTTGTAGAAGCAAGTTACATAAAAGATCTTGAAGATAATCTCAGTATAATTCGACTAAAGTTTGGAGAGAGCTCTAAGCCTCTGTTTAGAAACAGAGAGTTCATCGTTTATGAACGACGAGAAACCATGGACGACGGCACTCTGGTAAATATTTTTGCCTAAGACTAGCTAGTACAGCCGTTATTAAATCTACGTAAGAGCTGAGGGAAAGTAAAAATAAATTTGCAGGTGGTAGCGGTAGCTTCACTGCCAAAAGAGATAGCGGCAGGATTGCAGCCAAAGCAAAATAATTCTATAAGAGGACTGCTACTACAGTCGGGATGGGTTGTAGAAAAGCTTGAAGACGATTCCTGCATGGTCACTTATGTTGTTCAGGTAAAATCAACTGCAGATCGAGAAGTGTTTATTCTTCTGTGTCTACATAGAAGTATTAGAGTAAAAAAATGAGATACACTAAAAGATATAGATACAAAACCAATTGGCAACTGTTTAATGTTCAAATTTAGCATCCCATTACTTAGTGTTGGGACCTTCGGACTACATAACCGATACGCAGTTGCCGACCTATCTTGTATCTAATCTTGTGTATCCATTTTGTTACATCGTGTAGAGATATTGGAACACGTCGCTCAATTAGAGCCCGTTTGGTGTAGTGTTTTGAAAACGCAGCGTTTCTAAAACGCAGATTATTTAAAACGCGGCTTTTTTCTTTATAAATGTGTTTGGGATATTATGTCAAAACGCTGCTTTTTATTCCCTACTGCATTTTAAAATCTGCGTTTTGGGAAAAAGCTAGGAATTCCAGCGATTTAAAACACAGCAGCGTTTTTTACCGCAGCATTGAAACGCTAAGTTAAGGAATAAGCTGCGTTTTGGCCAAAACGCGCTAACAAACGGGCTCTTAGTATTTCTTTTTAAACCGACAAGCGCATGTTTTCTTATCCTTTCTTTTTGAAATGTTATTTTTACTACCTGGATTTGCTCGTTACTTTAAATAATAATGAGTTCCATTCTTACATGAACATCATTGAAAAATATAAAACATTCTAATATTATAATAGAGTCAATTTTTCTTAATCTGCATGTCTAAGTAGAACAGACTGTCTTTTAATATCAAAGGGCTTACTTACATATATAAAAAAGCATCAAAGTGTATGTACACTTCAACCATTGATGCCATTTTAATGGTGGACCTAAGCATAAGCTAGCGGGGGGCCAAACTTTTCAAATATATTTCAGTAAGATGACATTATAATTAGAAACTTTGTAATTATATACAACTTGGGCCCCCCAAAAATTTGAAAGCATTCAAAAATAAATTATTTTTAATTTTATTGTCATTATTACTCTTGAGTGTGGCTCATGTCCATAAACTTTAGAATAAATTAGACAATAATTAATGCTTACTAATACGACTGGTGTTTACTTTCCTCATTAATCTTTTGAATTCATCATTTTTGGTCCCCCAATAGTTGGGTCTGAGTCCGCCGCCCCCCTGGCCATTTCAGTCATTAAAAAGACATGTTATACTCCTTTCGCTTTACTCAAAGCATACTTTTTTGTTATTATTATTTTTAGACGTTTCACTCGATCAAAAATTGATCGTGTAATTCCTGTAACTATCGAACCATTAGTTCCACCCCTTACTTCTAAGGGTGCTTATATATTTCTAAAATACTGTATTTGATTTTCAAATATAAAATCCTTGACTAGAAAAAAGAAAATATGTATATTTCATCTTGTATTATAATCCTGGCTCATTTCAATATTTATGATAAATTTTTTAAAATTTATCATGTTCGTCGATATGAAATTATTTTGGGCTTCAAATCTTCTGTCACACTCCATATCACATTCCGTATCCCACTTAATTTTAGCCTTACACGTGTACATGTTATTTTAGTTTGTCTTCTTTTTACAATTTTTATAAGGAAACATGTAGGACTGAGATTTAATGGGAGAGAGTGTGATAGAGAGTGAGATAGAAGATTCTAAGGCATTATTTTGTAGGGTTTTGATAATAAATGCCGTACGTTTATCTGTTTTTTATGATGAAATGCAGTTGGATCCAGCTGGATGGTTGCCCAAGTGCTTTGTGAATCGGCTCAACACAAAACTGGTTATGATAATCGAAAATCTTAGGAAACAAGCTCAAGCTTCTTGCTCAACTAGCCCTGTTACTGTTAGCACTGGTTCTTCTCTTACATGATGATCAAACACTATTATCTTAATAAAAACCAAAAACCTAAAAGTAATACTATTACAGTGAAACACCTCTCTCTCTCTCTGTATCTCTCTCTTCGTATCGGTATGGTGGTTCATTTGTGTAGACTTATGCACATCTTAAGTTAATATACTATTCTAGACGAGTTCAAATACACATCCTTACGCTCGGCCTATGCATTTGGGTAGGAGATTGGATCACATGAAGTGAATCCCCAAGTAATTTCTAAAGTAAAATTCTTAATTGGTTTACATAAGCATAGAGAAAATTAATAAAGGGCAAAATTCGGGCCAGTCATATTTAGACAATTTTTAACTGCTAAAGTCGACTATAATTATTTTTAACCGAAAAAGGTGTGAGAATCTCGATCCGATCCTGTCGGCCTCGTTAATAAAAAACGAGCGGTTTTTGAATATATGGACAAGTGTTTTGAGTACACCTGGGTCTCGTTATGGACTCCCAAAAAATGTTATAAATGTGTAAAAACACATTTATATAAAAATACAGAGTCGTCACACTGTTTATAAAGAAAATGAGAGAAAAACTAAGATTGTGGGTTCGGGTGCTAAGTTACGAGTTGGGAAGGGGTTAGGCACCCAACTCGCCCTTCGGTCTCCAAAAATTGCATGCTCGATAAATAAATGTTACGAGTTGCTACGCGATGAAAATAAATAATAAAATGGGTTACGGAGATCTACATCTCCGTTCATGTAAACAAATTTACATGAATTCCAAGCTTAAACCATGGATTAATTTCAAGAACACAATCTAATAACTCAAAAAACGTAAAATGAAATAACAAGAACACAATGATTGAATTATGAGATTTGGAGGTTGAATTTATACATATTTACATACCAAAATCATCAGAGCATGTTTATTTACATATTTACAATCTCATTTAAGCTATTTACATGTCTAAATTGAAAAAAAACTAAGGAACCGAAGGTTATTACCTTCGGTCGTTTTACAGAGATTCGAGCCAAGTTCTAAGCTGTTGATTCGTGGTTTGTGCTTCCCCTGCTTCCAATACGAGAAAATGAAGACTTACGTTTTGTTTGTGTTTGAGTGTGTGTTTATTGCTGTGTTGCTGCCGTGTATGTGTGAGAGAGAGATTGAGTGCATTTGTCTTGTGAGAGAGCTTCTTTTTCTTTGGTTGAAAGGGAGTATAACTCTCCTCTCCAAGTTTCAATCCCAGCTTGTAGCAGAAGTGTCACTGATATTTTGGCCGTCTTCATCTTCTTCATGTCATTAGGAAGCTGCGGTGTGAATAGGAGGAGCTATGGTGTGAACGGAGGGAGACATCAATTGAGTGTTGCGCATAGAATGAGACCTGTTTTGGTCTTCTTTTGTGCGTTGCGCACTAAAGGAGTCTTCCTTGGCATTTTTGGACTTTTACGCTTAGAATCTTCTTCTTTCATTCTTTATTTTTCAGGTCCCTCATCAATTTTTTAACACGTACGCATTGCATCGGCTTTCAGAATACAAAAACAAAATAACCCTCTTCACTTCAAAATACACAGCAAAAAAAATCCTCTTCACTTCAAACAGAGCAAAAAATCTTAAAACCCTTCGAAAATTTTGCAAAAACTTTTGAAAACATTATCGTGAGTTACTATCAAACAGAGAAAAAAAATGTCTTCTCAACTACAAAAGAGCACCGAGAAGAAGGCAACAATCACCAGAACCAACAAAAATGAAGTATCAAGTTAGTATTGCTGAATATATTTTAGGATTTCAAAAACAGAGCATAAATGTCCTGAATATTGTTTGTAGGGTTTCAAATTTGGTGGTATGGAGATGCTAAGGAAATGTGTGCTTGAGAAGTATAGCACACATTTTCGGTGCATCGTCAATGTACATATGCATTGTGATGTACAAAAGTAGTTCATCCCGGTGAACAATTGATGCATCACGATGAATAACATGTGCATCATGTTTTACTTCTTTATTGTAATTTTTCAGTTGTGTGACTGTAACAAAAAATATACGTGTTATGCAGGTATGAGGACTAGAACAGTATACAAGTCAAGTATGTAGTCCCTAATTGACCAAATAAAAAGTATTAGTTTCAGGGAAGATCATCTAACAGTATTGAAAAAGACACCATTCTGGTACATAATAGATAGCATCCTAGGCAAAAACGTACTGCGTAATCATTTTTAAAAGGATGACGCAATAATAAGGAGTATTGCAAAAGGACTTGGGTCCTTCCAAATCGCTGGACAAATATTAAAGCTTAGGGCAAAAGATGCCAAACTTATTTTTGGAATTAAGGATGGTGCAGAGGAAATCAACATCTCTTTTTACAAATTAGAGCGCACTGATTTCCTTGAAAGATGCTTCTCTGAAAAGATATCTAAACAAACAAAAGACATCATGCTAAAGCCAAAAATGATCCTTGATAAAATCAAGGAAATGATAGACAGTGTCTAACAAATCGATGTCAACTGTGTGGCTGGGTTGACGACACTGCTTGTCCTCACAACGTTGCTGGCGGCGACCAAGACCTCCTATATACCTTGGGCGTACACGTACCTTATCTCCGACATGAACAAAATATCAAACTACAATTGGTCAAAACATGTAGTTGATATGCTGTTGGAGAGCTTGAAAACAACAACTAATCAAGGCATCGAAAGATATGTGCTGCTGCTCGTGGACAAGTAAGTGCAGCTCAGGTCGTAGGTAAGACGCTTCACCTGCAACCGATAAGTCGTGGGTTCGAGTCACCAAGGGGTAAGTGGGGAACCACTATTGATCCTAATTTCAAAAAAAAAAAAAAAGAAAAAAAAGTGATGCTGCTCGAGGTAAATTTAAGTTCATTTGATATTATTATGTATAATTTCTGTGTATGATGCATGTAGATTTGGTCATATTAACAGTGTTCAATTTATGTATGCAGTACTGGTTGTGCGAGCAGAGCGACATCGTGTTCCCGACACGCCAAAAATATATCTCAAGATTTGTCAAATGAGATTTGTCAGGGCTGTTGAGATAACTCGGTGAAACAAATTTCATGGCGATCATGAACACCAGGTAAGTGGTTATATAAAAAATGGTACATTAGTTTACTATTAGAAATAACAACATTAAACTTGCGATGCACAAAAGTGTGCATCACGATACACAAAGTTGTACTTTAAAATTACTGTTATTGTGCAACTTTTATTGTCCATGCATAATATTGTACTGAAGTACAAATAGTACACTTCCGATGCACAAAAGTATGCATCACGAAGCACACAATTATACTAAAGAGGTACTGTTTTTGTGCATCGCGATGCACAATTTTTTTTTCTATGCACATTCTCTAAAAAATTTACATTTTTTATGTTTTTGCAGAGGTTTAGGGGTGTTTTGAAAATAACACAGGATGAAAAAGCCCTCCTCTGGGGACAAGGAAGAAATGAGATGGATATCCTTCTAGAGGCTGTTGTGATGGATGCTGCCCTCCAACAAAACGAAGTCAATTCACCTCATCCAACTGAAGCTGTGGATGCAAATCCACAACCTAAGCACTGCTTCAGAAGCTGCAAGAACATATGACATAGTTGACCAAGACACTACAATGAACGTTGTCAGAGCTGTTATGGATGAAAAATTATCCACAATCGAAGCCAAGGACAACAAAATTGAGATCCTTAGGTTAGAATTGGCTGGAAAGGATGCACAAATTGAAACCATGGTCAAAGTAATAGATAGTCTGAGATCTGAAATAACAAAGACACAAGAGCAATAAAATGTCAGACTAAATGAACAAAATGCTCAAATTGAAGAACTCAAAAGGCTGCTATTACAAAATACTGAAGAAAATCAAATGATGAAAAATGAGAAGCAACAAGCCCTCATATCAAATGCAGTGAAAAAAGGAATGAGGATGAGGTGGATAAATTGGAGGGTGCAGCAAATGAAGCGGTGCATGAACGTAAAAAATGGACCAAGACTCCTTCTTCATTGGCCAAAAGAGTACAAAATCGAAATGACCTGAAGAGGAAGAATCCAGATGACTCCTGTACCGACGATGCAGCAGAGCTTATAAAGATGAAAACGAACAAATCAAAAAAAGAATAATCTCCCCAATCCTATTGAACTAGATCCTATATCTAAATCGAATCTGGCCAAACTTTACGAAATGATGATGGAGAACAGTAAGTCAAATTTTAATAACATAACATTATTATCTGTATTGCGTGAATTCCTTATTAATAAGGTCCTCAAGCTTTTACAGGACATTTGTTTATATGGGTGGGGATATTAAACCAGTTGTTCGTTATTTTGATATCCAAATCTTATTGACACACAAAATGCTGGAGAACAACTATTCCAATTTTCACACATTGATATTGCTTTCACATGAAAAAAAGGATATCAACATTACACTTACGATGCACTTAAAATGTGTGTATTGCGTTGCACAATTTTATACTAAAAAAGTACTATTTTTGTGCATCGCGATGCACAACCAACCTTTATTTCACTTGCGATGCACAAAAGGTATGCATCGCGTTGCACAAATTTGTACTAAAAAAGTACTAATTTTGTGCATCGCGTTGCACAACCTTTATTTTTTGATGCATCATATTGTATTTAAATGTATTGTTTATTAAATTTAATGAATAAACCAGTTTCATATGCAATGTTATTTTGTTTTTCTCAGCTATATAACTTGCTTTTCTTGTTTACAGCACATCAACGTTTGGACGTTGATTGTGGAAAAAGTTATCGAAGAGAAAAAGAAAGACATTTCCGGAATGATTTTTAATTCTGCTTGTTGGGTATATTATTATAATCTTAATTATTTACTATATAAGTTTCTTAATTAATTGTTGTAAACTAAATCTGTATGCGTTACGTTATTTAATTGTACGTGGCACGACAATAAACCGTCGGCATGTTCAAAGAGGTGACTAAAATGCATGTCGACGACAAGTTGGAGGAGGCTAAACTATAATCTATTAATCTTCCCAATAAACACACCAGGGTAGGGTGATGTGTAGACTGGTAATTGCTTGCATTGGACCCTGCTGGTCATCTATGAGAATGATAATAAATGGATCCTCTACAACTCGTCCATCAATAAAACAGAAAAAGACTAGCACTTGGAAATGGCTAAAATACTGGTGAATAATGTACCACTGTCTCTATTAAAAATACAACAAATAATTAACTGATACTTATTGTTGAATAATTTTCACAACAGACATAAAAAATCAAGGCATTGATCAATGTATTGCCATTAACGCGATACCAATGATTAAGCCAACTACAAGATGTCTACCCAATAAGCACATGTAAAACGTCACCCCAACAAGCAGTTGGAAGTGATGACTACGAGGTGATCGTGTGCATGTTGATGGAAGCATTGCTCCGAGCCAAGAAATTACCGACGCAAATTGACTCTAGTGAGTGTGCAAAGCACAGGGCCAAAATGACTATTGCAATAATTTTGTATGGAGAAAATGTTTAAGAAACAATACTTTTTTATTTACAACATTACATTTTTAGTGTTATTCCTCTCATTTTATGAATATGTGCTGATAAACATTGTGTAATTTATATCTTTTTTAAAATTTACGTTTGCGATGCACAAAGTTGTACTATAAAAGTACTGTTTTTGTGCATTGCAATGCACAAACCTTTATTCCCGATGCACAACTTTTTAAACTTAACAAAATTTTGTACATCGTTTAAAAAACTCTTTCAAATTCTACAAGAAGGATAAATGTCTCTTAGAATTCTACAAGAAGGATAAAATGCATTTTCAAATTCTAAAAGAAGTGACCTGTCCAATTTTGTGCATCGTTTAAAAAGAACCACCATTGATATGATAAATGCCTTTTTGAATTCTACAAGAACTGACTGTCCAATGCTTGTTAAACGATACAACCTTCTAATTAGGTATAAATATGGGGCGTACCTTGATATTGTTTAAACAAAATCCACCAGTAAAAACTAAAAAGCAAATTAGAATTTTGTAATAACATTAGGAATTAATAAAAAATTACAATTATTACAGTTGACGATGCACAATATTATACTTCACGATGCACAAATTTATAATGAAATAGTACTGTTATAATTGACGATGCACATTTTCTTAACACAAATTATATTGAAATAGTACTATTATACTTAACGATACACAAAATTATACTTGACGAGACACATTTTTTAACACAAATTCACAAATTACATTGACATGCACACGATGCACATTTCTTAACACAAAATCACAAATTACATTGACGATGCACATATCACACATATGACGATGCACAAAATACCCTTAAAACGTTATATGTTGTTACGGGAGTAGTTTTGAAACAAATAGTAAATTTATCACTTAAAATAGATTTAAGCGATTGAAAACAAATATAGTGGAGTTAAGCAGTTGAAAATTGTTGAAAGTGGACCGACCCGCAATTTTTCCAAAATTAAAATTGCTTGAAAAATTATAAAGTTTTCTCTTTCCGTAGACGTGGATCAATCAAAACCATTTATTTTAGGGTTTACTTTGGGAGAGCTGATATCACATTTGGGAATACTTCCTTGGGCGGTTTTAAAGGTGCATTCTCACGCTTAGGGGTTGATCACGCCAAATAAGTGGGTGACCACGTCAGATTGTTCAAAAGAAGTAAATGTGGAATATCACCTTGTATTTATAGCTTAGAGAATGTATGTTGGAATCCATCCAAATCGCCATGTGTTAATAGGGGATTGGTTCTGCGGTGGAAGAGTATGGTTAGTAATTAGGGAAATAAATGGAGAGATCTACCCTTCTTCTTTTTTTGGGAACTGTGCAAATCTCCACAACCTCCATGCTATGTGGAAAATCGTATGAAGGTTGACCAATGAGATGACGATAACACTTCGAGGAATAGCGTTGAAGGACTGCTATCATAAATGCAACATTAAGTACGACATTAAATGCGCTGCCGAGGATCCCAAACCTCGACTTCCATCTAGGTAGTTTGGGTAGAAGCTGTAATGTAACTCAGGCTGGGAAGCGTTCTTCGAGCTCTCCCGGTGCTCGCGAGGAATATATAGGTGTCTTGAATCGGGTCTTGAGGAAGTTGAGGAGGCCGCCAACTCTATGGACCAAGCTAATCCTTGGCCTATGATAGGTATAGTTCATTATGATCCTCGGCTTGGGTTAGGGTATCCTCGATCATTATTTGGTCGAGCATCTGGGGATGATATTGGTCACTCTTTCGGCTACGCCATCATATGGAGTGGTGGGACCATGCTAAATAAGATGATGAATTCTATTGGATCCCATCTAGGATAACAATTTTTTACTCACACTCGATCCACTAACCATCCATTTTACCCATTAAAAACAACCTATTGGATTAACAAATTAAGCACTCAATATTGTAATGAGTTTTAAATGGACAACCCGTTAAGTACCCAATACTGTAATGAGTTAGGTTTTAATCCGACAGCCTAGTGAGTTACTCAAAAACCAATAATGTTTGAAAGTAACTTAGTAAAATCTTTTGATCGGCTTGATGTAAAATAGAGTAAATAAAGAGATGAAAAAAACAATTTTGAAGGTACACTCTTATATTATTCTATTTATCTTCAATAAGTTTTTTAAGGAAAAACTAAACTGAACTTAACTATATTATGGCTATATTAACATATCTAAAGTCGATTTTAATTAGAATCAAGTTCCTTTGTCTAACATCGTGTTAAATTTATGACGTTAAGTTAAAGTTGTGACATGTGACCTCTTTTTTAAGATAAAATAATAAAAAATGTAATGGTTGATTTTTGAAACCCTACCAAGTCCCAAATTAACTACTCTATATAATTCCATCAACCCCCCTTCTTGAGTCCACCGCCATCGGTCTGCCGACATCTCTCTCTAAAAAAAAATTTTCTATTTTATTTTGGGTCGTTAAATGCTTCTTTTATTTATTTAAAAAGTTTTACAACACCAAATATTTATAGTTTTGTTTATTTAAAAGGTTTTACAACACCAAATATTTATAGTTTTGTTTGACTCAATAAATAGATTGAAAAAACTTACAATATTCACTTACAAAGCGAATGAAATACCACTATGCTACGAAGGCTTTGATAAAATATTTATTCAGAAGGTGATAACATTTTTTTTGTTTTTTTTGTTTTCGTTAATAATTATGAGAGGAGGGGACCCATCAACTAGATAAGTATCAAATTAGGAGTAAAATGATATATATATATATATATATATATATATAAAACATTCCAAAGATAAAAGTAAATTTTTTTTCTGGAACCAATTAAAAAGAAAAGCTCTTTCTAAGAATGGAGAGAGTACCATTTTAATTACGAGAGGAAAAAAAAAATAGATGAATTAATTTAACACTACTCCATTAAACAAAAAGTTATCAAAAGCCTCAATATAATTATTTTAGAACCAACGAGAAACTTTATTAATTCTTTCTAATCCATTGAGATGTATCGAACAATTCGTGAATTTTGTTTAGTTTCAGTTCCAATATCCCCCGTGATCCAGCATTCCTTAAACATATAAATGGACAAATACACCAACGAGCGTAGATCAGCTGATTAAGTAGTTGTTCTACTTTAACTATATGTTTTGAGTTCGAGATTTATGAAAATGCAGCTGTGTTAAAATTTTGTTGGGAGAGCTTTATGGTCCGGCTTGACTCGAAGGATTAGTTTTGGGTTTTCGGCCCGGGGACACCTTTGGGAAACCAAAAAAAAAAAAAAAAAGAAATGGACAAATATAGTTAAAACTCGATTAATTAATAATATCTCTTAAATAATAATTATGGTCAGTCCCGACTTGGAGACAACGTGCTAAATTAATAATTCACTAAATTTATAAGATAATACATATTTGATTATTTATAGAGAGCTCATGTGTTATATAAATTAATAATTTCTTATATATTACATAATACATTAGTGATTTATGAAGACTTCATAAAAAATGACTCGATTGTTTTTTGTTATTCGTTGACATTGATGTCACCTTGAATCTCATCTCTAGTTTTTATTATTGTCGTAAGAAATTCTGGTGTAATTTTCTCATAGTTTAAAAAGAAATTATTCAATGTGATCGACGCTTCGTTTCACGAAAGAGGCTCTATTGTAGAACTTTTATTTTCATTTTCATCATCTTTATATATAAATTAATAAAATATAAATTAAAAATTATTAATTTATCAATATATTAATAGTTGGTTAAATTAATAATATTTATTGGTTCAAAGGATATTAATTTATAGAGTTTTAATTGTACGATCATGCATTTCTTATAGTAAGAATATTATATAGTACGTACTACTCCCTCCGTTCCAGCCAAAGAGTTCACTTTCCTTTTTTAAAAGTCAACATATGACTAAATCAAATCAAAATTTTACACACTTTACTTATGCTTTAGGAAATAAAATTTTATTAATTAAAAACTATTTTAAGAATACTATGAATTGCAACTTTCAAAACTTTGTAAAAATCATTAAATTTATGTTAATTATCGGTCAAATTTCAACTAAATTGATCGAAAAAAATTAAAACTGGACTCTTTACCTGAAACGGAGGGAGTAAATTTTTGTGTGAATATGTTATATCGTTTAGTGAATAATTTATGCTAAAGCAACTTTGGGTCGTTGAATTTGCTTTTATGCGTTGGATTCGTTCTAACCATTAATTTCTAGGATTAATCATTGATGTAGTCTATTAACAAATCCACTTTATTTACTAAATGAACTGACGACTTATTCGCTAACTTATGCCTCCACTCCACGTCGGTTCCCGCCGACACTCCACTCTCCCTGTTATTGCGTGGCATAACTTGGGACTTAAACACCAACATAACATCTTGTGTGTGTGTGTGTGTGTGTGTGTGGGGCTTAAAACTATCATCTAGTTTTTTTTTATTTTTATGTGACATATTTAAACAAAAAAATTTCTTAAAAGAGTTGCGAAACTCTTTTTAAAATATTTTTCAGATGTGACAGTTTTTTTATAATTAATTACAAAAAATAAAAAATTACTATATACCGTAACTGATTGACGTGGATGGAAAAACATCCTCAGGTGATCCTCTATGTTTTCATTGAAAAAGTTTTTTTTTTTTTTTTAAGAAAAATATACTCCCTCCGTCCCTAAATTATTGTTTTCATTTTCTTTTTTATCTGTCCTAAAATAATTTTCTTGTTTAAAAACTTTCTTTTTTAGGACATCATATTTACCATTTCACTCTTACTTTTTCTCCTACTTTAATTATAGGTCACATATATATGGGCATTAAAGAAAATTATACATTATACCAATATTAATAATCAAGTCAATTATTTTTTCTTAATCCATGTGCTGGGTCAAACAAAATAATAATTAAGAGACGGAGGGGGTATATCTTTCCTATGTGTCTGATATTTTTTACTAGATAAATAATTACATCAGAAAAACTCTTAACTTGGAACTTAAACATGAATGAGTTAGTGACGTGTTAGTTATTTGACGTAACAGAGTGTTCAAGTTTGTATATTCTTAACTGCTCCAATTCCTAATATTAATAAACATTATATACAAATCAATCTTTATCCATTTTTATAGAATCTTAGTAACAGTAATGTATTCCCCATCTCCTTGAATCACTGAGAACAAACTTTATACAATCCTCTAGTAGCTTATCGTAGCTAAGAGATGATCTTCACCAAATTGGGTCAGAATGTAGCCCGATCCGAAGGCAATTAGATGTCTCAATTCAATACTGACTACCTACCCGGACCCGGACCGGAAAGGGCTAAATATAGCCAATTATGGCCCTAGACCGAGAAGCTATTTGTAAGGGACTCTCTCAGTCTCAAGTTGATTTTGGGTTGTGTTCGAGTCCTCCTCAGCTTCTTCATCAAAGAAGACCTCCTGAAATCTTGGAGCAGCTTCCTGAATTCTTAGCAGGAGAAAAGCTTTTTCTTTCTCCTTGCCATTAGCCACATGCCCTCTCAGTGGTTATAGTATGGATGGCTTGCTGGTGTAGGTACTCATCATCTCCTTAGCCTCAGTGAGGACCATCTGCCTCTTTCAAGGAGCGAACTAAGACCTTTCCAAATCTTGGTACCAATGGAGGCCTTAAAGGGTACTCCTAAACTTTTTATTATTTGCAATAATCATCCTTCATAAAATGAATCATTTGCTTTGTCAGTGTGTCATGGGCCTCATGGCCCCCAGGCAATTTAAATCTATAACAACCCCCACCTTCATGAAATAATACTAGTATTTGTTTTGTAAGTGTATCAAGGTCCCCTCGAAATTCAACTTAGAGCCCGTTTAGTGCAGCGTTTTCAAAACGAATGATTTTTCAAAACGCAACTTTATTCTTATAAATGTGTTTGAGATATAGCTTCAAAACACAATTCTTTTTTTCCTATCAGCGTTTTAAAACTCGCGTTTTGGGAAAAAAAATGGAAATTTTAGTGTTTTAAAACGCAACTGCGTTTTAAAAATGCAGCTTTTTCTGCCACAGCATTGCACAATTTTTGTAAATAAGCTGCATTTATCACTATATTTTGGCCAAATACACGACCAAACTAGCTCTTATTTTCATAAAGATTTTACGTAGATGCTTTCTTTCTTATTCTAATTTCAGGGATAGTACTAAAATGGATATTTGACATTCTAATGTGCATAAATTGCTTTACTTAAAATGATAATAGTATATCTCATTTTCATCTAGTGGTGATAATCTATAGAATTAAATAATTTTTTGGTCGCTCAACTTTGACCTAATTTTTTGTTTGATCTTACCCCTTTAAAACCTATTCATTTGGTCCTACATCTCGACGTTTCTTGTTAGATTTCCCCTCTCATCGTTAGCATTAGAATCTCAGTCTATTACCATGTTGAAATGCCTAAATTACCCTTATTACAAAATTCTTATGGACTAACTTTATAACAAATACAAAATACAGGGGTCAACTTACCAATTCCAAAATTAGGTCATCTTCAACCTTTAAAAACCTAGATAAAGGAGTTCAATAGACCCGCGTCAGTGGTTTTCTCGTCGAACGCACCAGAACTGGTGGCGGGGACCACGACAAAGCTTCCAAGTTGGTGCCATATTATATGATATCTAGATCAGAGGCGATGACAGCAAGGATTTCAGTTTCATCAAGCCCGATGAAGGCGAAGATGATCTATTCGTGAAGGCCATTGATTGGAGTGAAGATGATTAGGGGTCGCCATCTTCAAAGCTTTCTCTCTTAAACTCGATTTCTTTCCAGATCTGAAAATCGCTAACCCTTCTTTCTCTCTTCTCATCTCTTCCCCTATGTCACTAGGTTTTGATTTGATTTTTATTTTTTTCTTTCAGTTTATAGCTTTTGATGTAGATTCCTTGTTAAATACAAGTGTTGTTAAATTTGAACTTAAGAGTTGCTATTTACACCCAAGATTTTACTGAGTACACCCCCTACAAATATTATAAAAATGCCATTATAAATTTTAACTTAAATGCCCTTATTTATTTTTCATTTTTTTAGGTTTAAAAAAAAAATTAATTACTGTTCCGTAGCTTGCCGAACACAGCTAAAGTTGTTCGGTAAGGGTGCCGAACAACCATTGTGCTGTTCGGTAAGGGTGCTGAACACAACTATGGGTGTTCGGTTACACAGTGCCGAATAACTTTTTTTTTATTTTTAAAAAAGCTCAATTTTGGATTCAGTTAATCGAACCCAATTGAGAAAAATGATTCATGTAAGTTGAGTTGATTAACTTTTGTCGTTGTTTGATTTATTCTGTTTTTGAATATTTGTTCAAAGGAGATATTCGGTGATGGAGGCGAGTTTGACGATGTTGGGTGGGGGGCGGAGGAGGAGGAAGGAGGGAGGAGGCGGGAAATGAGGGAGGAAGGGGGTGGGCTTGAGTGTGGGTTGGGCGGGGGAAGGAAAGGTGGAACAAAGTCTGAAAAGGTTTTTTTATATTTTCGGTTGGATTTCGCATTTTCTTGACATGAGTGGCTTGAATTTGTGATCATAGGATTCGGTTCATTTCTAATTTGTGGGATTGTTTACTGATTTTCAGGTTATCTATATTGCTGTGACAGATTTCTTGCAGAAAAGGGAGAAAGAGAAATTTGAGAAGGAATTAAGAAGCAGGTATCAATGGTATTTAAGAATACAAAATACAGGGGGACATGATTTTCAAATCCACCCACCCCCTCCTTTTCTCAAATACCCAACTAAAAAAAAAACCGATCAAAAGAGTCACTAGTAAAATTCACAATTCACAAAATTTAAGCAGAAAGATGGTGTTTTGATCAATTGGGTATCCATAAGAATTATGAAAAAACAAAATCTAGAATTCGTTTTTGAATCTTATATATACACAAACAAGATTTGGACGTTGGGGTTGGGACGAATTTATAGGGTAGAAAAAGAGAAGGGAGCAAAGATTAGGGATTTATGGAAAAAGGAAGAAATTGGGTAGAAATGGATTGGAAAGAATTAACAAAAAGAGAGAAAATTGAGGGGTGGGGAGGAGAAATGAGGATGTGAGGAGATAGATAGAGATAAATACTCTATGGGAAAAAAAATTTCTCCATCCATGAAAAAAAAATCCACCTAGGCATCCCACTCACCCATAAGTGAGGGTAAATTTGGTATTTTAAGAAAAATTTAACGGTTCTGTTTGAGATAACGAAAGGAGGGACTAAAATGGCATCAAATGTTGAGTTCAAGTATCAATTTAGGAAACTTTAAACATAAATTAGGGGGAAAGGTAAAGTTTAGGGACCAAATTATATATTAATCCTAATTATTACACTAAATAAATACTTTTTTGAACAATACTACCCTCAATTACTTACCCATATTAAGGCTATTGGCAAAATTACTATTTAATATTATTTTCTAATTCAAAATTACTTCTCTAATTACTTATTAATAATGTTAGAGTAATAGTATTTTCTAATAATTTAATTAATTAAGCTCATGGCTGGAGTCATGTTGCATAACAAAATATCTAATATCATAAAGACATTTTTTATCAACCGAACTTTGAAAAATTATGTGACCTTTGTTTACTGAAATAAAAAGTTCACAATAGATTTAAAAGATATAATTGTAAAAAAATATTTCGATAGTAAAATCATATTGTGATATAGTATCGTAAAATTTTAATACATTTTGTCCATCTATTACAATTGATTTTAATTTTTAAATTTTGAATTGGATTGAAATTGATAATGAATTCAATATCTATCATATTGTTATTATTGAGTTGATTTTTTAAAAATAATATTTTTTAATTATTTTTTAATTTTAGTAATAAAATATCACATATTTTCTAAAATTTTGATTGGTAAATGATTTTATGATTTTCTATTAAGGAATACGAAACATTCATAAGCATAATGAGAAAACATATTTATTAAAAATAAGTATAAATAGAAAAAGCAAAACTACCTTGTTTTGTTAATACGTAAGGAATTAAAAGGTAATTTAAAAATAAAAAATATATTTCTCAACTTCAAATGATAAGTAATTAATTAGGGGTAGTTTTATTCAAACATACAATAAAATAAAATAATAATTAATAATATAGTGGATAAACATAATTTGTAGTGTAAATAGCTTCTCTACGGATGACAATGAGGCGGTTCGGGGGTGGTTATGCATAATACCACCCCCATTCCCCAATTCAATTTTATACCCAATATCAACCCCATTCCCCATGGGTAATGATTAATCGAAAAAAATCTATGAGTAATTCGTTAAACTAACAATTTAGCTTAAAATAATTTAATGATTAGAAAAAATACTAAAAAAAACTTTAAATAACATATTATTTAATCAAGTTCATAAAACTTGATAAAAGATACTCCCTCCGTCCCTAAATTATTGTCTTCCTTTCCTTTTTTTCGTCCGTCCCAAAATAATTGTCTTATTTGAAACTTTCCTTTTTAGAACATCACTTTTACTATTTTACCCTTACTTTTTCTTCCTACTTTAATTATGGGTCATATACTCATGGGCATTAAAGGAAACAACACACTTTTTCAATCCTATTCCGATATTAATAATCAAGTCAATTGAGTTTTCTTAATCCGTGTGCCGGGTCAACCCAGACAATAATTTAGGGACGGAGGAAGTATTATTTTTGGTGAATTTGTGGTGTGCACAACTACTTAACTTGACTTTTTAGCTTTTACGAACATGATTATGATATAGTTTTAAGTATAATTATTACTCCCTCCGTCCCTAAATTATTGTCTGGGTTGACCCGGCACACGGATTAAGAAAACTCAATTGACTTGATTATTAATATCGGAATAGGATTGAAAAAGTGTGTTGTTTCCTTTAATGCCCATGAGTATATGACCCATAATTAAAGTAGGAAGAAAAAGTAAGGGTAAAATAGTAAAAGTGATGTTCTAAAAAGGAAAGTTTCAAACAAGACAATTATTTTGGGACGGACGAAAAAGGAAAGGAAGACAATAATTTAGGGACGGAGGGAGTAATTAAGTGATGAAGAGGAGTTGTGCAAGCCACAAATTCACCAAATATAATAATTAAGTGATGAAGAGAAGTGAACGACTAAGCGCACTGAGCGGTATATTCACATAATTGAGAAAGATTTTTGAATTTTAGTGTTTTAAGTCTAACATATATACTATACCTAAGTTATATGGTAAATACTTGTATAAAAATACGGGTAAAATTATATTACTACTAAATAAGCGGTTCGGGTAATTGAGTAGATAATGGGGCGGGTACTGGTAATACCAAAACCAAATCATTCCCCAATTTTTCATTTTGGTTATCCCCCATTACCCACCCCATATCCAGTCAAACCAGTTAATAACCATTAATTTCGATTCAGTTTAGTTCGGATATCCACGGTTCGGTTCGAAATTATCATCTCTAAGCTTCTCCCTTATATTTATTGTTATATTTATGATCAAATAAGATAGATAACATGAAAACCCCGTTTGATGCAACGTTTTTAAAACATAGCATTTTTAGAAACTCAGTGTTTTAAAAACACAATTTTTTTTTTTTATAAAATACATTTGGGATATCACACTTCAATACTTTGCTTTTTTTCCTAGCAGCGTTTTAAAATTCGTGTTTTGGGAAAAAGTTAGGAATTTCAGTGTTTTAAAACGCAGTTTTTTCTACCGCAGCATTGAAACACAATTTTTGCAAATAAGCTACTCCCTCCGTCCCGGATAAATATTCCTACTTTTTATTTTGGGATGTCCCAACTAATGTTCCTAAAGACTTTTGATCTACCTATTCTCTACTATTCTTCCTAATACTTCCTCCGTCCCGGATAAATGTTCCTACTTTCTATTTTGGGATGTCCCAACTAATGTTCCTAAAAACTTTTGATCTACCTATTCTCTACCATTCTTCCTAATATACCCTTAAAGTTTCATTTAATATAACTCATCCCAAATACACTCAATTATTCTAAATGTGTATTATCGTCAGAATACATTTTCTAGCACATCATTAATTATGTTTTTAATTCATGTGTTTTACCCACTAGGAACATTTATCCGTGACGGAGGGAGTATATCCTTAAAGTTTCATTTAATATAACACATCCTAAAGAAACAAATTATTTAGAATAGTTGAAATTAATTAATATTCATGGGTATTATCGTCAGAACACATTATACAGTACATCATTAATTATGTTTCTTAATCTTTGTATTTTCTCCACTAAGAACATTTATCCTGGACGTTAGGAATAAATTTTATCTCTACATTTTGACCAAAATGTACAACACGAGCATGACAATACGAACTCCGAACCCCCGCCCCTATTAATACAATTATACAAGTGCATTGATAAGTGTCTATTTGCACAAAATTTGTGAAAAATAGTCTTATAAAACACGTTACCGTCTACCATTATTAAAATTTAAATTTTTTTTTTATATTCTTAACTTAATTGACCCCAATAGAATTATAACCTCATCACTAACTCTTTCAAATTCTAAAATAGTAAATGACGCCGTTCACTTAATCAAAAAATATCAACAGGCAAGTATGAGAAATAAGTCCAAGTAAATACTCCCTCCCTTCTTAAAAAAGAACCCATCTTTTGTTTTTTTAAAGGCCGTTCTAAAAAAAGCTTACTTTATAATTTTTTTTATTTTTAAAAGTTATTTTTATCATTATACCCTTCAAAACGCTGTTTTAGAGAGAGTAATATTACTCCCTCCATTCCTAAATTATTGTCTTACTTTTGTTTTTGTCTGTCCCTAAATAATTGTCTTGTTTGAAACTTTCCTTTTTAGGATATTATTTTTACAATTTTACCTTTATTTTTTCTCTCTATTTTAATTATGAGCCACATGCACATGTGTATTAAAAGAAACTACACCCTATTTTAATATTAATAATCAAATCAATTTTTTTTCTTAATCCGTGTACCAGATCAAACAAAACAATAATTTAAAGACGGATGGATGAAGTACCAGCAAAGTAGCAAGCGGACATTTTTTTTATTTTAATCACCTTTCCCTTGTAAATTCTGCTTCGAACGCCCAAACCGGCGTGTCACAATGCACGAAGGCTTAACACCATGTGATAATTGAAGTCACCAAATCTCACCCTCTCTCAAAGTCAAAAAAAAAAAAGAGACTCTTCTATTCCATTCATTCACTTACTCATTCTAGTAGGAGAAGAACCATCTCACTGTCCATCATCAGATCTCTAACAACTATTGCTCTGTACACACACACACAACACACTCAGATGGGAAGTGAAGCAGAAGACTACAAGCCAAAGAAACAGTCACCGTATCAACATGCCCAAACCAAGTTCAAGCTCAAAATGCTTGCCCTTGTCATGCTCACTAACCTTCTCACTATCTACTTCTTCACTGGCCCTTCTTTAAACTTACACCACTTCCAAAAATACACCCAAAACCTCCCTCTTTGGGATTACTCCACTAATTCCCTCTTACTTAAACTCAACTCAACTCAGCTCGAACTCACCTCCACTCGCTTCCAGCTCACCAACTTGCAACAAAAGCTCACCTCCACCAATCACCTCGTTGAGGCACTCCTCCTCGAACTCACTGAGCTTCACAAATCCGGATTGAAAACGACTAAAGTCACCGAGTCCGATACTGATTATTCAATGATGCCTGAGGAAGTCAAGCTCGCTGTCGGGCCCCACAAGCTCCCGCTTGGGTACTCGCCTAGAACAGGATCCGATGAGGTCCTCCCGCCCATTGGAGGAGGTTGTTTGAAGTTCCTAGACGAGTTATCGCAGTACATGACGTATAATGTTGGAGGAGAGTGTCCAGTGGACGATGTTTTTGCTCAGAAATTCATGCTCAAGGGGTGTGAGCCGCTCCCTAGGCGGCGATGCCACCCCAAGTCACCCAAAGGCTACATGGAGCCCACTCCCTTGCCTGCGAGCCTGTGGGTGACCCCATCTGATACAAGCATTATATGGGATCCCTACACTTGTAAAGATTACAAGTGCCTTGTTAACAGGAACAAAGCTCCAGGCTTCTATGATTGTAAAGACTGCTTTGATTTGGAAGGTAGAGAGAAAGCGAGGTGGCTTTTCGACAATGGAGGTCTCGATTACGGAATGGATCAAGTGCTGAGTACAAAACGTCAAGGAACCATTCGTATAGGGCTCGACATAGGAGGGGGATCAGGCACATTTGCTGCCAGAATGAAAGAAAGGAACATAACCATCATCACGAGCACCATGAATTTAGATGGTCCATTCAACAGCTTCATTGCATCGAGGGGTTTGATACCGATGCACCTTAGTGTTTCCCAGAGGTTACCCTTCTTCGAAAGCACATTGGATATAGTGCACTCGATGCATGTGCTGAGCAATTGGATACCTGACGTTATGCTCGAGTTCACACTCTATGATATATACCGAGTGTTGAGGCCCGGAGGGTTGTTCTGGCTTGACCATTTCTTCTGCCTTGGATCACAGTTGAATGCAACTTATGTTCCGATGCTGGATCGTGTTGGATTCAAGAAGTTGAGGTGGAATGCCGGGATGAAGCTTGATCGTGGAGTCAATAAGAACGAATGGTACTTCTCTGCATTGTTGGAGAAACCGATGACCTGAAACTGAGACGATAATTGTGTTTTCATTTCTGAATCCGTACAACTTTAATAGCTTGTATAATAGGAATATTTATCTGTTTTGGCACTGATCAGTTGCTTCTATGTGATACGACTAATAATACTCTATAATTTTTCTTGAGCAAATGAAATTACAATGATTAACCTAACTTCTTATACCATCGTCCTGCCTTTTTCCATTATATGGTTGGCGCAAATTCATAGATACTCGACTCTGTTGGTGAAAACAGAACCGCACGCAGTCATAAAACAAGACGTTTGATGGTCTACTCTTGCCAAATACATCATTGGTTACATTCGTACCTGAAAGAAATATACTCCGTGCTTATTTTATTCACTTTCTATCAATATATACAAGACTTCTTTGACAAATCAACTGCCATAGTTACGGGATACACATCCCATATATGATGGGATTACTATCACTAATTTACCACTAATCTAGTCATTTAATTAATCTAAATATAGCAACCTACAATTACTCTAAAATACATATTCTAACACTCCCCCGCAGTCGAAACGGGAGGAGGCCGGACGTTTAGATTGAGCCGAAATTCATCAAATAATACAAGTGGGAGGCCCTTCGTAAATATGTCCGCAATCTGGAATCGGGACGGAACATGTAGGACACGAACTTGGCCACGAGCCACTTTTTCCCGAACAAAGTGAATGTCCAGCTCTATGTGTTTTGTACGCTGATGTTGAACCGGATTACCAGAAAGATAGATGGCACTGACATTATCACAATATACTAGCGTAGCTTTGTGAATTGGACAATGGAGTTCCAAGAGTAAGTTGCGTAGCCAGCAAGATTCCGAAACAACATTAGCAACACCCCGGTACTCCGCTTCGGCACTCGAACGAGAAAGTGTGGGTTGCCGTTTGGAGGACCAAGATATAAGATTGTCTCCCAAGAAGACACAGTAGCCCGAAGTGGACCGACGAGTATCAGGACAACCACCCCAATCGGCATCGGTGTAGGAAAGAAGAGTCGATGTAGTGGACGGGGTGAGATGTAAACCGAGTGTGAGAGTTCCCTGGAGGTACCGAATTATCCTCTTTAATGCATTCATGTGAGCTACCATCGGGTTATGCATAAAGAGACATATCTGTTGAACCGCATATGAAATATCCGGCCGTGTGAAAGTGAGATACTGTAAGGCACCCGCAAGACTACGGTATAAGAACGGGTCACTGAATGGGACGGACGAAGTAGAACTCAATTTCGACTTCGTGTCAACCGGAGTAGAGGCAGGTTTGCAATTGGACATCCCAGCTCGATGAATGATATCTTCGGCATATTTACGTTGTGAAAGAAATAATCCCTTAGCAGAGCGGACCACAGCGATGCCCAAAAAATAGCTCAAGGAACCCAAGTCTTTCATAGCAAACTCTGAACCCAGAAGAGACATAATAGACTGCCGTAGAGCATCCGATGAGGCCGTTAGGATGATATCATCAACATATAGAAGTATATAAGCTGTATTCCCATTGTGATGATAAATAAATAGTGAGTTGTCAGACCGACTATTTGTGAACCCAATAGAAGAGACAAAATCCGCAAACCTCTTGTACCATGCCCGGGGGGCTTGTTTAAGACCATAGAGAGATTTCTGTAACAAGCAAACATGATTCGGAAAACGAGAATCCCGATATCCAACTGGCTGATGCATATACACAGTTTCCCGGAGCTCACCATGAAGGAAGGCATTTTTAACATCTAATTGATGCAACGCCCAATTCTTAGACAGTGCCAAACTAAGAACAAGACGAATCGTCGCCGGTTTAACCACTGGGCTAAATGTCTCGCCACAATCCACACCAACTTGTTGAGTTTTCCCATCACCTACAAGACGGGCTTTATGCCTCTCAAAAGAACCATCAGATCGAGATTTATGAGAAAATATCCACATGGAACGAATAATATTAACCTCAGGAGGACGAGGTACTAACACCCAAGTCTTATTTTTGATAAGAGCATTAAATTCATCGTCCATTGCTAGTTTCCAATTAGGGTCACGAAGAGCAGAGACGGGATTAACAGGAATAGGAGATTTTGACACACTTGACTGGAAACAGTATTTAGGATTGGGTTTAAAAATGCCAGACTGACTTCTTGTAGTGGGTCTATGATGAGGTTGAGAGTGGGCTGAAGTATTATGGCTTGGTGGGCTGGTCAGCGGACCATTTGCAGAATCAGGAGGCGGACCAAACACTGGACCAGAAGAAGGCGACCCAAACACTGGACCAGAAGAAGAGGGCTGGCCCAAATCAGTTGGTGAGGACGCTGGGCTGCCAAAATTTTGAACAGAAATAGGTTGGTTCACAGCGGGCCTAGAGCATGAAATGGGCTGGTCTCCAGTGGATTGGGTCACCAATTGGTGGAGCACTGCTGGAGAAAGGCCAGACTGAAGAAAATCATAGGACTGAGCCGTAGGATTATGAAGAGAAGAAAACGGAAATCTAGACTCATCAAAAATAACATGACGACTCAAAATGATTTTCTTAGAACTCACATCATAACACATATACCCCCTATGATTTTTAGGATATCCCAAGAACACACAAGGTGAAGAACGGGGATGAAGTTTGTGTATGGTAGGTGATGGACGAAGAGGATAACATAAACACCCAAAAACCCGCAAATGAGTATACGTGGGAATCCGATTATATAAGATATGTAAAGGGGAATTGTATGCCAAATGTTTAACCGGAAGGATGTTAAGAAGATAGGTTGACATTTGTAAGGCATGGTGCCAAAAATTGGGAGGTAACGAGGCATGAACAAGTAATGTACGAACCATATTATTAGTTGTACGGATTTTCCGCTCGGCTTTGCCATTTTGCGGTGAAGTATATGGACACGACAAGCGAAAAGATATACCATTGGTGTTACAAAAATCCCAAAACAACTTATTGTCAAATTCCCGCCCATTATCGCTTTGTATGGTTTTTATATCTCGCTCAAAATGATTTCGAACGAAAGCCCGAAAATGAAGAAAAGTAGAATAAACTTGAGATTTATGTGACAACGGAAATGTCCAAACATAATTAGAAAAATCATCAAGAATAATAAGATAGAAGCGATGTCCCAAAGAGCTTAGGACGGGGGAAGTCCACAAATCACAATGAACTATATCAAATGGCATAACAGTATATGATGTAGAATCATTAAAAGGTAATTTTATTTGTTTCCCAAGAACACAAGAGTGACATAAACGAGAGGTATCA
Organism: Platycodon grandiflorus; assembly: GCA_016624345.1. Classification (NCBI taxonomy): domain Eukaryota; kingdom Viridiplantae; phylum Streptophyta; class Magnoliopsida; order Asterales; family Campanulaceae; genus Platycodon; species Platycodon grandiflorus. Next base: position 20,501,383 of record CM028365.1, on the reverse strand, counting down.
CTCTTAATACAACCAATAAAATTCCTATTTCTAAGCGAGGCAAACACAAGGGCCCCGGGGTGACCTAAACGGTCATGCCATAAAGATGAACTAACGGCCACAAAAGATGAAGGAGACTCGTCGGAAGATGAAAAAGAAGACGTGACTGGGTAGAGCTCCCCTTGGCTATCACATCTCATAAGAAGCTTCCCCGTCCGGAAATCCTTCACAGAAAAACCGAAAGGGTCAAACTCAACAGTGACGGAATTATCACGAGTAAATTTACGGACAGAAATGAGGTTTTTAACTATATGAGGAGCATGAAGAACATTTGTTAAACAAAGGGGAGGGGACGGAGGAGACAAAGAAGTATGACCAACACCCTTAATTGGAATAATACTGCCATTTCCGACAATAATACCTTTATTATTAATGCTCGTATTAAAATAAGACTTGAGCTTACCTTGGTCCGAGGTCATATGATTCGTTGCGCCAGTGTCCATTAGCCAATTAACCTCCGGCGGATTTAGCGACATAGTATGCATGGCCGAGTCAATATCTGTAGGAACGGACGTAGTAGATGATGCATAAACTTGAGGAGTACGATTGTTCCGTACCGGACGAGGACCAAGTAGACCAGATTGAAACTGAGAAGTAGGGCCATGTGGTTGAAATGTGGGTCTAGTCCAGCTCATGGTGGGATACGGACAAGGGGGCATGGCCCAAGGCCATTGGTGAGTCCACTGCTGCTGTGGCCAACCATAAGGAGTTGACCCTTGCTGCTGTTGATTCTTGCCAAAATGATTACGGCCACCCCCACTATGGCTTCCTCCACCGCCTGACCGTGCTGCAGTCCCATGATCATCCTTAGTCCCTTTATTTCCTCCCCCATTCTTCCTGTTATGCCGGCCCTGACCCTTCCTTCCTCCGCCATTTCCACGACCGTGTCCCCCAAAATCAGAAAACGGAACAGACTCCTCGGCATGCCTGGGTTGAACTAAGACCATGGCCGAGTGATTGGAGGTGGCGGCCTTCTTGGCAAGACCTGATTCTTCCAAGATGAGCATAGAGCGGGCTTGGGAGAAAGTCGGAAGAGGATCCTTTTGCCGAATAAGGGTGCCCACACCATTGTATGCCTCGGTAAGACCGGCAACCAACTGTAGGACCATCCTACTAGCGAAACGGGTGCACCGACATTCTTGAGTTGGTCACCCAAGGACTTCAAACGCTGGCAATATGTCGAGGCATTGGGAAATTCCTCCATCGTGGTAGACGAGAATTCCTGTTCGAGAGAGACTGCCCGAGAATTTTTATTGTCCTCAAAAATATCTCGTAGTCTCTCCCAAGCTTCCTTTGCCGTTGCACCCGGAACAAGAATTGTTTGAAGAAGATCATTCGAGATGGTGGAGTAGATCCACTTCAACACAATCGCATCCAAAGTAGCCCATAAGTCCTGTTCGTCATCTGTAGTGGGGGCTTGCACCTTGTCAGACGGAATTATATGATGTAGTACCTTACACGACTTAGCATGGTTGCGGAAGAGTTCCGCCCAAGTCGAGTATTGCACGTTTTCAAATTCCAGAATCACAGGAACATCGTTCCTAACGTTCGACACGGCAAAAGCAGGATGAAAACCTGGCTTTGAGGATGACATAGCAGCGGACACGAGGAAGAAAGAAAAATGACGAAGTGGTACGATGCTGCGGAAGCAAGAAAGAGATCGTAACCTATCGTGATACCATGAAAGAAATATACTCCGTGCTTATTTTATTCACTTTCTATCAATATATACAAGACTTCTTTGACAAATCAACTGCCATAGTTACGGGATACACATCCCATATATGATGGGATTACTATCACTAATTTACCACTAATCTAGTCATTTAATTAATCTAAATATAGCAACCTACAATTACTCTAAAATACATATTCTAACAGTACCGGCTGTGATCTCCATCACAAGAACTAAGTGAGGAAAGAGCATACCAAATGAACTAGAAAAGTCGACTGAACATTTCTGGTACTATCCTCATTATCCTACAAGAAAGGGTCGTATGATGAACAGAATCTAAAGCTGTTTCTCAAAATCTAGAATACCAATTAAACTATATAAGAACAACCTTCGTCTTCCATTCAACTAAATAAGTGACTGAAAACAATTTGTTCTTCTTCTGTCACACTTACTTTTAAGCGCGTATATTCTTGATTCTCCATTCTAAATCTCATCCAAACAAGCCCTTTATCCAGGGACCTAAACTCTCCAACTCATCTGCTAATCTTTCCCTTACATTAACAGCTTGTACTTGAATTTAATCTTATTCATATTATTCCATTTTCATTATAGTAATTAAACTAACCTTAATCATTCATAATCTTTAAGTTTCAGATTACAGACATTGATTCAAGGATGATTGTTGAACATGAAGGTCAGAAGGTGTCTGATCATTCTAACTCATGGCAAGCCCGACGACCTGACTTCTTTCTGTTGTATTTTTTTTTTTACAGAAAGTTACCTAGATACTTGACTATGAAAGTTAAGCAGTTGCGCATCAGCAGCAACACTAATTCAGGCATAACAACAAATTGAGCACAGAAACTAAAATACTGACTTGAGTTGCAAAGCAGCTTCAGTTTAACAAGTAGCTACAACCTCCTAAATAAAAATACTGTCTAATCATGAGGAAGTATCAACGACAGCCATCAACGGGGATATTAAAGCAACAGCTAGTTGGACACCAGCCTATGTTACCTGGACAGTGTACACGCGTAGAAGAACGGATACAGTGCGGATCCGGGTATCCACCCAGCCCAAATTTAAGATGTTATACTAAATGTAGTGTAAAAATGCCACATCCATACCCATACACCAATGCCAATGTACTTCATTTCCATTCATATGCTGCTTGGCTCGATCCTTGTTCCCAGCAGAACTTAAAATTTCACAAACATTCTGTTCCATGTCAAGCAATAACCTTATAAATACCGGAAAAAATAACTATGAGGGATTTATCATGATCCTGCATATGTAAGCCAAGCACAAATTTTCACCTGAAATAGAACAGCTAGCGTACACTAAAGAAATTGAGACGTACTACTTTTCTTGATTTAGGAACTCAGTATTCAATCCACTAGCTAATGCATAATTTTTTTGCAACAAGTTTGCCACACCAGTACAAGCTTTTCGTTCATTCCCCATGTACATGTACTCATTTTCACACACCAGTTACTTTCACCATTTTTACCTGGAAAAAGTTAGGGATGCCATATAGTACAACTATCAAAAATTTAACGATTTCACCATGTACATGTACTCATTTTCACACACCAGTTACTTTCACCATTTTTACCTGGAAAAAGTTAGGGATGCCATATAGTACAACTATCAAAAATTTAACGATTTCACCCGATCAACAACTCCAAGTGAATGTATAACATGAATAATGTTTGAGAGTCCAACATTGAGAATTGCATGGATGTGTCCACGAGAATGTTAAAAGTCATATTCACTAACTAGTGAGATCCCAAATTGGGTATCCCTAGTATTATTCTTCTATTGCTCGCCGGAGCTTTCAAATGGTTATAGCTAGATGGCCTGCTGTGATCAATGATGGTCACCGTCTCATTGCTGTTAGGAATGAAAAAATTCCCTCAATTGCCCCTTCACAACTTAACTATGTTGAGAGTCAAACACGGAACATCCCATTAAATGAATCACTCCACAGATCGTACAATATGTTTCACTAATGAAATAATAGAGAATATCAATTTCTGACCAATGTTATGTGATCTGAAATCTACTTAAATCACATAGAATTATACATTCAAAACAATATGGTAATAAGTTTCATGTCTTAGCTATTGTAGTAAGTTATAATTAAACCCTAGCTACCATTGTTTTTACTCATACATACAAATTGTTTCAAAATTGTAACACTAGATGTGAAGAATATATATGAAACTAGTTTGATTTGGACAGGAACTTGGTGCTCGTTTGTTAAGCAAAAATTGAACTACCATGCACCATATGATATTTGTATTACAATGATACTGAATGGAATAGTTGCTCTTGGGAACCAAACGCACAGTAATTGACTTCTGTTTCACTATGAAATCATTCTTCACTTACTGCAGATGAGTCCCAAATGAAACAGCCGTCCTGCTGTAATCAGAGACAGTCTCTGTGCCATAAGAATCGATATCATAGAGGTCCCGGTTGTTTTCTCCATAAGAATCATAGAGCTCGTGGCCAAATTCGCTCCCGTGACTTGCCAATATAGATGTTGATTTGATGTTCGAAAGAGCCAACTGTATGATGTTCTCAAGTTCCCTCACCACCTCACTCATTTTAGGCCTTTCATTTGCCGAGTCTTTCACGCACCTCATTGCCAGGTTCACAAACTTAGCCAAGCCTCCTTGTATGGGATCTGAACCAAGGGCAGGGTCAAGAATCTCGTGAAGGTTATACGAGTTATTTAACTTATCTTTTGCCTCCTCCATCTCTCTCACAATATACCTTCCTTGCTGGATTGGCGCTTTTGAAGTCAACAACTCCAATAGTACAACTCCAAAGCTGTAGACGTCAATCTTGTCAGTCACCTGTTGGGTCTTGTAGTACTCGGGATCCATGTATCCCTACATTGAGATAAAAGAAAATTTCTATGAGCATAACAAGCAAAGGAGTACTATAACAATCTCAACTGAACTCACTAATATAAATGCCGTCTGCAAGTTCTCAGCCAAGACGCACTAGACAAACACCTGAATATACTTCTTGAGAAATGAGGTTGAATTCAAGATCTTGCATATTACCAACACCACAATTCCATTTTATCACCTCTCTCTCGTTTATAGAAATTCTGTGCCTGCATGTGTAGCTTATAGGATATGACATACTCCATCATGCAGTAAACATTGCTGGAAGTTCTGATGCTATCATATAAATGGCATCAGGCATTCATTCAGGTTGCTTCTTATTGGATATTTCATGATGTTAAAAAGCATATTGAGGTTGACTATAACTTTATCCGTGAGAAATTCTTCAAAACATTGTTGCTATTAGTTATGTTAAAATTGTTCATCAACTTGCAGACATTATCCTGGAATGGAAATAGAATGGGCTATTTTTGTAACAAGCAGGGCATGCATGATATTTTATGATCCAGCATGAGGGGGACTGTTAGAGAACAAGTGTTTTTCATTAAGGATATTAGTGCGATATTGTGCTTTATATTTGTTTATTCATAGCTAACCAACTTAGAGGTAGGGCTTCTCTACATAATTATTTGCTCTCTTTCCTGTTTTCTCACTTTACCAAACAAGAAAATGTGTTGGATAGAAAATGAGTATGAGACCCGCTTGGGAGCCATCTCTAGAGCCCCTACGAACCACCTCTAGGGTCCTTTAAATGAATAGATTTTGGAGTATGTTTGAGGCAGCTCTCAAAGATGTAAGAATACTTCTGACTAGGAATTGGATTTCAAAGATCCTATAAGCACTAGTATTATCCTTCTTATTTATACTGGAATATTCACTCAAAGAGTGCATACAGTTGTTTCTTCGTCGATGTTTTTGATGGTTAGGTAGTTGTCAACTTCACCATAATTTCTGAAGAGATACTACATACAGAGCCTCTTGAGAACTATGATCATAATCATCTTCTTATCTATAGTGTCTTATCATCATTCTTATCTTACCCTGCCTCAATAAAAATACAACAAAAGGAACAATAACAATGAATACTAAGTTGAAGTTAGTGTCGAATCCATACCAATGTCCCTTTGACTTGAGTGGTGGTATAACCCTTAGCAGGATCTCCTAGAAGCTTGGACAAACCAAAATCCGCAACCTTTGCTGTTAACTGATCATCCAGGAGGATGTTGGCTGATTTAACGTCCCTGTGTATGATCGGAGGGTCAGCAAGTTCATGCAAGTATGCGAGGCCTTTAGCCGCATCAAGGGCTAGTGCAAGTCTCTTTTTCCAATCTAGTCTCATTCCTGACTTCCCTGCATAGATCATTTACAGAGAGAAGATGATAAAGTAATGACTTTTACCTTTTGAATAACTTTTAGTATATGTTTAGTTTAGCATGATTCCTCATGTGAATTTTAGATAAAGAGAACCACCTTTTTTTTCTACTAAAGTTCTTTCCATATATTTAGTTTACCCCAAGAAGGTGGAGTCAGCAATGTAGTTCATCTTAGTGGGTAGACTTGTTTGAGCGAAATTTTCAGGAACCTGGCTGACCACCAATGAGCACTTTCTAGTTTGGATTTGTAATGTGTACATGTGCTTTATCGTACCACGCATACATGTATGCGTTTTCTGAGTGAATAAAAGGCGAAGAGATAAGAAGAAAAGTAAAATCCAGAATGGGAGTAAGTGAATATTCTGTAATAGTTATGCATCAGTTTACATAAAATCCTCATTCTGAAGTTTACGAAGCGTAAAGCAAGTCAATGATCATCCTCCAAAGGAAAGTAACAGTTCTTCTACCTATTGGTGGATATTGGCACACTTCCAACTCATGCAAGTCTAATTCCTTTACTAGATATGCATTCTACTTATATTTTTCTAGGGGCTGCAGAAAATGTTACCAATAAAATAGGGCAAAAATCCCCAGGAAAAGAGTAATATACCTGAAAGAGCGTCCTTTAGAGAACCCTTTGAAATGTACTCATAGACCAGCATTTGTTCACCTTGGTCATAACAGAAACCCACAAGGCCAACAACATTCTTATGATGAATCCTTGATAGAATCTCAATTTCAGCTTTAAACTCAGCCGCACCCTGCAATGATCCCTGCTGAGCTCTTTTGATGGCAACCAATTGTCCAGTGCTAAGAGTTCCTTTGTAAACCTGCCAAAACAGTACACATTAGGAATCTAGAACGGCTTAGAGTACAGATTGTGCATTAATAAGAAATATCTATGCTGGTTTATAAACTAGATAAATTAAATAAAGATGGAAATTAAGGATTATTAAGGTATCTTTTAAGGATTCTTTGACATAGTAAGGATGTCTAGTATTGTTCATCAATGATTGCGCGAAAGTTATTTGCAGCATAACCAGAAGATTATACATGTTCCGACTTAGTGGACAATCAACTATTAGGAACTCTCATTTGTATTCAATCCAGTTAAAGAAAAAAAAAAAGAAGATGCCTTCTAAATGTTACCTGCCCATAGCCCCCAGATCCGATGATGTTGCCTTCTGAAAAGTTATTAGAGCATTTATTTATCTCTTCAAATGAGAACCATCTTGCTCCATTTAACTTCGGAATACTACCACTGTTTTTCTCGAGGCCCCACGTTGCTGCATTAGCAAGATGTAGGAATGAAGATCACATTTAAAACTTCCATACAATTGAGTTGAACATGTTTTGCTTCAGATTCTAGCCCATCTTACCAAAAGGATCGCTCTGTCTAATTGCTCTTTCTGCTTTTCTCTTCTGGGAGAAAGCATAAAGTCCAGCTCCGAGTATTAGTAGCACAAGCACAGAACTACCAACTGTTGCTCCGACAATAATCCCAACATTTGATGACTTTTTTTCTCCTGTATGTAATTTCTAGATGAGAGGCTAAATTGATTGAGATGCGTGTGTGAGTGCCAGTGCAAGCATTTGAAAGTTCAAAGTGGAAATAGATGATCAGAAAAAGCATATATGCATAACTTAGCGTACGATTCTGTATATAGACATAAATCATAATTCTACCTGTTAGTTTAACTTGAGCTACAATATTTAGTACCTGAAAAGTGAGTATAGCTTTCATCGAGAAAGAAAAGGGGGCCATAATACTGGAGCGGGAAAAGTTGGCGGTTGAGCAAGGTACCAATTGCAGCGACTGCTGTTCGATTGAATCTATCTTGACTAGAAGGGAATACTTGCAGTCTGAATTGAAGGTAAGAGTATATGTCGATGGTTGCGTTACTAAGTAAAATGGAATCTACAGGAAGGCTATTGCTCAGAAAAACCGACATGAGAGACCCCTGGAGATAACTGAAGTAAGTGGAGTTCTCCAAATTCGAGAACGAAAACGAATAGAAGTGTATGGTTCCTATGTATGGATGTGCACATCTACAGTTCAGGCTTAGTACTTGATTTGAACTGCAGGGAACGGGAATACAGTTATTTGATGGGGGTAGATAAGGAGAGTTAGGCCTCTCAACCGTGCAGAATCTTTCTGATGTTCCAGTTCCCGAACAAATTGGATTATTCACAAGTCTGCATAGCGGAATAAAGTACAGCCCTGTTAGATTACAATTTGTATATTGAAAATCTGAAGCATATAAATAAACCCGAAAGGCCGATAATATAACTGAGGGCAGTAACAGAATGAAGATAGATGTGAATTCTGAACTAAGTCAATTGACCCACGTTAAATTCAAGTTGTATCCTGTTCTTTGACTAAAGCCAGAAATGGAGTTGTTCTGCAAATCAAGGATCATGTTTCTGATGTAGCTGGTTCCAATATCCAAGGTTCCATTGAGCCGGTTGTTGCTAAGTACTCTGTCAAGACATGCCAAAACAACGCCTCTTACTTATACGAAAACTCATTACATAGTAAAATAAGCAATGGCGAGCTTGTTGCATTTGATTTACTGAATATTGACAATTTTGAACTGTTTGCTTGAATGTCTGATAATACTCACACAGTCTCCAACGAAGGAAGAAGAAAGAGGCTGCCTGGTATATTTCCTTGAATGTTTGTGTTACTCATCAGTCTGTCAGTAGAAGGTTAAGGTATCATGCAATAATCACTTGAACAATAAGCCAGGGAATATATCTGAATGCAATACAAGTAGGGAAATGGTGAAGTCTGACTATTTGAAGATACAAGGCTGATTTCTCATATTCGTAACTTTGCATTGCGTAAACAGGCAAGATATTGACCATAGAGTCTACTAGTGGTGCAGCAGATGCTTAAGGTATTGGACAGAATCAATGTAAGGGTCATGATCACTTTGCATTAGTTTGAAACGTCTATTTTGAGAGAGAGAGAGAGATGTACAATGTTGTTAATGACTGGAGCTCCGTAAACCATGAAGGAACATCTGAGACGTTGAAATTATTATTGCTCATATCCCTGCAAATCAATATTGGTCAGACATTAAATCTCACTTGCTATATTCAAATACGATCAAACAGAAGAAATGGCATCATTTCTGAGGAACAATTCAATAAACATCATAAATTATGGGGCTTTATGACACAGATGCCCTGTTTCACCCACATTACTGATGAACTCTTAAGAAATTCATGACAACTTACACATAGCTGAGGAAGTTCATGCCCGCAAGATCAGGAATAGATCCAGTCAAATTATTGTTGGACAAGTTCCTGAAAATAAATAACCAATCGCTAGTAAACTTTTAATGTGAAATAATTCAATAAAAGACAATACTCCTTATATGTTTCCAAGAAAAAAAAAATGCTATGACTGTCTTTCTTTCTTCTACGTACAGCTCAGTCACATTTCTAAGATCATTGATGTTTGCCAGGACAGGGCCGCTCAACGAATTCCAATCCAGGCGCCTGTGCAAAAGCATAGATAATAATTAGAAACAAATTGCAATTCTCCTGGATTAATGACTAGTTATATATTTTTGAGTATGGGACAGAGATACTCACACCATTTCCAAGTTCCTCATCAGTCCCAATGTGGTAGGGATTCTGCCAGTTAGTCTGTTGTGGTCAAAGACCCTGGTCAATGAATGCACAGCATTAGAGAATTCACCTAAGATGATCTCTACAATGGATTTCTTGTGCACTACTGTAGTCAATAGAGTTTCATAATCGCAGAACTTTGAGTGAGTTTTTCGATTAAACAGAACCATATTCTACTATGTATTTTCTGAATTTCAAAATGATGCTATAATGAGTTCAATGTATCAAAAGAATAAAGACATCCAAGCTACCATATATTGATTTCCAATCAAGAAAAACTGAACTCAGAAAGTGGTGCTTACAAAAGATTAAAACTTTCTAAATATAGGAAGTACATATATAAACCAGAACAATAATCACCTTTCCACCTCAAAGTTTATAGGCAGAAAAATTTCTTTACTGTTACAGATTTCATGTTGGATTTTGGTTATTGGTGGTTTTCTATAACGTATATATAAGACTGCATGCTATTTACAGCGCTTGAAATCAGGATCTCTCATAGCAACTTTAGTATTTATCAAAGCAAGCACAAAATAGGAATGTTTAACTGTAATCAGGTGATTCACAACAAGAGAATCACAACCAATAATCTATCAACTGAAACAATCTCTCACAGTTTTCATACTCCTTGTGTGTGATTCCTAAGGTTGCTCTGGTCAAGATTGCCAAGCTGGTTTCCAAGTGGATGCATATACGAACAGAGGATAGTCTGAGGATGTTGAGGCAACCTAAACACAGTCCAGTTGTTTATCCAATTTAAGCTGCAAATTGATGCGGGCATTTATGTCACAAAAAGGAGTGGTTGGGCATTGAGATCAGGACCACAAGTTCATCCTCTGAATGCTCATGTGGGTGATCAAAACCCTCAAGATTGATGAAAGCATGGTCACATGTCACTACGACCGTTAGACAGGTATTTGTGTCGGAATTTAATCTACGGAGCAAATTCCGTTCGGTTCAAGAGAAGAAAATGCTAGAAGAAGGTACTTCCTACGCACGTGTAATCTGGCGACTCAGACTATTTTTGAAGAGAGATATTACACATGCACAAAAACAGACCTTGTTCATATACGTCATTAGGCTGCTCATTTATAGCCCGCCCAACACTTATGGAAGCTTAAAACAAACTTTAAAGTGAGGCCGTGGTAAAGTAGATACTTTTTTTTTTTTAATTATTATATTTTTATTTAAGGTTTATCTTTTGTGCTTTTTAGAATGCAAAATCATTTATTAAATTATTGTAATCGATTTTATTTAACGATTCTTTTTCAATCGATAATAAAGCTAGTTTACTTAATCTTTGTTGAAACATTGTCGATTTTAGATAAAATTTTATTAATTTTACTTTTAAAAAACTTTTTTCTGCCGAAGCAATAGTTATGAGAATAGGTAACATTATTTTATAAGTGATATACGCATTTGGAAAAGAATCAAGCATTATTATACAATTAAGTATGTCAATTGGTGTATCAATTTTTATTTGTATAATTTCTCTTAAAATTTTTAGTTCTATAATAAATCTAATCCATCAATATCAGAGTTGACATTATGTTTTAATATACATTCAATGTTAAGACAATTTTCTTTTAAATTTTCAGTATCCAATGATATTAATTTCTCAATGCTAAATAGAAAATAAAAAATATCTTTATACATTTTAAGTTATTCAAATCTACTTTGAAATGAAATGATTGTTTTATCTATTATGTACAAGAAATAATCATCTGTAAATGATTTTTTGGTAGATGTTACAACCTCATTGTCAATAATTTTATCATGTACATGGAAATTAAAGTATTTTTGTTGGAGAGATAGAGAGAGAGAGGAGAGTGATCTCCTTGCGCTACATGGATGAGCTTTAAAAGTAGGTGAGCATTTTTCATTTTTTATATCTTTGTCCTTATTATAATAATGATTATTAATGAGTAAGAATGGAAAATTAAGAGTCACTCTTAACATTTAAAAAAATATTACTCCCTCTATTTGAAAATAAGTGTCGTTTTAACAAAAAAAAAAATTTGTTCCAAAATAAGTGTCATTTTAGGTTTGTAATGCATATTTTGCCTAATTTACCTTTCTCTTTTCCCTAATTATAAATAATCATCTCTTCATTAAATACTTTATCTTCCCTCAATAGTTATCTTATCATAGTTTATCTTTCCAACTACTCCTAGCACAAAAATTAAAAAATTAAGAATATTTAATAAAAGTATATTTGTTAACCTACAGAACTTCTTAATATGTGTGCACAACTCTAAAACGACACTTATTTTGAAACAGAAGGAGTAATATAAGTTTTTTTTTTTTTTTATGCCTAAATTTTTTGGAGGCCTAAAGCCGTAGGTTTAGGAGCTTTACCCTTGGGCCGGCCATGTGTACGATGAATCTTTTTAATAAGCATACTTAGATGAATCTTTTTAATAAGCATACTTACACATGTAGCAGACTCATATTTGAGCTGAAAAGTCGAGGTGGGATGGTACCAGAGAGCTGATTCTGTGCCAAATGGCTGAGAAATGGACAGAACATGATTTAGAAAGTGTTAATACTTATAAAAAGAATTAAAACCTCACAAGTCCCGTATTTTAAAGAGATAAGACATACAAGTGCCTTGCATTAAGTAGCATATCCAGACCAGGTGTCGTGCCACTTGAGACTGGAATAGTTCCGCTAAGCTGGTTGTTACTAAGATCAAGCCATGAAAGTCGAGATAAGTTACCGATGGAAGGTGGGATAGGTCCAGTGAAGCTGTTATTGTTCAGACCTCTGCAAGAATTCGAGAGAAAAGTTTCAAAAGTTTAGACACAAAAAGTACAAAAGTAGAATTCTTATTGGGGAGTAGAGACAGTAGGAAAGAGAAGCGCATAGAACCTGAAGGATATATGACAAAAACGGAATCCCTTGATGATGGAATTTAGTGAGTACACACATACACACGCGCACAAAAAAGAACCTCTAGTGTTTGATATCTGTTTTATGGAAGATAAACCAGAGCTGGAAACACTTACAGAAAAACCAGCCGGCTCAAGGATCCAATTGAATCTGGAATAGGACCAAAGAAACTGCAACCAACAAGGATTCTACAGGCATGGAAAAGGAGTTGTCCAAATCAAAGAACTATAACACATAATTTGGCCAGCTACATGTGAGGAACAATACAAATTTCTTACAAGGTTGTCAGATTCCTCAAATTCCCAATAGATGGCGGAAGAGTTCCTCGCAGACCCTTGTTATTTGAAAGATCCCTATAATTTATATGCAGAGGCATAATCAGAAACTAATTGACTTTGTGGTTCTTTTCAGGAAATAAGAGAATGAGACACAATAACCGCAGACCTGAATCAAATGGTTTGACAGAAATAACATGCTTGATCAGGCATAAAAGCAAAAGAAAACAAAGTTATTAAAGTTTATGCACTGACGCGGGCCAGGGAGAAGAAACAGGAGAAGAATTCAAGTGAATATGCTTTGATCGAGAGGATTGATATGCAATTTCTTGATCAGAATTCATATACTCCATTACTAATATGAAATGTCATTCTGTTGTAAAGATAGGTTGCAATGAGAAAATGTTACTACTAATTTGCAATTCTTAATCAATTAGAATGGTAGAAGTAAATCTATATTGGAGTAGAGCCTTCAAATGTTCTCAAATGAACAAGTGTAGTGCAAAGTTTATGACATTGGAACAAATTTCATTTAGTGGTTCTTCACATTTCTCAGTATAAGGTTGTATTTTACTCTGTTATACCATTTGATACATAACATTGTCCTTCAATATTCCTTCCAACCTGAAATATATGTCATCTATGAATATGCACATCTAAACCATGTTCATCGTGAAAGAGGTTACATCCTTTTAAATAGAAAGCATGATAATATAAGAATGTGACACCACTAACTCTTGGACGCTGAATGTGAATGCATATTTTGGGACAGCCAAAAATAGAAAGTGAGACAGACACTTAATTTGCAAAAGAGGGCATATGACTGCATTCTGTAATCCGATTTTACTGCTACAGACTTACTTTGTAAGACAAAATGGATTCCCCTGGATTCAGTTGCATATACATACGACCAATACAAATTGATTCTTATAAATTTGGCAGAAGAGAGTTCCTCCTCAGATATTTTGGAGATCCCCTTACTGGTTAATACACATAGTTCTAGTCTTAAATAGATTTAGAGCCTTGAATCATGAACATAAGAGCTTCACTTGTTAACCTAGGCTTAAGTGAGCCCTGGACTCCAGTAGTATAGTCTTACTATCTGAAATGCCAAATCATACACGTGATCTGCAGTTAAAGTATAGTTTCTTATATATTGAAAGGTGAGCTTTTGCTTCTTAGTTTTTTAAGTGAAAAAATATATAGATGACATAAAAATTAAAGTGATCGCCGAAAAGGTCCGGTGATTAAATAGTATTGGTTAGCCTACAGGTTCTTACATAAGAAGTGTCTAACATGAGTGGCATAGATCACAACTGTTAGGCCCTGTTTGAATCTCAAAGCTTTCGAAGGAGAAGGCCAGGGGAATAAAGTAAGATAAATAAAAGCATCTTCATGAAGACAAATCCAACTACATCATCAAAGTTCATATATCTTTTTATTTTTATTTTCAATTTTCTTTTCCTTTTCCTTTCCCTTGATCTTTCAGAGATTCAAACAAAGTGTAGAGGCAGAAGAAAATACAAACAAAATACTTACAAGTACTGTAACGCAGAAAAGGATGAGATGTCTCCAAAGTCAGTACCTGTCACACCCATGCCTGCTAATTGGCTGCAATTGGATTGAACACATATGATCAAACACAGAAAATAACCTCTCGAAGCATTAGAAAGACTAGAAAACCACCGACTTACAGGGTGATCACTCTCGAATTATTGCAACTAATCCCATCCCAACTACTTCCACAAGGATCTGAACCTTTCCAGTTCGGTGGCAAGTTCTGCCAGGTTGCCTTGAGAGCATTTAGCACAGCAACTGAATGAGGAATGAATGATTTTCATATTCATCAATCATAGTAAATTCGAAAAATTTATAGGAGTTGAGAAAGTAGAGAAGCAATCTAGCTTATGCATTCTGATGCAGATTACAGAACATCGATGCTTTAAACTTCCTAACAGTTAAATCTTATTCATAGATGACCAATGTAACCGAATAAAAATTAACTTGTATGAAGTAGTCAACTTCCATATACTCTACCAGTCAGTTTCCCACTCTAGGACTGTCAAATAACTTATATTAACATTACCATTCCTTTTAAGGTCAGCACACGTCAACATTAAGTTTTTATGCCAAAGGAATACGCAACTCTGCCATTATTCCAATTACTTGGGGCGGCTATCTTGTAATTGGTTTCCTAAGCTGCTTGGGTCGGGTACTACTTTTGCACTAGAAGAACGTGAATTGTAACCAACACAGATCAGCAGATATATGGGCTCAAGCAGGGTTTCTTAAGTAGGCTTCATACAGAGAAGTTAGAGATTAACCATGATAACAGTCTTAAGTTAGTATAGAATGGTTGGTAAAGACCCAAGGCATGAAATGGATGGATCGTGTTAAGATTCCACGGCAGTCATCTCCTAGTAAGATGGATCCTGACCTATAAGTTGTTTACGTTTTATAGTAGCTTCGTTGGCACTTTTTATGGTTTGGAGGTGGTGGAATCATTACAAATCAGATGAGAGCTCTAGAGAGTCGGTTTTTCAACATGTAAGATGCTGGTGTTTGACAGAAACAGTAACATGACAGCAATGAGCAATCATTTTAGAAGGCCAAGCTGGTAGCCAGCATTGGGCAATGGAATACAAAGGCAAAAAGTGTTCATGCATACATGTGCCTTCCAGTAGATCATAGAAACTTTTCTCTAAGACATTGAAAGCGCGCAGCATACTCCGTGGTGCCATTGACTTTTGCCGGGAACTAAACACGCTTGAAGGTCCAGCAAGGGCATCGACTCAGATTGGCAGCTACAACACCAAGAAAATGGCCCTTTTTAAGGCTTTCAATGGACTCAATGCAGAAAGTGCATTATATCTACCCACAAATACTGTGCTAAGACGATGGGCTTTACTATGCATTGCAGTGGCACAGGCGAGAGATGCCCAATAACAGGATCTTGAGGAGTGTAATGTGTAAGGTACTACAAAGCATTGTGCCAATGAGACATGGATAGAATTTGGTGGGATTTACAGTTGCTTATTAGTCGGTCTTAGACTGTCGTCTCATGGCATATCGCTAGGCAGCTATAATGAATCTCAAGCCAGATATTCACCAACGTAATTTGCATTGCGAGTCACCTCAAGGCCTATAATGGGGTTCTGTGCTACAATGCAATGCTGCCTTTCGTCATTAGGTTGGCGGTCATAAATTAGCACAAAACTTCATGCAAAAATTCGCTAGCAACGAGAAGACAGAACCCCAAACAGTTTGATTCAATTTAATGATTCTTATTTCATAATTGACTGAATAAGATAGTAATCAAAGAGCTAAAATTATCAGTAAGCCAAACATAAAACATTATCTAACAAAAGAAGAAGAACATCTTGAACATTTACAAGAAGCTATGATCAAGAACATAGTAATCCCAAATGACTTAAAACTGGAAAAGTACCACCATACAAGCTCTGAATTTGCCTAGTAAAAGAAACTTACGATCAGCCGAGTCGGTCTGTGCAGCTATGCCCAAAATTTGAGTGCTAAGAAACAGCAGCCAAACCTGAATCTTTCTCCCCATTTCCCAGCAAAACAGTAATTCCACTCCCAAAATTCAGGCAAAACAACCAAGAAAACAAAAAACCAAAAATCCTGCATAAATAGTACTCTTTAACGTCGAGTATACCATGAATTCTTCAACATCAAATTATAAATTTGAAGATACCCTTCAAAACTAATACAGTTGACTTGTTGTATTCAATTTACTAGATATATATATATATATATATATATATAGAGAGAGAGAGAGAGAGAGAGAGAGAGAGAGAGAGAGAGATAGATAGACTGGGTCTGCATTCTTTTCAAGCGTCAGGTCTTGAGGAAATTTGGTTACCAAATTAATGCTTTTTAGCAGACCAATACGATGAAATTTCGTGTAATATTATAATCTCTTTGCATTGGATCATTGTTTTCTCCTTTAACCAATCCACTAACTAGATTACATATCAATTATTTTTGTTCTTACTATGTAGCCTTGTAGGTTCACCTCTGTAGGAGTATCAAAAAGTTGAACCGGCCGAGGTTTGGAAAGTGAGCATTTCCCGCTTCATTGTTACAATTATGGGATAATTTCACTTTTGTTATCCAAAGTTTACTTGCTTTTTGTTTTTGGTACCCAATGTTCTATAGTAATCACTGTTTATGCCTAACGTTTCAGCTTTTACTCGCTTTATCTACTAACAGTTAATGTTCTGTTAAATACTAGCGGATAACCTGCTGTTGTTAGTTGATTTGAGTATAAAATAGAAAAAATTATTCATTTCTTCGCTTGTGTTTGTCTCTTACCTATCAAACATCAACGAAACCTTCATTTTGATAAAACACGTAATTCATAATACATTATGTACTACAAATCACGTATTTTATATAACTTTTTGCGAATATGTATGTAAAATATAATACAAAATAATATTTTATTGTACTTTTTCTTCTATATATCTCCTATAATTTGTATTATGCTTTTGAAAGAAACACACACACACACACACACACACACACACACACACACACATATATATATATATATATATATATATATATAAAAGAAAGAAAGCTCATACTCCTAATTTTAAAATATAGAAACTAATTTTACAACAAACCCAAATTATAGTGGAATTATTTTTTGGGAGTCGAAGAGAGTATTACATTTTTTCGTTTAATATGAAGAAAATTATTCTTATTAAAGTCATACTTTTATCTACCTACATAAACTTATTGTTGCATTATTAATTCTACAATCAATAAATGTCAAGTAAATTAAAAATATTAAATTTGTTTAAAGTTATTTTGGTGAGATGCCTCCTTGTTATAGTTGAAGTTACTGTTGTACTATATTATCTTAATTTTTCAACTGATTATTTTAGTTATGAATATATTTTTATCAAATTTCAATTATAAAATGTAGTATAATATTTAAAGCATCCGGTCCGTTACGAACTAGTTTATGCAAAAAGCAGGTTTATGAATTGTGAATTACGTGTTTTATCAAAATGAAGGTATTTTTGAGGTTTGATTGGTAGGAGACAAACAAAAGTGAAAAATTGAAGAAATTTTCCTCTTTTATACTGAAATCAACCTACAATAGCAAGTTGTTCGTTAGTATTTAACGAAATATTAACGGTCAATAGCTAAAGTGAGTAAAAGTAAAAACATTAGGTATGAACAGTGATTACTCTGGAACATTGTGTACCAAAAGCAAAAAATAAGTAAACTTTGGGTACCAAAAGTGAAATTATTCCTTACAATTATACATGGAATTCATCCAAAGTTGAGGTCAACTTCTCTCAAACCCTAGTCACAATCTGTGGGACTGTTTTAAAATCCAAATTCGTAAGATGGGGTACAAATCTCTCGCGACTCAGCCCACCAATTAAGGGTGTAAACCCGAACCGCCGAATTGAATCGAACCGAATCGGCCAGTTCGGTTCGATTTAGGGTTAAGACGGTTCGGTTTAGGTTTGAAAATTTTGTAAATCGAGCGGTTCGGTTCGGTTTGCGGTTTTTGATGCCAAACCGAATCGAACCGAACCACCACCATTTAATTTATTTTATTTTCTTTATATATATATATATATTTATATTTATATATATATAATATATATTTTTTATATCTATATATAATTTATATATATATATATAAATATATATATATTTGAAAGGTAAAAAAAATTTTAAAAATTAAAAAAAAATTTAATAGTTAAATAATTAAACCGCGGAACCGAACCAAACCGAACCGATCGGTTCGGTTTGAAGTTTGCAACGGTTCGGTTCGGTTTGAAAATTTTGGAACCGTTAGGAGGTGGTTCGGTTTGTGGTTTTGGCTCAAACCGAACCACTTATACCCCTACCACCAACACATTATTAGTCAGATCAAACAGATCCATTTAACAAAAAATACCTATAAAACGATTTTTTTTAAAAAAGTTTTTGTCAATACTAATTTTCTAGAATTTTACGATAGAAGTTATAAAAATACAAAAATACCCTTGAACATTAAACACTAAAACAAATTTTTTTGGCACTGTCCCCTGAACCCTTGCTCGCGAACCGGTCATCGAGATTGTCATTTTTCTTCCGCGTGTCAAATATCGTTGTGTGAGATCTAGCTCCATGTAACCGGTCAGTGGGACCGCCGTTGGTCTTCCATATCTAATACTCCCTTTGTCCCTTAATTATTGTCTTGTTTGACCCGGCACACAGATTGAGAAAAAATAATTGACTTGATTATTAATATTGGTATTATGTGTAATTTTCTTTAATGCCCATGTGTATGTGGTCTATAATTAAAGTAGGAGAAAAAGTAAGGCTAAAATGGTAAAAGTGATGTCCTAAAAAGAAAAGTTTTCAAACAAGATAATTATTCTCGGACGGACAAAAAAGGAAAGGAAGACAATAAGTTAAGAACGGAGGGAGTAGTAATGACCTAACTATCCTTGATCGATTGTTAAACAAGTGCTCTAGCCCACGAAAACACATAACCACCACGATAGAAAATATTCAACCTCCTTGCGAAATTACTAACTTGTTATCGTTTTTTATATATAGAAAATATTTAACTTAAAACTTTCACTTTTATTTGCTTCGAATGTGTATGTTTTCGAGTCCAAAATGATGTTTGGATAATGAAGATATTAATAATTAAGTCCTAAAGTAGGTGGGTTGAAATTAGATAAGTGGGTTTGTCCAACATTGGAAAGAAAACAAAGACAAGACTAGTTTATATACATGCTTCTTTCTTGTAAGGTACAAATTTCAGTTCCATTCAAGGTCCGAACCAGTGGACTCGTGTGTAAGCGCGACCTGCGGACACGAATGTTAAACCAAATCGAACCCCCTTAGACTACCTCAAGTTTTGCTATTTATTTTGTGTTAAATATATATTTTTTTATATTTTTACAAAAAATAAAATAAAATATTTATTTTTTGCAAAAATGTATATTATAACATAATAATAACAGCAAAAAAGACGAGGGCGAGTTAGTAATTTCGCTAGGAGCTACGTTTAGTGCTTTTTTTTGTTTTTTGCCATAATTAAAAATGTTAATTTTAGTTTATTTTACTGGTATAGATACATAGATATGCTTAATATTTTATACTCCCTCCGTTCCAGGCAAAAAGTCCACTATACTATTTTGGACGTTTCACTTAAAGAGTCCACTTTCAAAAAATTATTTTTATAATTTTCATAATCTTTCATCTTGGTTGCACTTAAGTATTTTTGTAATTATAACCAACTTCAATGACACTAATATATTCCTTAATAATTAGACTTTTCAAACATGAACTCTTTGAGTGGAACGGAGAGAATATTATAATATTGCAAATGCACGTTTAGGTATGACAGATGACAAATACAAATTTAGTAAATTCGTTAGAAAAAGAGAGCTCATATCATATTGGGACGTCCTAGAAAGATATTCAAACTAATCAACTCCTCGTTTCTTTTGAAAGTATTTTGTAAGGCAATAGTCTTTAATACTCTTTATTACTAAATTTGACATAACAGATAAAATGTACTATCACATTGAATAATATAACAGTACATGGGGTATAAAAGAAAAGCTCGAAAAGTCAAAATACTTAATCAAACTTCGTGTAAAATCAATAAAAAGACTAGCATTATTTAGGGTAATTCATATCAGTAATGTTTACCCCTGTCAAAATATAATGAGAAAATTGTGAGCCAGAATATTTTGGTGGATTTTTAATCGCTTAAGTCCACGATAATATTATTAAACCGCTAAAGTCTATTTTTGATGCATCATTAATACAGATATGCATCGTTTGATATCAAACGATGCAAGCATTTGTTATCGTGATGCATCGATTTAGAACTGTGATGCATCGTACCCCTGAAAAGTACACTTAAATAATTTGATAATATTATATAATAATAAAACGGTTAAAAATTCACCAAAGTATACCGACCAACCTTTATCTTTCCCAAATATAATGTCAATCAATGGAAAAAATGGGTCTAAATATTAGATAAGAGATAGGACACATAAAATAATTATTTTGACCAAGTCACAGGTAAAGTTGGAATGAACAAAGTCAATATGATCTATCTTAACTGCTAACAGTTGGAAAGGTCCAGCGTCGCGAAAAGTAGTTGGACAAAGAAAAGAAAAATGAAAACGTAATAGTTAAGACCAGATGTAGAGATTTTTTTGTCTGTTCTAACTTCTTCAAACCTTCTCTGAATGAGATAGATACTGATATGCATCGTTTGATATCAAACGATGCAAGCATTTGTTATCGTGATGTATCGATTTGGAACTGTGATGTCGTACCCCTGAAAAGTGCACTTAAACGATTTGATAATATTATATAGTAATAAAGCAATTGAAAATTCACCAAAATATACCGACCTGAATCTTTCCCAAATATAATCTCAATCAATGGAATAAACGGGTCCAAATATTAGATGAGTGATAGGAAACATAAAATAATCATTTTGACCAAGTCACAAGTAAAGTTGGAATGAACAAAGTCCATATGATTTATCTTAACTGCTAACAGTTGGAAAGGTCCAGCGTCGCGAAAAGTAGTTGAATAAGAAAAGAAAAGAAAAATGAAAACGTAAGAGTTAAGACCAGATGTAGAGATTTTTTTGTCTGTTCTAACTTCTTCAAACCTTCTCTGAATGAGATAGATACAATAGGCCGGGTATACGATAAAATAATGAATAACACAAAGTAAGAGCTGGTAGAAGATTCCAAATTGAAAATTGAATTTACAATATAATAGTAGTAAATTCAGTAGGGTTTGCGATAAAATAATGAATAATAAAATGAGTTGGTACAAGATTCCAAATTTTGTTGTCTTCAACTCTATTAGTTAATAATAAAATGAGTTGGTACAAGCACGGACGAGCCCGTACTCTCCATGCGCCCCTTGATATTATATATAAATAAATATATATATATATATTTATTTATTATATAATTTTCTTAAAGTGTTTTGTTAGTTGCTTCATATTTTTGTTTACTTTTAATTATTGAGTTCTTTTTGTGTTTTCATCTTTTACAGTGTTATTAAACTTATAAATTTTGGGCCAAAATACGAAAAACCCCCCAAAGTATACACTAAATCCCAAAGTCTCCCCAGCTTACGATTTGACCCATAACCCAATCTGATGTTACCAATTTTCCCAGTTAGCCCCTAGCCATAATGACCGTTAGAAAGTTAACGATTTTCATCATGTGTCTTGCACGTGGCAGGGGCAATTAGGTCATTTCCTCATATATACAAAACAACACTAAATAAAGGGGGTCAAAGACTCAAAATGTCAAATCTTTCTTTAAAAGGACTGAAGGAGAGATCTAATAAATCTTGTCAGGGTGGTTTGCTAACAGATGAACTCGATTCTAAGCTATCCTCATCTAAACTGCACAATGAATCGATAATTTCAAATGAAAAAACAGTAGCACTACTTCGCGGGTGTTCAATTTTTTTCCTCCCTTCAGTACCTTCAATCTTCTTTGTCGAATTCCTTATTTCATTCGAGCTCTGGTATATTGAACCCCTCCTTTGCACTTCATTACTTTCCAACCTTGATGGAACAGCTCGACAGGAAGCACTACGATACCGATGAAAACTAAACTCAATGAAATCCTTGTTGACACTCAATTCCTCATTTCCACATCTGGATTTCCCTTTTACTTTTCCTTTTTCTACTTTTGAATGCTGAGGAGATAGAAGAATGGTTTTAGGACTTCTATCGACTACACAATACTTATCAAATTCCAGCTCCATATCTACATCCATTTATAGATATGCAATCTACAAGACATAAGACAATTCAGAAACAGATCACAGCCCATAGACCAAGTAATCAATAATTTAGAAAACAAATGTAATTCTAATTCATGAAATCAAACCAAGAAATCCACTCAAATAACCAGTAAGATTACTAAATCCTTTTGCACTGGGCAAAACCCTCGAAGTCGTTTGGAACGTTTTGCAAGGGGGTCTCCGATTGGCCGAATTTTTTTGCCAATCTCTTTCGCACTGGGGCCTTCTTCAACATCGATTGCATTTCTCGCTTCTCTTAGAAGGATTTGAGACATTGGAACAGGGTCTTCATTGCTTGGGACCACCGCATTAATGACGAAGGAACAACAGGGGTCACTTGACTAGGTGGACTGGCTTCGGATTTCGTTTCATTTTGAACAACATTGGGTGGAGAAGATAGAGTGTTTGCCGCTGAAGAGGATGATTGAGAAGCCATGGTTGTCAGAGTGCAGATGGAAGATAGGAAATTAGGGTTTAATTTAAGCAAATAAGTAATTTTTTCGACACTTTGACCCCCTTTAGTTAGTGTTCTGTATATATGACTAAAAGACCTAATCGCCTCCTCGTGCAAGGCACGTGATTGATTCCGTTACTTTTCTAACGCCCGTCACAGCCATGGGGCAAACTGAGAAATATGGCAACGTCAAGTATGACTATGGGGCAAATTGTAGGTTAGGGGGGACTTTGGGATTTTGTGTATACTTTGGGGGGGTTTTCGTATTTTGGTCTAAAATGTGTTGTTGTGTGTTTAGCTATTTTTTAATACTTTGTTTTTCTTTCATTTTGAATATATATTTTTTCATTGTATAACAACTTATCCTACACCTTTGTCTTTTTCATTGATTATTTTTGTATCTCTTTTTTTTAGTTAGTTTTTTTTTTAAGAAATCATACGTTGGCTCGCTTATTTTTTGTTCCCAAAAAAATATTTGTATCATATGAATATTTAATTTATTTTTATTAAAACTATAATACTTATTTTTTATGTAATCAAAATTAGTTAATAACCATCCTAAAAAAATGAAAAATCAATACAATAAAGTTCTTATATACGAAAAAAAAAACTACATATATTTCTAAAAATTATCTTTTACGATACTTTAAAGCATATAACACACGAGAAATAATGAAATTATATATATATATATATATATGTGTGTGTGTGTGTGTTTTTAAATTTCCCACTGGTATTAAATTAATGAAATTTCATTTGCACCAGGTGCCTTTTTTTGTTTTCACTTGGATACCTTTTCAATTTGTACCACATTACAGACTTCAATTTGTGGCTCTTTTTAGTTTTAAGGCCAAATTAAAATTAACCCCCAATGTAACCACCAAATCCCACTTTGTACCCCATATCGAAATTTATGTCAAAGTCATATATCATTTAACATTTTGTCATATTTTGCCCAACTTTGCCCCTATGTGTGACGGATGTTACAAATTTGACGTTAAGTTGACACCTGAGAGTCACGTGAGGGGCATTTTGAACATTTGGATCAGGGTACAAAGTGATTTGGTGTATTATTTTTTAAATAAAACTCTCTTTCCTTCATTTCAAATTAAAAAAAAAAAAGTTTTAAATAATAAAAAAACAAATTAGAATTTGTGCCTATAATTTTCAATTTCACATCTTCATTTTTTTTCCCTTCTTCCTCCTTTAATCAAAGTTTTGTCATATTTTTTTGGAAAAAATACGAAAACACCCCAAAGTATACACCAAATCCCAAAGTCCCCCCCAACCTAAGGTTTGCTCCTTAACCCCATCTGATGTTGCCAATTTTTCCAGTTTGTCCCCCTGGCCGTGATGACCATTAGAAAGTTAACGTTTTTCATCTGTGTCTTGCATGTGTGGAGGCAATTAGGTCATTTCCACTTAATAAACAGAACAACACTAAATAAAGGGGTCAAAATGTAATTTTAAAAAATAAAAATACTTATTTTCTCATTTCCATCCCCTGCTTTTCTCTCTCTTCTACCCGATTTGCACAATTGACCTCCAAACTCCATCAACGGCGATGGAGGAAGCCATAAACCAAATAGTCTCCGAGCTCGAAACCAACCAAACCCTTTTCAATGACCAATCTCAACCCCCCATTTCAAAAACAATCTCTATTAGCCCTCCAATCCTTCCTTGACTACACTCTCAACAAAAACGATCAAATCGAAATCGAAAACCTCTCCGATGAGTTATCGGCGATGAATCTCTCTATATCCTCTCTCGTTTCTCTGATTGCCGCCGCAATGGACTCCGGTCCCACCCATCTATCTCTTCTCGCCACCAAAGTCTACCTCTCTCTATTCTTATCCCTGAATTGTCCGATTTTATCTCTCTTCACTCCCGTGGCCTTTCTCTCTCTCCTCCGATCTATTCGCCGGGCTTTCAAGAATCCAAATCCAGGTAATGGGTCGGCTAGAGAGATAGAATTGTGGATTGGAAAGAAAACAACAGTGTCATTGGTTTAGCTCCGAATTGTCATTTTATGATCAAAACTAGTGCAACCGCTGTTGTCCAATGTTGTCGTGGTGGTGGTAGTGTCTTCCCATTAGGATTACGATTTAGGGCAAAAAAATGGTGAAAGCTTTGAGAATTTGGGAATTTTATAGAACAAAACCCTAATTTACAGATGAGGAAGAAAGAAACCCCTAATTTACAGATTGAGGAAGAAAGAGAAACCTAATTTACAAATGGTGAAAGCTTTAATCGTTTTTATTTTTGGTACTTTGACACTTTGCACCCATTTAATTAGCGTTTGTTTTACATATATGGTAAAAGACCCAATCGACCCCCTCGTGCAAGGAACGTGATGTAAAAACGTTAATTTTCTAACGTTGTGGACGCTAGGGGGCTAATTGGGAAAATTGGCAACATCAGATGGGGTTATGGAACAAACCTTAGGTTGGGGGGACTTTGGGATTGGGTGTATACTTTGGGGGTTTTTCGTATTTTGGCCAATTTTTTTCTTTTTAATCTTTCCTCATGTCTAGTTTTAATTGTCTTCTTCTTCCTGGGCACAAAAACAAAGTCACCTGGGTGCACCAAAACAAAGTCATTTAGAAACCCAACGTCGACGTTAAGATCAACGAAATCGTACTTACTCTCTTCCTTTATCTCTCTCTCTCTCTCTCTCTCTCTCTCTCTCTCTCTCTCTCTCACGTACACACACACACGTTCACATCTCGATGCCATCTTTGAAATTGTCTATCTTCCTTTCAACCAGTAATGCAAATCTAAGTTGGACGAGGAACCCCCAAGTATACCTCGATCTCACCACCAACGTCACCACCACTACCATCGTTGCCTCATCTGGGTTGATTTCAAACTCTAAAATAACTTTGTCAAAATTTATGACATTAGAGTGCTTTAGAGATCAAAAAAATGATTCTAATAAGTTTTTGGAACCCAATCCAAACGCGAAACCTTGGAAAACCTTGAATTCAAATTAAGCGAAATGGATATTAGATCTTGATGGGTTTCGAATGAAATCAAATTGAAAGGAAGAAAATTGTACAAGTACTAATGTCGGAGTCCAAAATGGTCAACGAAGCACTTGAGACCATTGGCAATTTTTCTTAAATCTTTCTTGGAGTCTTCTCGCCATATCTAATCAATCTTGCTGGAGAGATGGTAATGAATCTAATGATTTTAATTGGCTGGGTTGACATTGGGAAAAACTCATCGATTGTTTCCGAGTTCGAGGACAACCGAGAGGAGGAGCACTATCATCGCCGGAGAAGACAGACCCCGCTAGTGTACAGTAAGATTGGCTATAAAAATGACCAAAATGATCCTCACATGTCAACTTAACGTCAAATGTGTAACGTCTGTTGCACCGGGGGCAGAATGGGACAAAATGTAACATGATGTATGACTTTGACACATTTTTTAATCTAGGGTGGAAAGTGGGATATGGTGATTACATTGGGGGGACGCTAATTTTTTTATTGGCTTAGTTTTAATTATAAGAAACTCAGGTGAGATTTGGTGAATAACTTAGGAGGAAATTTGTATTATGACCTAATTTTTATGGGGTCAAAATACGATTAGCTCTCGAAAATATCCACTAAATCTCACCTTGCATCCCAACCTACAAAGTGTCTCACTTTTACACCCAATTTTGATTCTCATTTTGCCCCCTCCCATCCATGTGTCTTAAAAATAGTAGGAGGGAATGACATGTGAATGTCACATGAGGATTAGTTTGTTCATTTTGATTGGGGTGTAAAGTGGGATTTGGTTATAATTTTATCATTTAGTTAACTATTTGATATTTAAGATAAGTTTTTAATTAAAAATAATAAATAACTGTTTCAGTAATTCAAAAATAATTAAAATTTGTCTCATATTTATTTTTAAAGTTAAAAGAATGCAATACTCCATAAAATAAAATATACATTTTATTTAATTTCTTTTCTTATCCTTCACTTTCTTTCATCAACCTCATCATTCGTAGACCCACCACCATTACCACCACAACCATCAGCATCATCACCTCTACCACCTCAAATTTCAACATTAACAAAAAAATTAATTTTTGATTTGATTTTATTAATTTTTTTCTTATTCCTTACTTCTTCCTTCGAATTAACCCATACAAAAAATTCATCATTTATAGACACACCACCACCACAACATTAAATTTTATTATTATAAAGCCAAATTCAATTATTTGAATCTTAAAATTTGAAGGTTTAAACCCAAACCCATATGAAGATTTGAAAATTTGGAGATCTAACAATACCGTATTTGACCTAAACCACCACTATCATCCTTACAATCACCACGACCACCACCCCTAACCACCACCACCATCCCAGCCATCGCCGCCACAGCCATCACCACCACCAAGAAATGCGCTTACCTTGCTTTGCTCAAATAGAGAAATATAATCTCTTTAGCTTTTGTTCGGTCACACTTCTTTCTTCGAACGTCTCTCTCTTCTTAGTCGCTTTCCTCCTTCGGTGTCAGATCGCTAAGCAATGGGAGAATTTAATTTTGGGATGAGAATACTTGAAAGGATTTCAGTAAGTGACAATCTCTTTCAATCGAAGGAGAGTTGCGTTAGAAGAAAAGAAAGTTGATAGCTTTGGGAGGGGAATAAAATGATTTTCTCATCTAACAAAATCGGGTCCTATGAAAAGGTGTAAGCAAGTGAAGACCAAAAGAGGCTAGGGGTTTGGAACCCTGTTATGGAAATGAGTAAAATATTCAGATGGATTTAGGGTGTGGCGCCCATTTATTTGTGGTTGGTGGCGGTGATTTTGATAGTGGTGGTAGAATATGACTTAGCTAGAAATGAAGAGAGAAGAAGAATTTTTGTAATGAAATAAAAATAAAAATATAGTTTTATAATAATATAAATACTAAAATAGGTCAAATTGAATTAGCCTTAGATTTCACTTTGCACCTCGATCCAAATGACTAACATAGCCCTCATGCGACATACACATATCAAATTTCGTTACTATTTCTAACGCCCATAAGGTCAAGGGGCTAAATGGGACAGATGGCAACAACGTGTATTAAAATTGGACACTTCATAGGTTGGGGTGCATAGTGGGATTTGGTGGATACATCAGGGTGAAAATCATATTTTGACATTTTTATGGTTGAACGATATCTTCTAACTTGACAAATAATTAATACTCCCTCCGTCCCTACATAATTTTTGTGCTTTCCTTTTTTGTCTGTCCCCAAATAATTGTCTTGTTTGAAAGTTTCCTTTTTAGGACAATAGTTTTACTATTTTACCTTTACTTTTTCTTCCTACTTTAACTATGGGCCACATGCACATATGCATTAAAGAAAACTACACACTATACCAATATTAATAATCAAGTCAATTATTTTTTCTTAATCCGTGTGTCATGTCAAACAAGACAATAATTTAGGGACGGAGGGAGAACTATGGAGTTATTTTATTTTTCAAGGAAGATTGGGAAGAAAGTCGTTGATATGTTCTTCTCAAATGCCAGTTTTATATAATTGCTTAAGACAGTTCTAATGCATTAAAAGATTTTGAGTTAACTTGTACGGTGTCTACAACTCGATAAACTAACTTGCAGTAAAAATGCATAATCTCATTGTTGTTGGAGACTTTGCTCATGTCGTTTTTGGAATTTGTGACTCAATGTTAGGAAGTGAAAATAATGGTTTGATTAAGAGGTTTTTGAATGCTTGTTTTCAATTGACATACTGATAAGAGTGAACACATTCAAAATAAAAAGACATTGCTCATTAAATTTTAACTCTTTTTCTTTTGGGATAATTTATTTTACAATTTAGAAAAGTATGTAGATATTCATAGTAATGGTTAATTTGAATAAAATATTAATAACACAGTTTTTTTATTTATTTTTAAAAGGTTTTTTTCTATATTACAAAATAAAATTGCCAAATATAGCATATATATTTACTTTAACGTTATTATGTACTATAAGATTGTCTATACATTTTTGAACGTAGGAGAGCTTATTTGAAATTTCTACAACTTAACGGATAGTGAAAATCCTAAAAAAAGTTACTTAGTTAACTAAATAGGGATTTGTTAATACGATCTATAACTTAGGGACCAATATGATAGTCTTTAAGGCTGTTTGTAGTAGTCCGAAAATTCAAAGGAGTAAACTGAATATTTTGACTTTCTTCTCTAACAAAACGTACAAATTCATTAACTGAGTTCTCCATTTTTCTTCATCTTCTTAAAATTATAACACATTTTCTTAACACATTTCTCTTAGTTTATTCAGTGGTAATTACAAAACATGTTGCCGATTTGATAAATATCTCTATACTCATCAATAAATCGATTATTATACTTATATTCATATACTTCTAATAATGTGTGCCCAAACATATTTTAAAAAGTAAAATCATATTATTTTTTAGATTCTAATAAAACTTAGTAAACGGTATTGGATAACTTAGTAAGGGTATTTTTGTCACATTTAAAAATATTGGATAACATTTGTAAACGATAATGACAGGAGGGGAGAATTTCACAAAAAAAAAAAAAAATTTGACATATGAGACAAAATGAATAAAATTCAAAATGTAGGACCTAACTTAAAGTTAGGTATAAGAGGAGGGACCAAATTATTATTTAACTTCATGATATTGATTAGCCCATTACAAATTTACTTGTTTGACCTTAATTAATGGTGAATGATTTATTAAATTTAGGGTTATTTTTGTCCAAATATTATTTTTTATCATGATAAATTTACTTGTTTTGTCCTTAATTAAATGGTGGGTGGTTTATTAGGCATAAGACTAATTTTGTCCATCTATTAATTTGTAAGAAACATCTTACACTTTTATAGTATAGGAGATAGGAGATAGGAGATAGGAGATTAACACTACCCCAATTCTATACAATATCCTGATTCAATCTAATCGATCGATAACAGATTAAATATGGATTAATGGATGTACGTTGTTTCCATCATTGGCAAGTTATTTGATTTCATGTCAGATTTCTAACTCATTCAAAAATCCATGATGGTATGTATTGTAATGCCAATATTGTCTATATGCTTTGTATTAACACCTTGAAAAAAAAAATTGGCAGCACCTCCACATGGCTTTCCAAGTGCACGAGTTGATAGGTCATTCCAACACTGTCATCTATACGCCAATAGTATTAAATTGATTCACATCAATTATACACCCAAGAATAATGGAAAGTGTGACTAAAATATCTCAAATATCAAAAAATTAGCATTTATAGAAGACAATAATATTTTACAAGACACACACCGTGCACATCCAAACTGTCTAAACAGACAATTCAAAAATCAATTATACATGTAGACCGCAACACAAACAAATACTACGTGTTGACCGTAATACACATTATTTTAAGTTTATTAGCTAACTACGTACGTAGAGGAAGGTGTGACACAATCTATTTCTTCACTACTGTTAATTTCTCCTAATTAATCTCATTGTGTTTGGGCGTAGTTCTGATTGGAATTAGTACAAAAACGACAACTCTTACATTTCTTCAACAGCCTCCAACTTGTCCAACAACTAGCAAACCTAACAACTCTTTACATTTCAAACCCCCCACTCCCCCTTTTCTTCCCTACTAGTAGATTAATGCATAAATAATTTGCTCACATCAAATAGTATAGTTGTATTCCCTTCTTCGTTCCAAAATAACTTTTAGGCACTTTTAGAAGCACATTACATGAATGTTCTTACTATCCACATTTTGGTATTAAATGCTCATACAGAACATAGGAAAAAGGTGCATATAGTAACTTCAACGATAACTAGACACTTATTTTAAGACAATATAAAGAAAAAGAAAAGAAAATAACTCAATTTAATTAGAACGAAAGCATTTTAATATAGACATGATCATAGCCAAAATCATATTTCCACTATTGCAAACTATGCCCAATTGGGATTTCACATATTCATATATTTAAAGAGAAGTCAACATGTAGTAAATTATTATGCTCTAAAAAGGACTGAGTGAAAGGTAAACCAAATTAATGTAGATTATTAGGCTATTGCAGTTTTGTACTAATACATGGTAGGATGAATGGTTCAATGTCCCTTTTGTAAGTTGAATTGAATGTGACATGCAAGTTGAAGTTTTATCATGCTGGCTGGGCCCACTTTATATACTTTTACCCTTAGCACAATTTGCTATTTGCAGAGTAAAATATAAATATCTAGGCATATTATACAGCAGATCAGATGCATGCAACAATCAAATTTCCTGGATTAACTAATTAATGGCAATTTCTTCATTAGAAGCATTCAAATCAAGGTGTCAGTTGGTGGACTATAATAAAGATATGTTTAGTTATTCAATGTCAAACTTTAGAATTAAAATTGAATGAACAAATTGAGCTGCACAGAATTTATATTATTTTTTCAATTCTAATTCCAAGCTCTGGAATTAAGTATCCAAACATAACTTAGAGCCCGTTTGTTCGCGCGTTTTGGCCAAAACGCAGGGTTAAAACGCAGCTTATTTCTTAACTTAATGTTTCAATGCTGCGGTAGAAAATGCTTCGTTTTCAAAACGCAGCCGCGTTTTAAAACGCTAGAATTTCTAGTTTTTTTCCAAAACGCAGATTTTAAAACGCAATAGGGAATAAAAAGCAGCGTTTTAACATAATATCTCAAACGTATTTATAAAGAAAAAAGTCGCGTTTTAAATAATCTGCGTTTTAGAAACGCTGCGTTTTTAAAACACTGTGTTTTCAAAACGCTACACCAATCGGGCTCTTAAATGGAAACATGCTTTAAAGAGTTTTGAGAAGATGGGTGCATGTGTGGAGGCATAACATAAAAACCCAAAAATTTTGAGGTGATTATTGGTTGGTTTAGAGCCACTAAAGGCCCAAGTGTGGCCATGGCCCCTTAGTGAAAATAAACCCGTTTATTAGATCTTGACTTCGTTTCGTTTGTGTTCTACATATTACTTTAGTTTAATATAGTAATATTAATTGAGTCATTTTAAATACACTTTGCTTGTATATTTTAAAAGTAAATGAGGTATGTTGCATTAATATTTCTCAAAATTGACATTTTGCTTGAATTTTTTCAAATAAATGACGTATGTTGCATCAATAGTTATCAAAATCGATATTTTAAAGCTACTAATTGGTTAGTCTTTAATCAATTTTCACATGCTATTAGGCTAGCGGATAATTTATTTCATTTTGTAAATTATCTTCTTAAGAGAATTTCTTTTGGTTTCTTGGTTACTCTTTAATCAATTTTCACATGCTATTTGGCTAGGATGATAATTTATTTCATTTTATAAATTATCTTCTTAAGAGAATTTCTTTTGGTTTCTTAAACATGTCCACAGGATAAAAGCTCAAGACTAATGCTCCGAGCCCTAAGCTAAAAGCCTAAGACGCGCAATTCCGACCCTGTCACCAGGCTGAAAGCCTAAGACTAATTCTCCGAACCATAAGGACGGTAAAACTTTCCCAACAAGATTTTGACTCAGCTGCGTTCCTATAAGTCTCGAACTCAAAACCTACAATTAAGCTATAACAGCTTCTTAACCAACTGATCTATGCGCTTGTTGATTTTGTTAAGAGAATTTCAATCTAATCATAATATTTTTATAATTTATATATAAGTCAAAATTGAATATCACGTTGGTCCCTTTTCTAGATTCAAAATGACAATTGATCATTTTTAACTTGACAATATGCAAATAAGAAGTTTGCGTATAAATATAAGTAAACAAACATTTTTATCTAGTAATCGTCGCTTACCACAGAGTACCCTTAATTTATTTAGAAATTTTTTTAAAAAAACTTAACTCAATCCCTAAAGTCAAACCCTCGCTTTGCATAAGCTAAACTTTCTGATCCGGTGAGAGTTTTGATGGTTGACTCATGATCGTTATTTTGTAAGTGTTGAGGATCGATGTCAATATGATTCAATTGAAATTTTAATATTATCAACCAATGTTCTAAAAATCGGCCTAAGACCCCTAAACGTTAGGTGCCGTCTAACGATTTTAATAACACTACTATCAATTATCTCAGTTTAATTTGTATCCGAACCAGAAGCGGTATCATTTGTCATGACGTGAATGATCGAAAACACAAAACAATTGGTTCAAATTAAAGGAAAGATGAAATCAACAGATAGCATCAAAATCCAATCAGGAAAGAGGTGGATCAAACAAAAAAAAAAAAAAAGGATTAAAAAGCAAAAGAAACCCTAAAATTGCTCGATCAGAAACAGAGACCAGGATTCAAAATGGGAATCAAAGATCCTTTGAAGGAAAGAAAAGATGCGAAACCTTACACGAGAATCGAACGCCCTGATACCCATAGTTAATAAATTTGTGTATAGTATGCGTATAATATATGTATATATGAATAATTGAAAAATATTCCTGTTTACCGTACTCAAATCAAACTTAATTAAAAATACTTGTACTTTTGGGTTGAATCGTATAATATATGTATAAAACTATAAACGTATTGTACCTCAAGCATAAATCTTGATATATACCAAATTTTGATATAATTTTATTATTAAAATTATTCAATTTATATTATTAATCTTGTTCGAATTGATCAAATTAGATATTTAACATGAAAATAATAATTATGAAGTCTAATAAAAAAAATTTGTTACTACGCATACTGTTTGAAGTACACATAAGAGTATATATGTTTAATCATGCTTTTATTTAGCTATTAACACATAGCTTTGAGAGTGTATAAATGTAAAAATATTAAGATATTTAAACCTAAAAATGATTAAAAAATATATAAAGAATTTTATACAGAATATGACATATTTTTAGTCTCGTACACTTCAATCATATTCGTATTATATCCGTACAAGGGTATAAAAATATTTTTACTGTTTATGTAATGCCAAATTTTTTCGCCGTTAACTTTGAAAAAAAACGTATAAAACTTATACGTTTCTTTTAACGTATTATACACGTCCCGTATTTCACTAGTTATACCTTGTCATGGAGTGAAGTTCCAATGATTTGATCCATCCACGTTCAGAATACAAAGAAGAAAATGGAGGGAAACTCTTCAAGCTTACAATCGAAAGAGAGATTAACTGCTGCCTACTGATTTCTCTAACTAATTCTGACAGCACCGCTAATAGAAAGACTAGAATGCCCCTTCTGGACAGTTGTAGATGACTAATGAAACTAACCCTTTTTTTTTTGGGGATAACTAACTTACTTAAACCAAGTTGATAGAGGTGGCAAATTGACGGGTCAGGCGGGTATAGGCAACACCTATGTGGACAACTTGCTCAAATGTTTTAAATAAAATAGTTGATTCCCATATTTAGAGTAGTGTACTTTCGTTGGACTCTCAAAAAAGTTAGGAAGGGAGTAACCAGAGACATATGGTTTGACCAACAAAACAAACAGTTGTGTATTTAACCAAATATTTTACAAACCGGCTCGCTATAGTTGAATTCATACAGAAGCACAACAATATGTTCAATCGCACGTCGAGACTTAAATACACTACTCTAATTGTGTTTTAACAAGTCCAAAACCAAAAACGAAAACAAGAGTTGATCTGGTTCACAAACAAAATCAGCAGCAAGTCACAAATATGTTCATTTTTGGACATAAACACAATCATTTTTACTTGGGCTCCAATTTTGAAGGAGGGTAAGCCCCACTGTATGCAAAGAGGATTTCGTTAGAGTTGTAAGGATGTTTATACCCCTTACCTCCATCTGCATAACTTGCTGAAGTTGTAGCAGATTCAGCATTGGGGTTAAAACCAGCCGATTCCATGATGTACTCGATCTCTTTCACGACCTCACTCATTGATGGCCTCTGACTTCCCTTTTCTTCGACACACATCAATGCCAAATCCACGTATTTCTCTAAACCTTTTAGTTCCATGCTCGAACCAATGGTTGGGTCGAGGACTTGGTGGAGGTTATATAACTCTTTGCTCTCATCCATTGTTTGCTTCACCTCTCTCACAATGTATTTCCCTTTCTCAATTGGACTTCTTGCAGTTATCACTTCCAGCATTACAACTCCAAAGCTATAAACATCACTCTTTTCAGTCAACTGCTGAGTCATGTAATATTCTGGATCCATGTAGCCCTACACCGGTAAACACATATTCAGCTTTTAGCACCCATCAATAAACAAAAATTGTTCATTCACTTCCTTGGGACGTCCATCTTTTTAAAATTCATACCCCTCATCTAATGCATAATGTTAAACTAGGATTTGAAGGAAACTTCACTAACCATTGTCCCTTTGACTTGAGTGGTGATATGAGTTCTGTCGGAGTCACCCATAGGTTTTGAGAGACCGAAATCAGCAACTTTTGCACTCAAACGTTCATCCAGTAAGATATTATTGGACTTGATGTCCCTGTGTATGATGGGAGGGTCAGCAAGGTCATGCAAATATTGCAAACCTCTTGCCGCCCCAAGGGTTATTCGAAGTCTTCGCATCCAATCCAACCTAATTCCTGTCCTCCCTGAACAAAAAGAAGGGGGGGGGGGGCGTAAGGATCTTAGCACCAGTCTCTTGGGTGTTCCAACTGTGACAATCATCTATCATTGTTGTTCACCAGCAATGACGTTACCAGAAAACAAAGTTCAAGATAAAGTTGCTACGGATGATTATTGGTAATTTTCTGATTGAATCATCACTTTTTGCGTTAACATAACTAATCTGCCAAAAATCTAAACTTTATTTCAGATCTTGTTACAAAGGAAGTACCTGAAAGCGTGTCTTTCAGGGTACCATTCGGTATATACTCGTAGACAAGCATCTGTTCACCTTCATCAAAACAGAAACCGACGAGGCTGACAACATTCTTGTGATGAACTCTCGAGAGAAGCTCAATCTCTGTTTTAAACTCGAGACCACCCTGAGTTGATCCTTGTTGAGCTCTTTTAATGGCAACTAGTTTCCCACTGGGAAGAGTGCCTCTGTATACCTACACAAATTAAGCTTTGATTTCAAAATTCTGTGAGCTATACAGTGGTGAAAATGCTCAGTCAAAACATCTTTGGGAGTAACAAAGCAAGTGTTTTCATGAACAAATGTTTTGGTTAATATTTTTATGTTTTGGGAAAACAAAATTCATGCTTTAAAAGTGGAATTTGAATTCAATCAGCTTAAATGGGAACTTCGTGAATTCCGATTCCAAGGGTCATAGATTATCCGGCCATACACTACATTACTGTAATTGAAAACATGTCTGTTACTCCACAACTTTTGACTCCGCTTGATGAGTTCTGACTACTGAGTACACACAGTTTAGGAACTAAAGACGTGCCAGAGTAGAGTGCAAGTTGCATAGAGTCAGCTAAACAAAAAGGGTTTGCAAACATTCCAATTATGATAACAGGAGTAATCAGAACTAACCATGCCATAGCCACCAGCTCCGATATTGTTGGTTTCTGAAAAATTGTTTGTGTATTTCCTAAGCTCTTCAAATGAGAAACTTCTTTCTCCTTTTAATTGAGGAACACCACCCCTGCCTTTAGTGTCCCATAATGCTGCATTATGTGATGCAGTTAGGAACCAAACCGCAGAAGGCCAAATAACATACAGATAGAAAGGCTTGTTTAATGATAATCGCATGCCATACCAAAAGGACTATTCCGTTTGTCAGCTCTTTCAGCTCTTCCTTTCTGACGGAAAGCATAAATTCCTGCAATGACTAGTAATACCACAAGGACACAACCACCGACTACTGCTCCAATGATAATACCACTATTAGATGATGACTTGTGCGCTCCTGATTGAAATGGATGATGATGCATGAATATTTATTTATATAAAAATCGTGGCAGTAAGATCAAAAAAGTTAGAAAATTTATATTTTTAATATGAAATATTGAGTTACCTTCAAAGAAATCATAGCTGCTGGCAATAAAATAGTAGGGTCCAAAAGCGTGGGGAGGTTTCCAAGATTGTTTGCTTAACACAAACCCTATTACAGAAACTCCCGACCAATTGAAACGGTCTTGGCCAGAGGGGAAAACCTCCAAGGTAAGCACAAGGTAGCCGTCAAGATTTATGGTTGGTCTACTCAACGAGATTGAATCCACTGGTAGGTGATGAGATCGAGAATAATTCATGAGGGAATCATGAAGAGATGTGTAGATGCTCAGGTTTCCCAGGTCAGAGAAAGAAGGAGCTCTGAAATTTATGGTGCCCGTGTAGGGATATGCACATATACAGTTTGGACTGGAAATTTGATCTGAACTGCAGGGAGTACTAGGCCGACAATTATCTGGTTGTGTTGGATATGGGGCATTAGGAAGACTGCAGTATCTTTCTGTCCCTCCAGAATTCGTACAAACTGGATTGCCGACCAGTCTGCAGAAGAGAAATTTAGCAAACCCAATGATGTAGAAAGCAATAGGAATAAAATACAATAAAAAAGGACCTAGCTCCCAACAGTTTACATTAGATCACCAGTGAATCCACGTCCCTGAACATAGCCATTAATGAGATTGGTCTGCATATCGACGAGTCGAAGTTGGGTGCTATAGGTGGGGCCAATATCCAAGGTTCCATTAAACTGGTTGTTACTTAGTACCCTGTCTCATCCAATGTCCATATGGTCATGAGTTCAGTATGTAAAACGTACAACTAAAATCAATATTTATTTCAGACGTAGTAAAATTATAAGCTTGTTTAAATTGGATAGATCAGATTCCAGCATATTGAATCTTTCATGACATTAGGTTCAGCAATACTCACACAGTTTGTAGCTGAGGAATGCTGAAGAGCTCGGGAGGTACTTCTCCTCGAAGTGATGTATTTTGCATCTTCCTGCCATTACAATTGTTTTCATCAGCACCAAATGAATAAAAATGAGACCGACAACTATTCGATGTATTCTTGCAGTAAGAAACTACAAAATAACGTGGGATAAAACTACAAATGCATTTTCTGTGTATGGCCATGTATATTTACATAAAACTGGTGGGTAGTCATGCAGAGAAGTAGACTGGAGCTCCAAGTGCCAAGTGTCCAATGAAGTGATTACATACGTCTTTGTCCAACAGCAATCTGTACTTCTGTTAGGTGTTAGCAATCAGTAACTTAGTTCAACTGCATGCACAAATTCCTGGTTTGTAAACTTGAATCAAGCACATGTGCAAATGAAAAGAAGAATTCTTATGCATCATTCCAATAAGAAAAATTGCAGGTTTAATTCTTCAATTTGGATAATAACACTCCAGTGGAGTATCTACACGATATGCAGTATTGTTGGTCAAGTGCCATTGAGAACCAAGTAAGTTCTATTAAAAATATGGCATATGGCATATTCTCTTCTTTTTCCTTCTTTCACCAACTCTTCTAAGAGGTTAAGATGCTAGAAAGGGGCCCAACGATGTATATCAAGCTTAACTCTTCCCCTCAGGTGAGCCCTGCTCACATGTGGGGAGATAACCAAAGGTTCCTCGATAGGGGCACACAAACCAAAAGGGTGCTGGACTCACAATATTGAGGAAACACAGGCAAGCAGGATTACTTGAACCATAGACTTTGACAAACCAGAGAGCTCTGATATCTAAAAGGTTAAGCTTTTAAAGAGAAGCCCAACAAGGTATATTAAGCTTTACAGTTCTTAATAAAGAATAAATTAGAGAGAAGGTAAAGGTTGCTTCAATTCGGAAAACAACAAAAACAATGGTCTTCCTTCAAGTATGTACGTATATCCATGAAATATTGTGTACAGGTACTGAATTTTGTTTCCTAATGATGCAGTTTATCTGCCACAGACACAGACCCTTAGAACAAGGACGGATAAAGACAAAATCAAATATTTGAAGGTCTTCCTGTAAAAGGAAGGACTTACAATGTTGTCAAAGATTGTAAGGTCGTAAACCATGGTGGAACATCTGAAGGGTCAAAAGAGTTGTTGCTCATATCCCTGTCATGACATTGGTAAAGTTTGGCTCAGCGTATGTATTTACATGTAAATGATAAAAGAGAAAAACACATCCTTTTCGAAGGGGAGAACAAGAATGCTACTGATCACCATCTATAAATATAACTCCAGGACTAAAATGTATTTAGCTTATTAAGTTAGTTGAACTCTTGCCACTTACAGATAGTAGAGGATATTCATGCCAGTGAGATTGGGTGGGGAGCCAGTCAGCCTATTGTTGCTAAGGAACCTGAAAACGTGCAATCAAACGGCTCCCTTAGTAGAGGAAAAACTTCAATGCTGCATTATGTTGATGTCCTGTACAAAGATATAACACCTTGCTTTACATTTTAATAGTTTCTCCCTACTTACAGCTCGTTGACATTGCCAAGGTTGTTGAAGTTTGATGGCACCGCTCCACTCAGTGAATTCCTGTCAAGCCTTCTGATGTGGACACATAATATCTTTGTCACTAGTTGCAAGGAAATTCAAGGTCGGGAAGAATGTAAATATTGTTTTACTTTGAGTAAGGGATAGATATACTCACACTACTTCCAAAGTCTTGACAAGTCCTATTGTGGAAGGAATATTACCGCTAAACAGGTTGTTTTCAAAAAGTCTGCCCAAAAAAACATATGTAAACAAGCATATCTTAAGTTTTCATTTTGTTCTAAATAGCGTATCCTAGCAGAAGCGTTCTACCTTGTGGAGGTGTGTTCAGACAATAAAGTACCACATTCTTCATTTTATCGCAAATACAGATTATGTAGAAGTAATAACTTCTTTTCAGTAATAGCTAGTCTTATGATGATTAGTCAGTTTAAATAAACAGTTCATCGGAACATACAAATGTATCAGGGTCATATTTGCACTGAAGAGCTGAGCTGGGATTTCACCAGAGAGCTGGTTGTTTCCAAAATGACTGTAAATAATGGACAAGAATGATGGTCATAGTTAATTCAATATTTTCACCAAAATAAAGAAGAGACAAAATAGCAGAGATTTTACGTACAAGTGCTTTATATTGACCAGCAAATCAAGACCAGGCCTGATCCCATTGGAAACTGGTATTGATCCAGAAAGCCTATTATCGGCTAGATCTAACCAATAGAGGTTTAAAAGGTTACCAATGGAAGGGGGTATGGAACCAGTGAAGCGATTAGAATTCAAAGACCTGAAGAGTACACATTGAAAAGCGTTAGAAATATAGATGAAGATTTGCAAATCAAAAACGTCCATTGGCCACTGCTATTGATAGTCGAGCATTCTAAGTGGGCTCTCATGGTTAAACGTACCCCCATTTTCAACTTAATAAAGAGTACGAGGGATTTGTGATACTCGTTAT
Source organism: Platycodon grandiflorus (assembly GCA_016624345.1). NCBI lineage: Eukaryota > Viridiplantae > Streptophyta > Magnoliopsida > Asterales > Campanulaceae > Platycodon > Platycodon grandiflorus. The sequence continues at coordinate 20,460,977 of CM028365.1, read as the reverse complement.
TTACTGAATGCAGTATGTGAGAATTTGAGAAATCACAATGTTTTTGTTAATTAGGAAATGGGAATATTTTCTTTTTGGACATCAAAGAAGAAGACAGAGGATCTACTTTTTGCGATGAGAACAAGTTTTCTGTTTAGGTGCAATTCACCTAGATTCCGGCAAAAATGATTTTTCTTTTCTATTGTCAAAAGCAAGTTTGTTTCAAACCTCGTGTGCAGGTTGCTTTGACTACCAAATTGCCACATTGTTATTTAGACAATTACTTGTAATAGAAGATGGTCTTTGTATATGAGCCATCTTCACAGCAATGTTCATTCAGGCATCAGCCAAAACGTTCTAGTCAAGCTTCATCAGCAATGCATGAAGCCCTGAAGATTGTTTGACTTGTCTGAAAATATGCCTCAGTTACCAGCAAAGGTCATCCTTGATTTTCTGTGTAACGATAACCTGCGAGTACATTATGTACCATTCTATTTTAGGCATTTATCTCAGAAAAGGATATTCAGCCCGCAGTACTTGTCTACTCATATTTGGCAAGATTGCAGGCAGTGTTCAGAGATAGCTTAGACTGTGCAGAACTCCCTTTCAAATTTGGACAGCAAGACCTAAGGCATTTAATGCACGTATATCTGCATTAAATGCACCAAATTCAAATCTCTTCCAAGTCTGAAAATCCTGAACGGCTCCAAGAACTCCCCTGAGTATAAATTGAAGACTTGATGAAGCATTGAACTTCAACAACTCTACAATTCTGCAAATCTTGATTGCAATCTTTGGCATTCATAGCACACGAGAGTTGAATCTTTCTAGATTTATACTCTCACCATAAACACTTGGTTAAAATCTTGTTGTACACGATCCATTAGTGATTATTATGATTATTTTAGTGGAAACATAGTGCACATTTTCAAATCCAAAGCTAACCACTTTGGTAGTGGATGTAGCACTTATTCATAGTGTGAACCACTTCAAATATCTTGTCTATTTACTTTTTGCACTTATGTTTGATTTATTACTTGTTTATTCTCAAAATTTCCAACTGCTTGAAGGAATGCTAATCTTGGCTGCAAATTATTTTAGAACTCTTTTGTGAAGTAATTTTCACAAATATTTTTAAAATTAGACATATGTTATTTAACGCCCCTCAAACCTATTTGAGCACCTTGAGACCTAACACATGTTATTCTATCCTTCAGCTATCTAGACAGACGACTATACAGTATACTAAAGTCAAACTCCTTACAGAGTAGTCAGCTCTGTCAGCGAGCCTATCGTGTCAGGAATCGGACCACTGAAACCACAACCAGGTAGGATCCTAACATAAAAGCCGAGAAATTGCGTTAGTACAGAAAATACAGAACCAGATGAGCGATAAGAAAATAGATTAATGTATAAATGGAAATTTCCTTACAAGTCTGTTAACTTCTTCAAATTTCCAATTTGTGGAGAAAGAGGTCCAGTCAAACCTGGATTGGATGATAGATCCCTACATAAAGACAATCTTTCATCAAGAGGAGTTCACTTAGCTCTTAATGATTGCAGTTAACACGATTATACAAGAAGAAAACGATGGTGCACAAAAAAACGTACAAAATCTGCAATTCAGTTAACTCCTTAATGTCTCCGGAAAGGCTACCAGTCAAATGCATGCTCGATAATGTTCTGTAATTAAGAGTAATAAGGTCAACTAAACAATAAGGAAATAGAAATTAGAGATATATGCAACCATTACAAGATGAAACACAGGGAGGAGGGACCGACATAGAGGTTACACGTGAGTTGGTGCACCCGATTCCATCCCAGCCGCCTCCACATGGATCATTACCAACCCAATTGGGTGGCGTATTCTGCCAAACACCCTTGAGAGACTGTAGTATAGTGACTGCACAATAAGTAAAATTTGAATTAGCTGCTATTGAATTCTCAACTTCAATTTACCCCTCATACATAAAGCCCAAAGTGGATCATGATAAATGAGATTAACATGAAAACCCAAATTTTCAACTACGACAGAACTCAACAATAGATGTTGTAAGACTATATTCTTACAACTTCATGTAATGCAATGCTACTGGATTTATCAATCCTAAAAGCCAATACCAACGATTACTAATTACGTAGACTTACACAGATGCTAATCACAACTTCAAGTTATAGTTTCTTGTTTGGGAATAGAGAGTCCAAAACCTGAGCATCAGAACTTAGCTAAATTGGGTAAAGATTGCTTTTAAGAACACGAAACAATACAAAAATTTGTGATCCATAAATAAGGTATTCTTGCCTTTTAACTTAAAATCACATCAACCAAATGGGAATTGAACGGATGATTCATAAGAGGGACTAAACCAAACACGGATGAAATAACTGAAAATTAAACTTGAAAAAACAAATGCACTCACAATCATCCTGGGCAGAAGTCACCAAAACATGGATGAATATAAGCACAAGTAACTGCTTAGCTCTTTGACCCATCAGTTCTCAAGTCACAACCATATAACAGTTTCTACTTTTGATAAAGGCTATATTAATGCTGGCTTCAATCTTCACACCCCAAAACCCAATTTAAAGACGAAGTTTCTTTTTGGAACTATGAGGAATTGGTTGTTGTGGGTGTGCGGGTTACAATTTTCTTATGCCCACAATACATACACAGGTGCACCGAATTAATAGTACTCAACAGCCTCCTATAACCAATATCATATTTCCACTTTTGCAAACTTTGCCCAATTGGGATTTTACATATTCATATATTTAAAGAGAGTCAACATGTAGTAAATTATTATGCTTTAAAAAGGACTTAGAGAAGGCAAACCAAATTAATCAAGATTATTAGGCTTTGTAGTATTTGAACTTATATATGGTAGGATGAATGGTTCAATGTCCCTTTTGCAAGTTTAATTGAATGTGACATGTAAGTTGAAGTTTTATCATGCAGGGCCCACTTTATATACTTATCTTTAGCACAATTTGCCATTAGCAGAGTAAAATATAAATATCTAGGCATATTTTACAGCAGATGCAACAATCAAATATTCAGAACAAGAGGTATTGACCCTGTCAATGTAATTTTCCTGGATTTAACTAATTAGTGGCACTTTCATTAGAAGCATTCAAATCAAGGTGTCATTTGGTGGAGTATAATAAATGGGAACATGCTTTGAGTGTTTTGAGAAGGTAGGTGTGTGGAGGCATAACATAAAAACCCAAAAACATTGAGATGATTATAGGTTGGTTCAGATTTATACAGCAGCTCATGAGAGGTTTTATAAGCTAAAGATTTCAGATCCAGCAAGAGTTTTGCTGGTTAACACCAGTCCAGGATGATCGTTGTAAGTATAGAGGACGTCGATTTGATTCAATCAAAATTTCAGTATTATCAAGTATCTCATTTTGATTTGTATCCAAACCAGAAGCAGTATAATTTGTCATGATGTGAATGATCAAAAACACAAAACAATTGATTCAAATTAAAGGAAATATGAAATCAACAGAGAGGATCAAAATCCAATCAGGGAAAGAGGTAGATCAAACAAAAAAATAGGATTAAAAAGCAAAAGAAACCCTAAAATTGCTTGATCAGAAACAGAGACGAGGATTCAAAACTGGAATCAAAGATCCACTGAAGGAAATAAAAGATGCGAAAGCTTAAATGAGAATCGAACGCTCTGAAACCATGTCATGAAGTGAAGTTTCCATTATTTGATCCATCCACGTTTCTGAACACAAAGAAGAAAGTGGAGGGAAAATCTTCAAGCTTACAATTGAAGAGAGAGAAAGAGAGATTCACTAACTGCCTACTGATATCTCTAACTAATTCTCAGTTCTGACAGCATACAGTAATTTTACAATTCAGAAAGACTAGAATGCCCCTTTCGGACAGTTGTAGACCACCAAGAGCATGTACAATGGAGGAGCAAGGGAGTCACCAAGTGAGAATCTCACTTTCAATGGAGTAGCATATCTAGTTCTTATTAGGCTTAATTCTCAATTTCACCGCTCTATTATCGGAAAAGGTCCGATAAGTTTACCCTATAATTTTTTTTTCCAGACTAATAACTACTCCCTCCGTCCCTAAATTATTGTCTTCCTTTTCTTTTTCGTCCGTCCTAAAATAATTGTCTTGTTTGAAACTTTCTTTTTTAGGACATCACTTTTACTATTTTATCCTTACTTTTTCTTCCTACTTTAATTATGGGCCACATACACATGAACATTAAAGGAAATAACACACTTTTTCAATACTATTCCAATATTAATAATCAAGTCAATTGAATTTACTTAATTCGTATGCCGGATCAACCCAGACAATAATTTAGGGACGGAGGGAGTATATTTTATAAAAAGTGTCAATTTGGTTCATAAATTGGATGCCGTTAGCTTTGTTGAATGGAATACTGCAAAAAAACTTAAATACCCTTCAGCTATGACACATGCCTTGCACGTGGAGTTTTGGACAATAAGAAGACCCAAATTAAAACCCTTGCCCTAGTAATTAGTAATTACTAATCTATCACCTACACCCTCAGCCATCCCCCTGCGCCTCATGAGCACCACCACCACCTCCGGTCACAACCACCTCCGTTACAACCACCTCAGCCATACTCAGCCATCCCCCTGCGGCAATCAAAGATTCTGAACTAAGAATCTTTGACACCAAAAAATACTTCAATGAAACCAATGAATCTCCCAACCAAGAACAAAAGGCCAATATCACAACACAACAATCCTCCCACTGTCCTCCACCCACCACCACCACCACCAACTATAACCCACCATTCGACGATCTCCCTCCCTCTCTTCCACGTCAGCTACCTCCTCTATCTCTTCCTCCACTGCCCCTGATGGCTTTACGTGCAACAACAGTTCCAAGAATTATCGAGACAAAGGTGAGGGGACCACCGGGTTCCAACCCCCGCAATAACTACACCTATCCCAAAAGGCAGAATCAAAAGCCAAAAGTAGAAAAATTGGCAATTAAACCACAAATAATTGCAACCCCAAAAGAACTCACAGTTCCAATTTCATTGGAAGGGGCGAATCAAAACAATCGAATAGAAGGATAAAGAAGAAGAACTTGAATAAATTCACGAAATCAACGTCTGGGTTTTTTTCATTCCAACACAAAGAAACCCAACAGCAGAAATGATCTAATAGAGTCAAATCCAATTGAATGATTTTCACCTCTCTACAGCCGTTCACGATTCAATGACTGATGAGAGATTGAGTCCCCTTCCTTCAATGGATTCTCTATTCCCGTCAGGCTGACATTTGAGAGTCTGTTAGAGGAGTGAAGTGCCTTTGGAAGGAGATTTGACATTGACGAATGAATCTTTCCAGGATTTGATGCGAGTGGTGCGAAATAGAAGCTCCTCACCTTTTCCAAGTTTTGACTTTCTTCGTATGCCAGGTTAACTACATTCACAACTTTCAACAGGGCGAGATCTAGGGTTTTGAGGAGAGAGGGGAGGGAGGAGAGAGGAGAGAGGGTGTTGATGCGGTCTATATATGGAGATACCAAATGGGAATGGGACGATGTTTGGGTCTTGGGTCAATGCCGGAGAAGTTGCCAGTGAAAAAGAAGATAAATAGTCGCTTAACATAACATATAAGTTTATAAAGGGCAATTTGGGGTTTACAAAAAAATTTAAGCTTTCTTAACAGCAAACCAAATGGATTGACTAACGTGGTACTTTTGTGAATTATAGTTATTAATCTGCGAAAAAAAATTGTAGAGTGAGCTTATCGGACCTTTTCCGATAATAAAGTGATGAAATTGAGAATTAAGTCTTCTTATTAAGTAAAAAGGTAAATGAATAGCAAAATAAGCTACCCAAGCTTAACAACTAACAAAGGAGGGAAAATACACAAAACGATGTCGTTTAGTATCCCAAACAAGAAAAACAATGTCGTTTTGGGTGGCGGTAAACTTAAAAACAGATGGGAGCGTGCTACAGTCTCTGACATTCCCTTTCCATGTGGTGTGCTGTGAGTGGCAGCCAATTTATTTTTCCCTCGCCTGGTTTCGGCCATTTTTCACCCAATTTTTTTTTTTTTTGTGTATCAAAGTACACATTTTTATCTACAAATAGAGATTTGATTTGTTTCATTTAGACATCAAATAAATTTTCTACAAATTTGTTAAGTTTTCACTTTTTAAACTTATTGAATTTTAAACTATTTAGAGTTTGTGCCACCATTTGGAAGAGAGTTTTTGTTTGAGTAGCTATTGGTAGTTTAAGGGTATTTTAGTAATAAATTTGATTAAAAAATGTTGGCTAAGCTCCCCCTTTGCTCTTTGCCATTGTCCATGCTCTAATGACAATAACTTCTTTTTTTTATTGGAATAACTAACTTGCTTAAAATAAGGATATAAAATAACCAAACACAATATCACATCTAAATGGGTGAGTTGGGCGAGTACGGGCAGCGCTGCGTGGGTAAAGGGTTCAAATAGACCGGCAAGAGTCTATTCTCCCTTATCTATAAAAGTATGAGTGCTTTTTACAAAAGACTTAATTTTTTTGGTCCCTCAATTTTAACAAATATATGCGTTCAGTCCCCCTGTTACAAAACAATTCATTGTAATACATCAATTTGTATTTTTTTTATTAGGTTCCCCCTTCATGCCGTTAGCGTTAGACTTTTCATTTGGTTTTTTAAAAATGACAAAAATACCCTTACCATGGTGAGGGACCCAATCAAAGCCACACAAAAAAACTAAGTACAGGGGGTCAAAGTATCAAGGGGTGTTCATGGACAAGGAACAACAACCACGTATCACTTTCTCTCTCTAAAACCCACTCTCTCTCTCTCTCTCTCTCTCTCTCTCTCTCTCTTTATTTGGTTGATAACAGCTTTCTACATTTTTCTTGTTCTCCTACAATTATAAAAAACAATGTTTCTTCCAAATCAATAATGCATTTGAAATCTAATGAAACTCAAAAATAAGAATTTTAAGTAAAAGACTCTTCTCTTTGCATATCTCTCAAGTATTTGATAGTCATACTCAAATTGAATTAATAGTTTTTCTTTTTTTTTTTTTATTATGGAAAACACTATGATCAGTTTACAAAATACTAAAGAGAATTGTCATTCACATCCCCATAATCTCCAAGTACACTCCTTCTCTAAGTTTACCACCCCCCCTAAATTGTAAATCTCCCTAAATACTAAGGACACCCCCCTAATTTCACATTTTATCCCACCAAACTTATTTTAAATAAACAACCTATCATTACTAAGTATACTCCCTTCCATCCTTTCATCCTTTGTTGAGACACCATCAACTCAATACACAAAATAGCAAAGATGCACACACACACTAGAGGTGGCTCAGGTATCTACCATTTTACACTTAAATATCAATTGTTTTGCAAGTTGTATGATAAATAATTTTTAGGGTTAAGTTAGCTAAGATTTTCTTTACAAATTGAGTTCAAAATTTGTGATTTGTGTAAAAATATTTGCATTTTAGGCTGAAGTTCGAAGTGACCTGGGCCTATATTATTCAGATATGGTTGATTGAACACCTTTGGTGATGTTCGGTCAGTGCCAACCGAACACCTTTAAAGGTGTTCAGTTGGTACTGATCGAACAGTCAGTAGTGATAGAGCACACTTAGGGTTGTTCGACCATTAGTGACTGACACCCTTTAGTGTGTTCTATCACTACTGACCGAACAGTAGTAACCCAGACCATTCATGTGTGCTTCTTAAAATGCGGGAAATTAAGCCAAAATGTATATAAATAATTACAATATTTGTCCCCTTCAATTCTTTATGCTCTATGGTTGTGTTTTCCAACAATGTAGATGATTTGGAAGTTTAGGGTTTAGAGAGAGATTTGGAAGATGTGAGAATGAGAGTGTAATGTTTGAATGTGTATTATGGGAAGAGTGTACTCAGTGCAGAGGTGAGGGGGTATACTTAAAGATGTTGGAATTAAATAAAAGTAAGGGGGTGTACTTAGAGATGTTGAAATCAAATAAAAGTAAGTGGGTATACTTAGTAAGAATAAGGGCAAATAGATCAATTTTTATAAGAGAATTGTTATTCACACCCCCTTTTTCTCCAAGTACATCCCCTTCAATTATTACCAAATTGTCATCATAAATTTTGACATATTTTCCCTTATTTATATATATATATATATATATATATAATGACAAAAGTGATCATATCCCTGCCAAATGTCGTAATTTTCTGCCTAAATCAACTTGCCAAAAATGAAAAGTCTTATTTATCTAATATATATTATTAAAAAAAACAAATTTTTTGGCAACTCCTAGAAACTTGGACCATTGTTAATGACGATTAATGAATCTGGATTAATGAATCAGCGCATTGTAAATGACGATTAATGAATCAAATTTCCTTGGGAGCATTACTGACAATTGAATAACTGATTAAATTTTGACTTAGAGGCATGGGGGGTGTTAATAGCCTCACTCTAAATCTATATATGCGATTTAGTTTTGTACAAAAAATTACGAATCAAGTCGATATAATTTAATTATTTTATTAGCATTAAACTTTTTACTTATTTTATTTATATCAATATAATTTTATTCCTAAATTATATATATATGAATAATGACTTGTTATGAGCTAATCAAGAGATTATATTCCTAAATTTTATTTTAATGGTTGAAATTTGATATTTTCATTATATAATTTTAATCAAATAATTAAATTTTAATTGTTGAGATTGAATATTTTCATATCAATTAGATAATATTTGTCACTAAAGTAATTTTTATTTATTTTCATAACAACTATTGTCTAATATAAGACTTTTCCTGAAGAAGTTAGTGTTCAGACATGGACAGCTGTGTGTTGCAGTTTCTAGAGAAAACCAAATTGTTCTGGTTCGAAGATATCGATATGCAATAAAGAGGGAAAACCAACAAATAACACAACTAATGTTGTGTATAAATAGATATTTTAATATCTACAATATTATTGATACAATGATGTATTTTTATTTAAGTAGTTGCCTCTAAAAAAATATTTCTTTAATTTTTTTATTTTTATTATTTGTCTTTGTTTTGCTTGAATATAATTTAATTGAAAAAGATATATGTCCGTGCGTTGAACGCACGAGTGTAAAATTAATTCTTACTAAGTACACCTCCGTACTTTTATTCCAACATCTTTAAGTACACCCCCTCCCCCTACACTCTTTCCACAATACACATTCAAATATTACACTTTCATTCTCACATTTTCCAAATCTCTCTCTAAACTCTAAACCAACAAATCATCTACATTGTTGAAAAACACAACTATAAAGCATAAAGAATTAAAGGGGACAAATATTGTAAGTATTTCTATACATTTTGGCTTAATTTCCCTCATTTTAAGAAGCACAAACGAATGACCTGGGTTGCTAATGTTCGATACGTAGTGATAGAATACACTAAGAGGTGTTCGATTGATACTGACCGAACATCACCAAAGGTGTTCAATCAACCATGTCTGAACAATATATGCCCAGGTCACTTCAAATTTCAACCTGAAATATAATTTTATTTTTCTTTAGACAAACCACCAATTTTGAACCAAAATTGTAAAAAAAATTATAGCTAAGTTAACCCTAAAAATTATTTATCATACAACTTGTAAAACAAGTGATATTTGAATGTATAATGGTACATAACTGAGGATGAAAGGGGGTGTCTTTGTTATTTTGCGTATTGGGTTGGGGGTGTGTGTCTCAAAGATGAAAGGGGGTGTAATAAGTTGTTTATTCTAAATAAGTTTGGTGGGGTAAAATGAGAAATTGAGGGGGTGTACTCAGTATTTAAAGAGGTTTATAATTTATTGGGGGGGGAGTTTGAAATTAGAGATGTTGTGTACTTGAATAAAATGGGGGTGGGAATAGCAATTCTCTTTTTATAATTGTAATTTGGTAATAATCGAGGGGGTGTCCTTTGAGATGTGGGGGTGTTTGTGTGAATAACAATTCTCAATACTAAATTGTACTACTATAAAATATAGGGTAAACTACACAAATGGTCCTTGTACTTTTTGAATTTTTTAGGATTGATTCTTAAACTAATTTTTGCAAAAATTAGGTTCCTGTACTAAATAAGTAAAACACAATTGGTCCTTCCGTCCAATTCTGTTAATTTTTTGCCGTTAAATATACACACGTGCCTGCAACTTGATTTTGCTCAAGGGTAAAATAGTTCATGTATTCTTTTCTTTTAAATAGACAAAATAATCCCTAATATTTTAATTTTTAAAACCTAATAAAGGATATTGATGTAATTAACTAAAATTAGTTAAATTATAATTTTTATAACCCTTTCTTCTTTATTCCCGATCCCCTCCACTACAGTTCCACCATGCTGCCACCACCACTACCATTACCGACAACCAATAAATTCAAAACTGAAGAAAAAACCCAGAAAATTCCAAATTCAAAAATTTAGACAAATTCATTCTTAAAATATCCCAAATTTGATAGCATTGTTCCACCACATTCAACCCACCAAACAATTGGTGGAGATTAAAGCAACAATTTCGACGGATGCTTATGTCAAAAGAGGAAAAAGGGAAATTCATGCTTCCAATCGTCACATATTCTGATGGAAGAATCCGGCAACGCCAAGGGAGTTCATACAAATAGGGAAATTCATCTCTTGGTTCGCATATGAATAGAATCTCATTTCAGATCTGGGTTATCGTTTAGCTATTGTTGGGATGATACAGATCGGAAGAAGGTTGATGCCGCAGTTTATAATTGATTCCGACAACGCCACCCCCATAAATGTCACCGCCTCCACCAAGACCGCCTCCACTGCTCTCTCTCTTGCTCTCACGCACACACACACCTAGTTGAAATTCGGTGTTGACTGTGTCACCGCCTCCGCATCCACTGCTCTCTCTCTCTCTCTCTCTCTCTCTCTCACACACACACACACACACACACACACCTAGTTGAAATTCGGTGTTGACTGTGTGTCACTACCTCGCCTCGCCTTCGCCTCTACCAAGACCGCCTCCACTGCTCTCTCTCTCTCTCTCTCTCTCTCTCACGCACATTTGTATAGGTTCTTTTAAGAGTGTGTGTATGAGGTCGGGGGGTGGGGGTTTGACATTGAATTTGGATTTTAATTTTTAATTGGGCAAATTACACAAATAGTCCCTGTACTATTTATAAGTAAATGACTAATTTACCCTTAGAAAAATCACGTGAAATGCACGTAACGGAAAAAAACTGACGGCAATGGACGGAAGGATCAATTGCGTCAAGAAATTGAGTTCAAGGATCGCTGGCGTGGGATTGGGACCAATCCCAAAAAATTTGAAAAGTACAGGGACCTAAAGTTTTCCTCAAAAATTGGAAGTAAAGATTCGCTTAACATCTCAACCGGCAACTGCTAGGTACGGTGATCGAGCTGGACAAACAAATGAGATGCAGCTCACGCACAAATAAAATGTAGAAAACGGTCGTCGTCACCGGTGAAGAAAACGGTCGCCGTCGCCCGTGAAAAAAAAATTCGCCGTCAAAGAAGCCATAATCAATTAAGAAATCCAATGGAGAGGGGAACACAAAGAGATGCTGCTTCGATCTTCGTCATTTTCAAGCAAAGAAAAATCTCAATTCCAAAATCAAACCCTAGCCCTAATTTTGGATCTTCCCAATGATATTGCATAATTAATCCTCTCATTCCTTCCATAACAAACATTCAAACCCTTTATTTAAACCTTCGGCCACCGAATTCTCCTAAAATCTTCTTCCCACCAGCTGATTCGTTGAGTTCAGATGAGAGAGAAATAGAGAGAGAGAGACTTTAAAGAAGGAGAGAGAGTGGGTTTTAGAAAGAGAAAGTGATATGTAGAATTTTATTAGTTGAGAAGAGGTGAATGGATTGTTAAGAAGAAGAAGATGGAGTGGGCAACGAAAGCTAAGGCGAGCAAAGCGCTGGCAGGAACAAGCTTTTGAATTTTTTCATGGGCAAACTACACAAATGGTCCCTGTAGTTTTAGTGTTTTTTGCAATTCGTCCCTGTACAAAATTTTTTTTGCTAGTCATCCTTGTACCAACAAATTGAACGCAATTGGTCCCTCCGTCTAGTTCCGTTAAATTTTTTCCGTTAAATCTTGACATGTGCTCCTCACGTGAATTTAGGCAAGGACAAAATTGTCATTTTACCTATAAAAGTACAGGGACCAATCGTGAAAAACTAAAATTTTGCGTAATATTAGAAACTCAAAGGGGGCTAACTGAAAAAGAAATGCATTGCCTTCACAATCCGCCGGCCATTGTCATCTTCTCCGGCAACGGTGACCTCGGGTAACACTTTTGCTTCAAATTCAATTTTTGAAAATTCCCAAAGAAAATCCAGAGCATTAAATGCAACAAAAGAGCAAATATAATCCAACTGAAATTAACAAGTGCCCAAGCAGAAGCAAAGCCAGAATTAGAACAAAAATCCAAGCAACATTAAATTGGGTAACAATAAGAACCTGCTTCCTCTCTTTGCTCTCATCACAAACGGAGTACAAGCCGTAATGGAGACTACTTATCTTTCAACAAAACCCATTTTAATTGGATCCATATTATTCATAAAATTAGCAAACACCATACCATCTTCACAAATCAACTAAACGACAAGTTAATCACAATTCCACAATTTTGATGATCAAGCACAATTAAAAAGAAAATCAAAACCAGGCCAATGACAAAGATAATTTCATGATAGCAGGTCTGGATCCGAAAATGAACCTACCAAGATGCTTTCTTAACACCCATCAATGCACCTTTCGACGCTAAATCACGAAAAACGATGCGAGAAGTTCGAAATTGCCGATACAGGGAACAAGAGCGTCCGGTGAAAATGCATCGATTTCTTACTCGGGTAAAGGAATTATTCCTTGGCAACTTGGACAGCTTTTGACGACATTTCTCCCGCAACTCAATCGGAAGATTTGGATCTGAACAAAACGCTTTATAAAGCTTTCGCCTCAATTCATACTTTTGGGCCAGTAATCTCCGTTTGTAATCTTGTACGTTTTGCTTCTCCGCCATATTCATCACTTCTTTCGGTGCACCGTGAAAGAGTCTCACCTTGTGTGTTGACAAAGGGGACGAGACGTTGGTGGTGTTGCGTGTGCCGGCTAGAGGCCAAACGAAATTATGAACGGAATTGAAACCAAAAGCGGCGGAGCGACTTTGACGAGAATAGATCTGCGACATTGATTGAATTGATCCTAGAAAAATGGGGGTTTCAAGGTTTGAAGAACGAATAAGATGAACAGTGGCCGCTATTTTTGTTAATTTTATGAATAAGATGGTATGACTTTTCTCCTAAATTTTTTTTTTTTTTGGTTGAGAAGAAGATGAACAGTGGTGGGTTGATTTTCTTTGGCTTGAATCATTTCAGAATTGGTCCCTGTACTTTTTAAGACGAAATGACTATTTTACCCAACAATAAATACACGTGTGTGGCACGTGTGTGCATTTAATGGCAAAAAATTAACAGAGTTTAACGGAAGGACCATTTGGGTAAAATGTCTCGGTACAGGGACCATTTGCGAGGTGTAAGGACCAAATGTAAAAAACACTAAAACTACAAGGACCATTTGTGTAGTTTGCCCTTTTTTCATTGAAGAATCTAGTTGTTGTTCCTTGTCCATGAAACTCTTCTTGACACTTTGACCCCCTGTACTTTAGTTTTAACTGTGGTTGTGATTGGGTCCCTCAACAAATTAAGGGTATTTGGTCATTTTCTAAAAATTCTGACGGAAAGTCTAACCCTAACGGCATGAAGGGTGGATCTAACAAAAAAATATACAAATCAATGGACCACAATGAATTATTTTGTAACGGGGGATCAAACGTTTATATTTGTTAAAATCTAGGGACCAAAAAATTATTTAAGTCTTTACAAAATAATATAGAGCAAACTACACAAATAGTCCTTGTGCTCTACCCCTTTTTTAGGATTGGTCCTTGAACTAAAATTCGAAAAAATTAAGTCCCTGTACTGAAACTTTTTACGCAATTGGTCCTTCCGTCCAAGTCCATTAGTTTTTTTCCGTTAAATGGGCTCACGTGCCTCTCACGTGACTCTGCTCAGGGGTAAAATTGTCCACGCATTTTTTTTGAATGGACAAAAGTATCCATACTATTTTTATTTTTTAAAACATAATACGAGGGTATTAGAGTAATTATCTAAATTATAACTTTAGCTCCCTTTCTTCCCCATTTCCCAACCCCTTTCCTTCCATTCCACCATGGCTGCCACCACCCCCACCATTGCCGACCAACACAAAACCACCATGCGAACACAAAATCAAAAATAAAGAAAACCCATAATAAAAACCATCAAAACAATCGAATCAAAGGATGAAGAAGAAGAATTTGAACAAATTCACGAAATCAAAGTTAGGGTTTTTTTATTCTAATACAGTGAAACCCAGTAACAGAAATGATCTATGCCAAAGATCCCACCTACTCCGGCCATCCCACCATCGCTGCTTTGATAAGGCTAAGTCTTCTTGCTGCTCTTGCCTCCCTCCAAGACCATACTGAAGAAGAGGGCGAAGACAGAAGCTTAGGAAGCAGCTTTTCAGTTCCGCCCAACCTAGGTTCGCCAAGTCCGCGAAGGCTCTTATGCCCTTTCCCGACATCACCTCGTCAAGCAAGGAAGATTTCGATCTTTAGTTGGAAGATTCTTTCTTTTATCTTCGGCCGAGTCCTTCCTCCTTTACTACTTTAAGTAGGCTATTTTTTCAATGTCTTAGGGCTCAATTCAGAGCTTTCCTGAGTCCTGGGGATGCAAGCTCTATGCCTAAATTGAGGACCCTCCCTCTCATCAAGCAAAGTTAGGCAAACCTCACTGGGAATTTTCAATTACTAAAACAAGGAGAATTGCACTTCATCAATGGAAAAAGGTATGCCCTTTTTCTTGTTTTAAGACGAGGCAATCAATCACCGCACTCCCCCTCTAAACCCATTGGCTCCCCCTCCAAAGGTCAAGATTTGGTGGAGGAGGAGAGAGATAAATAGTTGACATTGGTTTGAATTTATTTTGATAACTAATTTCGTAATTGGTCCCTGTACTCTTTATTATGAAATGCCTATTTTACCCCTACCAGAAAACACGTGAGTTGCACATGTCTCTAGTTAACGACAAATATTTAACGGAAGGACCAATGGTGTAAGTCATCCCATTACAGGGATCACTGGCGTGGGGTAAGGACCAATCCCAAAAAAGGGGCATAGCACAGGGACTATTTGTGTAGTTTGCTCAATAATATATAGGCAAAAATAGGCTACATCTAATAAATTACTGTACTCAACTTGAATTAAGATAAAACAACTAAATTTGTCATGAGTTAATCAATTCTATTAATATACCCCAAAATAGCCCTACATCTAATAAATCACTCAACATGAATTAAGGTCAAACAAGTTTTGCCATAGGTTATTCAATTCTACGAATATAGACCAAAATCTCTCTACATCTAAAAAATTACACAACATAAATAAGACAAACAAGTAAATTTTTCATGGGTTAAACAATTTCATGAGTATATATAGACCAAAATAGTTCTACATCTAATAAACCGTTCAACATAAATTAATTAAGGTCAAACAAGTAAATTTGTCATAGGTTTATCAATTATATGAATATAGACCAAAATAGCCCTACATCTAATTAATTATAAACCACTCGACATGAATTAAGGTCAAACAAGTAAATGGGTTATCATTGCCTGAAATACTTAATCGGAGTAAAATTGGATATGTTTATGTAAGTAAGTATATGGGTTAGAAAAAATATATATAGAAAAGGAAGAGAGAGGAAAGAGAACGGTAGAATGAAAAAAAATATATATATTAGTGGTGGAACAGAGCTGGAGGCGTGCGGCCAGCCGACCAGGCGAAGAAGAAAACAAAGTTATAGTTTGCTCCCTTATATTTTTGTTGATTGCGCTTTGACCCTCTTTGTTCTCATAAGTTAACAAACAACCATTATGTTCACATAAACAACAAAAGTAGTTTGCTGGGTGACTATTGTTAGGTTTTCAACTATCCTTTAGTTATGAAATTTGATATCTTCTAACTTGGCAAATATTAGTGTTGTTGAATTATCTCATTTCTCAAAGAAAGACTCGGAAAAAAGTTGATGTTACCTTCTTTTCTAATATCAGTTTTATATGATTGTTTAAGATGGTTTTCTCGTGCGTTAAAAGATTTGGAGTTAGCTTGTACAATGTCAGCAACTCGATAAACTAATTTGCAGTTAAAAATGCTTATGTCGTTTTGGAATTTAGAAAGTTTAGTTTGCCCCATTGTTGTTCTGTTGATTTCCCTTTCACCCTCTCTGCTCTCATAAGTTGAAAAACAACCCTTATGTTCACATTAGCAACAAAATCAGTTAACTGGGTGACTATTATAATTTATAGGTTTTCAACTATCCTTTAGTTATGAAATTTGACATTTTCTAACTTGGGAAATAATTAGTAGTGTTGAGTTATTTCATTTTTCAAGGCAAGACTTAGAAAAAAAGTTGATGTTACATTCTTTTCTAATGTCAGTTTTATATGATTGTTCAGATGGTTTTCTCGTGCATTAAAAAGATTTGGAGTTAGCTTGTGCAATGTCAATAACTCGATAAACTAACTTGCAATTAAAAATGTGTATTTTCATTGTTGTTTGAGACTTTGCTTATGTCGTTTTTAGAATTTGTGACTCAGAGTGTTAGGAAGTGGAAAAAATAGTTTGATTGATGAATGTTGAATGTTGAATGTTGATTGAACCTTAACGGATGATGTTCAATCCCATATTGCAAAACGTGTACATAACTCTCCAATTGCTGATCAAGTGGCTACTATGTGGGTTCAAATCTCTTATCCTACATCCACCCCTCACAGCTTTCTGGCTCTTGTAAGATAATAATCCACTATAAATCTTCCAATTACACAGATTATTGAGGTTGAAGGAAATATTTCAATTCTTTCTCAATCCAACTAGGTTCTTTACATAAAGAAAACTGTTTTCCTCTACTAGTTGGCAACCCAACTAAGACACTTAATATTATTATTATTATTATTCTTAATATTAATTACGACATAACAAACATATTTTAATAATAAGTATTATTATTCTTAATATATGAGCCAAGGTCGCATTTTTCTTTACATCAAAAGAGTGGCGGCCAAGTATTAGGTCTCAAGAAATTGTTCTCTTTTTTCAATCATTCAAGTGACAACACATGTATCAGGTTAGAAAAATAAAACATTGAACGTTTTAAATTTAAGATTAAGATAAGATAAGATAAGAATGACATTAAATTATAACTATTTTAATAACTATAAAACAAATATTCATATAATATAGAATGTTTTTTGGGAAACGAAAATAAGCAAGCCAACGTACATTTTTCATAAAAAAAATAATTAGAAAAAAAGAGATATAAAAATAACCAACAAAAGAGACAGATATATAGAATAAGTTGTTGTACAATGACAAAAAAATATGCATTCTAAATAAAGAAAAAAAGGATTGCTATTTACACCCATGAAATTGCTTAGTACACCCAATTACTAAGTACACCCCACCCTAATATTTTCAATCACTCAAAATACTAGGTACACCCCCTATTAATTTCCTATTCTACCCTTACCAATATTTTCCTCAAAATACTAAATACACCCCACCCTAAATACACCTCACCCCATCCTCCTCCTTCCAAGTACACCCCACCCCCTTCCACAGCCTCCTTCCTTCCGCCCCCACCCCCCAACACGCCACCTTCCATCCCCCCAACACAAGGCCTCCTTCCTTCCCCCCAACACAACCGCCACATTCCTCCTCCCTCCCACCCCACCTCCTTCCCCCACCCCACACACATTCACTCCCTTTTTTAAATAGTTTGTTCGATCGGGTTATAGAACACCCATAGTGGTGTTCTGCACTCTACCGAACAACTATAGTGTTTTTCTCTACCGAACATCACTATAGTGTTCGGCACCCCTACCGAACATCACTATGGGTAGTGTTCTAGGGGTGCCGAACACCCATAGTGATGTTCGGTAGAGGTGCCGAACAGCCTAAAAAGAAAAAGGGTATTTATGTCTAAATTTATAATAGCATTTTCGTAATTTTTGTTAGGGGGTGTACTAAGAAATTCTATGGGTGCAAATAGCAATCCTCAAAGAAAAAACAAAGCACGAAAAAAGTCAAACATTCAACAACACGATTTAGAAGTCTAAAAGTTTTGTAAAGATGAAATCACAAAAAGAAGCCAACAATTAAAAGTAAACAAAAAATGAGGAAAGATACCAAAACACTTAAAAAAAAAAAATCATTAACAAATATATGCCAATCAACATACAATTACGAAACAGAAAGAAAAAAAAAAAAAAAAAAATTTACCCCGCATGACTAATTGCAATTCAACTAACTAGGAAAGCTTAAATTGGACTTTTATGCCATGATGAAATTGAACTTTTTTTTTTTTTTTTTTTGTGGTGTTCTAAGGAGGCGTGGAAAGGGATCGAACCGGAAACCTCACACTTTGTGAAATTCCGAATCTACCACTGGGCTACCCCTTAAGGACGAAATTGAACTTTTATACGCCCATTAATTGGAATATATGAGCATAGGTTGCCATATTATATATCCCAACATGTTGATGAAGTCTTCGGGTTAGTGCAGCGCATAACTTATGACATCCGAACAAGTTTCTTTTTAGTGGTTTTTCACATTTCTGAGTTTAAAGTTGTATTTTACTTCGACTTTTTTTGACATATATCCGAACAAGTTTCTTTTAGTGCATATATGGTTCTTCATATTTCTGAGTTTAAGGTTGTATTTTACTTCGACGTATCATTTAATACATAATATTGGCCGTCAATACTCGCTCCAACGAACTCGAAATAAATGTCACCTTAATTTGAATATGCATGCAATCTAAACCATGCATGTTAGTACATGAAAGAGGTTACATCTTTTTATACAGACGGTACGGTAATATATATATGGCAAATTATGGGTGTCCATGGGCGGCTCAATCAGAAACATATGGTTAGACCAACAATCAGTCGTATATTTAACCAAAGATTTACAAATCGCTAGCTAAAGTTGAATTCATACAGAAGTACAAAGTAATGTTTGATCGAGAAACTTAAATACACTACTCTAATTGTGTTTTAACAAGACAAAAACCAAAAACAAAAACAAGAGTTGATCTGCAGGTTCACGAGCGAAATTAGCAGGCAGACACAAATATGTTCATTGTTGGACGTAAACACGATCATTTTACTTGGGCTCCAATTTTGAAGGAGGGTAGGCTCCACTGTACGCAAAGAGGCTTTCGTTACTGTTGTAAGGATGTTCATACCCCTTACCTCCATCTGCATAACTTGCTGAAGTTGTAGCAGATTCAGTATTGGGGTTAAAACCAGCTGATACCATGATCTGCTCAATCTCTTTCACGACATCACTCATTGGTGGCCTCTGACTTCCTGTTTCTTCGACACACCTCAATGCCACATCCACGTATTTCTCTAAACCTTTTAGCTCCATGCTCGAACCAATGGTTGGGTCGAGGATTTGGTGGAGGTTATATAACTCTTTGCTCTCATCCATTGTTTGCTTCACCTCTCTCACAATGTATTTTCCTTTCTCAATTGGACTTCTTGCAGTTATCACTTCCAGCATTACGACTCCAAAGCTATAAACATCACTCTTTTCAGTCAACTGCTGAGTCATGTAATATTCTGGATCCATATAGCCCTACGCCAGTAAACACATATTCAGCTTTTGGCACGCACACATCAATAAACAAAAATTGTTCATTCAATTCCTTGGGACATCTAAACAGATGAAATCTGATATTTGATTAGGTCCATCGTTTTAAAATTCATACCCCTCATTTAAAGCATAATGTTAAACTAGGATTTGAAAGAAACTTCACTAACCATCGTCCCTTTGACTTGAGTGGTTATATGAGTTCTGTCGGGGTCACCCTTAGGTTTTGAGAGACCGAAATCAGCTACTTTTGCATTCAGACGTTCATCCAGTAAGATATTATTGGATTTGATGTCTCTGTGTATGATGGGAGGGTCAGCAAGGTCATGCAAATATTGCAAACCTCTTGCTGCCCCAAGGGTTATTCGAAGTCTTCGCATCCAATCCAACCTAATTCCTGTCCTCCCTGAACCAAAAAAAAGGTAAGGATCTTAGCACCAGTCTCTTGGGTGTTCCAACTGTGCAATCATCTATCATTGTTGTTCACCAGTAGTGACGTTACAGAAAACAGTGTTCAAGATAAAGTTTCTAGGGATTATTATAGGTAATTTAGTGATTGAATCGTCACTGTTGTGTTAACATAATTAATCTGCCAAAAATCGAACATTTATTTCAGATCTTGTTAAGAAAGGAAGTACCTGAAAGAGTATCTTTCAGTGTACCATTCGGTATATACTCGTACACCAGCATCTGTTCACCTTCATCGAAACAGAAACCAACGAGGCTGACAACATTCTTGTGATGAACTCTCGAGAGAAGCTCAATCTCTGTTTTAAACTCGAGACCACCCTGATTTGATCCTTGTTGAGCTCTTTTAATGGCAACTAATTTTCCATTTGGGAGAGTGCCTCTGTATACCTACGCAGATTAAGCTTTGATTTCAGAATTCTGTGAGCAATACAATGGTGAAAATGCTCCGTCAAGATATCTTTGGAAGTCACAAAGCAAGTGTTTTCATGAACAAATTTTTTGGTTAATCTTTTTATGTTTTGGGAAAACAAAATCCATGCTTTAAAAATGGAATTCAAATTCAATCAGCTTAAATGCGAACTTCGTGAATTCCAATTCCAAGGGTGATAGATTATGCAGCCATACACTACATCACTGTAACTGAAAACATGTCTATTACTCAACTTTTGACTCCGCTTGATAAGTACTGACTACTGAGTACACAGTTTAGGAACTAAAGACGTGCCAGAGTAGAGTGCAAGTTACATAGTCAGCTAAGCAAAAAGGGTCTGCAGACATTTCATTTATGATAACACGAGTAATCAGAACTAACCATGCCATAGCCACCAGCTCCGATATTATTGGTTTCTGAAAAATTGTTTGTGTATTTCCTAAGCTCTTCAAATGAGAAACTTCTTGCTCCTTTTAATTGAGGAACACCACCACTGCCTTTAGAGTCCCATAATGCTACATTATATGATACAATTAGGAACCAAACCACTGAACCCAAATAACAAGGAAGATAGGCTTGTTTAATGATAATCGCATGTCTTACCAAAAGGACTATTCCGTTTGTCAGCTCTTTCAGCTCTTCCTTTCTGACGGAAAGCATAAATTCCTGCAATGATTAGTAATAGCACAAGGACACAACCACCGACTACTGCTCCGATGATAATACCAGTATTAGATGATGACTTGTGCGCTCCTGATTGAAATGGATGATGATGCATGAATATATATATTTATATAAAGATTGTGGCAGTAAGATCAGAAAAAAAGTTTGAAAATTTCTCTTGTTAATATGAAATATTAAGTTACCTTCAAAGAAATCATAGTTGCTGCCAATAAAAAAGTAGGGTCCAAAAGTGTGGGGAGGTTTCCAAGTTTGGTTGCTAAGCACAAACCCTATTCCAGAAACTCCCGACCGATTGAAACGGTCTTGGCCAGAGGGGAAAACCTCCAAGGTAAGCACAAGGTAGTCGTCAAGATTTTTGGTTGGTCTACTCAACGAGACTGAATCCACTGGTAGGTGAAGAGATTGAAAAGAATTCATCAGGGAATTATGAAGAGATGTGTAGATGCTCGAGTTTCCCAGGTCAGAGAATGAAGGAGCTCTGAAATTTATGGCACCCGTGTAGGGATATGAGCATTTACAGTTTGGACTGGAAATTTGATCTGAACTGCAGGGAGTAGGCAGACAATTATCTGGTGGTGTTGTATATGAGGAATTTGACTGTGTAGGAAGACTGCAGTATCTTTCTGTCCCTCCGGATTCCATACAAACTGGATTGCCAACCAGTCTGCAGAAAAGAAAATTAGCAAACCCAATGATGTAGAAAGCAATTGGATAAATACAATAAAACAGAACCTAGCTCCCAACAGCTTACATTATATCAGCAGCGTATCCACGACCCTGATAGTCAGTAATGAGATTGGTCTGCATATCAACTAGCTGAAGTTGGGTGCTATAGGTGGAGCCAATATCCAAGGTTCCATTAAACCGGTTGTTTCTTAGTACCCTGTCTCATTCAATGTCCATATGGTCATGAGTTCAGTATGTAAAACGTACAATTAAAATCAATATTTATTTCAGAGATAGTAAAATTATAAGCTTGTTTAAATTGGATAGTTCAGATTCCAGTAAATGGAATCATCCATGACATTAGGTTCAGCAATACTCACACAGTTTGTAGCTGAGGAATGCTGAAGAGCTCGGAAGGTACTACTCCTCGAAGTCCTGTATTTTGCATCTTCCTGCCATTACAATTGTTTTTTATCAGCACCAAATGAATTACAATGAGACTGTTAATGCTAATTATTCAATGTGTTCTTGCAGTAAGAAACAACAAAATAACGTGGGATAAAACTACAAATGCGTATTCTGTGTCTGGCCATGTATATTTACATAAAACTGGTGGGTATTATATATATGGTCATGCCACCATAGGCTCATACAGAGAAGTAGACTAGAAGCCCAAGTGCCAAGTGTCCAATGAAGTGATTACATACGTCTTTCTCCAACAGCAATCTGTACTTCTGTTAGGTGTTAGCAATCAGTAACTTAGTTCGTCTGCATGCATAAATTTGTGCTTTGTAAACTTGAATCAAGCTT
This sequence comes from Platycodon grandiflorus, assembly GCA_016624345.1. NCBI lineage: Eukaryota > Viridiplantae > Streptophyta > Magnoliopsida > Asterales > Campanulaceae > Platycodon > Platycodon grandiflorus. The sequence goes on along the minus strand of CM028365.1, from coordinate 20,438,143 downwards.
AACTCTTCAATTTGTTCAATTTGGATAATAACGCTCTAGTGGAGTTTCTACACTTGATATGCAATATTGCTGGTCAAGTGCCATTGAGAACCAAGTAGGTTCTATTAGAAATATGGCATATTCATATTCTCTTCATTTTCCTTCTTTCACCAACTCTTCTAAGAGGTTAAGATGCTAGAAAGGGGCCCAATGATGTACATCAAGCTTAACACTCCCTCTCAAGTGAGCTCTACTCACATGTGGGTAGATAACCAAAAAGGTGCCTCACTAGGGGCATCACAAACCGAAAGGGTATTGACTTGTGGACTCACAATATTAGGGAAACAAAGGGAAGCAGGATGACTTGAACCATAGACCTTGACAAACCAGAGCTCTGATATCTAAAAGTTTAAGCTTTTAAAGAGGAGCCCAATTATATTAAGCTCAACAGTTCTTAATAAAGAGAGAATTAGAGAGAAGGGAAAGCTTGCTTCAATTTTGAAATACAACAAAAACAATTATAAGGTCTTCCTTCAAGAATGTACGTTATATCCAATAAATGTTGTGTACGGGTATTGAATTTTGTTTGCTAATGATCTTGTTTATCTGCCACGGACACAGACCCTTAGAACAAGGACAGATAAAGACAAAAACGAATATTTGAAGGTCTTCCTGTTAACAGAAGGACTTACAATGTTGTCAAAGATTGTAAGGTCGTAAACCATGCTGGAACATCTGATGGGTCAAAAGAGTTGTTGCTCATATCCCTGTCATGACATTGGAAAAGTTCTGCTCAGCGTATGCGCTTACATGAAAATGATAAAAGATAGAGAAACACATCCGTTTTGAAGGAAGAACAAGAATGCCACTGATGACCATCTATAATTATAATTCCAGGACTAAAACGTATTTGGTTTATTAAGTTAGTTGAACTGATCTTGCCACTTACAGATAGTTGAGTAAACTCATGCCAGTGAGATTGGGTAAGGAGCCAGTCAGCCTATTGTTGGAAAGGAACCTGAAAAAGTGCAATCAAACGGCTCCTTTAGTAGAGGAAAAACTTCAATGCTGCATTATGTTGATGTCCTGTACAAAGATATAACACCTTGCTTTACATTTCAATAGTTTCTCCCTACTTACAGCTCATTGACATGGCCAAGGTTGTTGAAGTTTGATGGCACCGCTCCACTCAGTGAATTCCTGTCAAGCCGTCTGATGTGGACACATAATATCTTCGTCAATAGTTGCAAGGAAATTCAAGGCCGGGAAGAATGTAAACATTGTTTTACTTTGAGTAAGTGATAGAGATACTCACACTACTTCCAAAGTCATGACAAGTCCTATTGTGGAAGGAATTCTACCGCTAAGCTGGTTATTTTCAAAAAGCCTGCCCAAATAAACGTAATTAAACAAGCATAACTAAATTTTCATTTTGCTCTAAATAAAGAATCCTAGCAGAATCGTTCTGCTTTGTGGAGGTGTGTTCAGACGATAAAGAACCACATTCGTCATTTTATCGCAAATACAGCTTATGTAGAAGCAATAACTTCTTTACAATAATAGCTACTCTTATGATGATTAGTCAGTTTAAATAAACAGTTCATCGGAACATACAAATGTATCAGGGTCATATTTGCACTGAAGAGCTGAGCTGGGATTTCACCCGAGAGTTGGTTCTTTCCGAAATGACTGTAAATCAAGGACAAGAGTGAGGGTCTTAGTTAATTAAATATTTTAACCAAAATAAAGAAGAGACATAATAACAGAGATTTTACGTACAAGTGCTTTGTATTAACCAGCAAATCAAGACCAGGCCTGGTCCCATCGGAAACTGGTATTGGTCCAGAAAGCCTATTATCAGCTAGATCCAACCAATAGAGGTTTACAAGATTACCAATGGAAGGGGGTATGGACCCAGTGAAGCCATTAGAATTCAAAGATCTGCAGAGTACACATTGAAATGCGCTAGAAATTCAGACGAAGATTTGCAAATCAAATATGTCCATTAGCCACTGCTATTGATCGTCGAGCATTCTAAGTGAGCTCTCATGATTTAAATGTACCCCAAATTTCAACTTTATAAAGAGTACGAGGGCTTTGTGATACTCGCTATTTACTGAATGCAGTAAGGGAGAATTTGAAAAATCATAATGTTTTTGTTAATCAGGAAATGGGAATATTTTCTTTTTGGACATCTGAGAAAGACAGATGATCTACTTTTTGCAATGAGAATAAGCTTGCTGTTTACGTAAATTCACCTGAAATTCCAGTAAAAGGATTTTTCTTTTCTAGTGCCAAATGCAAGTTCATTTCAAACTGCATGTGCAGGTTGCTTTGACTTCCAAATTGCCATATTATTCTATCCTTCAGCTATCTAAACAGAGGACTATACAGTATACTAAAGTCAAACTCCTTACAGAAAGGTCAGCTCCGTCAACGAGCCTATCGTGTCAGGAATTGGACCACTGAAACCACAACCAACCAGGATCCTGACATAGAAGCCGAGAAATTACTTTAGTACAGAATATACAGAACCAGATGAGCGATAAGAAAATAGATTAATGTTTCAATAGAAATTTCCTTACAAGTTTGTTAACTTCTTCAAATTTCCAATCTGTGGAGAAAGAGGTCCAGTCAAACCTGGATTGTATGATAGATCCCTACATAAAGACATTATTTCATAATGAGGAGTTCGCTAAGCTCTTAATGATTGCAGTTCAAACGATTATACAAGAAGAAAACGAAGGTGCACACGAAACGTACAGAGTCTGCAATTCAGTTAACCCCTTAATGTCTCCGGACAGATCACCAGTCAAACGCATGCTCGATAATGTTCTGTGATAAAAAGTAATAAGATCAACTAAACAACTCGGAAATATAAATTAGAGATTATAAGTAACCATTACAAGATGAACCACAGGGAGGAGGGACCGACATGGAGGTTACACGTGAGTCGGTGCACCCAATTCCGTCCCAGCCGTCTGCACATGGATCATTACCAACCCAATTGGGTGGCGTATTCTGCCAGACACCCTTGAGAGACTGTAGTATAGTAACTGCAGCATAAATAAAGCTTGATTATATAGCTGCTGTTGAATTCTCACCTTCAATCTAATCTTAAAACATAAACCCCAAAGTGGTTCATGATGACTGGGATTAACATGAAAACCAAAATTTTCGACTACAACTCATGAAATCAGTTGGTAGGACACAACAGAAATCAACGATGGATGTCGTAAAACCAATTTTTGTACAATTTCATATCCTAAAAGTCAAAACTGTCAATAACTTAGACTTACACAGATGCTAAACACAACTACAAGTTATAGTTTGTTGTTTGGAAATGGTGAGTCCAAAACCTCAGCATCAAACCTTAGCTTGATCGAATGAGTAAAGATTGTTTTAAGAACCCGAAACAATACAGAAACTCATGATTCTCTAATAAGGTATTCTTGCCTTTTAACTTAAAATCACATCAACCAATTGGGAATTGATTCATAAAAACTTGAAGAAAAGAAATGCACTTACGATCATCCTGGGCAGAAGTCACCAAAAACTGGATGAATACAACCACAAGTAACTGCTCAACTCTTTGACCCATCATTAATTTCTCAAGTCACAACCATATAACAGTTTCTACTTCTGATAGAAGCTGTATATAATGGTGACTTCAATCTTCAAACCCAAAACCCAGTTTGGAGAAAAATCTTGATTGATGTTCAGAAGAAGAAAGTCTCTTCTGAAAGTCTCTTCTTGAAACTATGTGGGATTGTTGTGGGTGTGGGGGTTACAATTGACTTGTGTCCACAACAAATACAGTGGTGCACCACAATAATATTTATTCAACAGCCTCCAGCTTACCCTACAACTATCAAACCAAACAACTCTTACATTTCAAACCACCCCCACTCCTTTTTTTCTTTTCCTGGCATGCATAAATAATTTGTTCACATCAAATAGTTATATTCCCTCCGTCTCAATACGAGTCACTTTTAAATTTCATAAAACTTAAAGCGTTGAATTTTAGGCACTTTTACAAGCTTTTTACGTGAATGCCTTCACCAACCATACTTTACCATTTACAAGTGTCCATCGAGAAATAAGAATATAATAAATTCATAAAAAGATAGATACTCGTTTTAAAATAAGGGAAAAAAAAAACTAAATATTTGGTAAATTATTATGCTATAAAAAGGACTCAGAGAAGGTAAACATAGTTAATCAAGATTATTAGGCTTTTGTAAATTTTGAATATCTATTTAGTAGGATGAATGGTTCAATGCCCCTTTTAGCAAGTTGAATTGGATGTGACATGCAAGTTGAAGTTTTATCATAGGGTTAACTTCACTATCAATCCCTGAACTTTTAGGCTTTCTACCAGCAGTTCTTGATTTCAAACTTGTACATTATTGATCCGTAATCTTTTAGTGCATTAATTTTACACGCTACAAATGTGCCTTCCACTGAGGGTTTTTCAAGGGCACAAATGTCATTTCTCGTCAAGTAAATTACACTTTACCCCCTTCGCTGGTTGCCCAATCACCACCACCACTTCCACAGAAACAACACCATCACCTGCATAAACTGTGGCGGTCCCACTGCATATCCACCACCCCAGCATGGTCCTACACATCTCCTCCACCAGTCTACCGCCCCATCCGCACTCTGCGATCAACGTCCCTCCTCACACCAACCACCAACAAGCCATCATTCTAACCCCAGTCCCTCAATCCCAAAATGTCCCCACCGTCTACCCACCTTACCAGTTTCAAACCCCAACCAAAATCATCCACTCCCAAGACGACATCATCAGATTCCGAGACTCCAACACCTCGAAAAACTTCTTTGGCTTCATCGTCTCTCTCTCCAAATCCATTCGATCTGACAAACTCTCCGATCCTGTCACCAATCTTTAACCCTCACCACAATCATCTCCCTTCCAGCTGGCTTCCCCAATTGCTCGGTTGACCGGGTGAAATCCACTTCAAAATCTCTAATTACCTGCCATAGCATCCAAGGTAGAGTAATTAATAATTTTTTCACATGATGGAAAAACCCCCTAGAAATATTTTTTATACTGAACAGAAATTGAATTCAAAAAGAATTATGGGATCGGAGTCTGAAATTTACACACTTTCGGTCTCTCACCATGTCTGCGCAGCCGCACTTGAACGGAGCCTACTACGGCCCGTCAACCCACCACCAGATCAACCCCGTCTCAAGTCTTACCGTCCCGGCCGCGGCTGTGGTGGAGGATGCAACCCTTTCACTTGGTGTTGCTGCTGACTATTCAACTGCGCCCTCAGCATAGTCCTTCAAATCATAATCGGAATCCTTGTAATCCTCGGCATCGCAGTCCTCATATTCTGACTAATCTTCCAGCCCAACGTCCTCAAATTCCACGTCAACGACGCTTCCCTCACTCAATTCGATCTCTCCACCACAAACAACACCCACCACTACAATCTCGCCCTCAAAGGTAAAGTTAAAAGAACAAGTCAAGGGCGACGGGAATATCAAAGGAGAGGACTTTGGAGGCGCTGCGTGTGCCAGCTAGAGGCCAGACGAAATTATGAACGGAATTGAATTTTTGAAAAACTCATTCGAGAACCCATTTCGATTTTTGAAGAACCATTTCGGCCTGAAACAAGTTGAAAAGTAATAATTAAGAACAGGGCAAGTAAAAAGATTGAATTTTTGAAGAACCCATTTTAATTTTCCGTACAGTTCAAGAATGGATGAATAAAAGAGAGGGGGCGGGTGGGTGGGGGCTTGATTTAGGCATGTGAGAATCTTAGTTGAGAGAGAGAGAGAGAAGGGCTTGAAGACAAAGACGGTAGAGATGGGGATTTAGATTTAAGGGGGTGAAGTGTAAAAGCTTTGAAGAGAAATGACCTTCATGCCCTTGGAAAATTCATTGAGAAATTAACGACAGATTTTAACGGCATCTGATGAAACTTGTAGCATAAAAATTAAAAAATTAGGGATCAGTAATGTACAAATTTCAAATCAGAATTATTGGTCGAAAAAGCCCAAACCTTAAGGGATTGGTGGTGAAGCTAACCCTTTATCATAAATGAGCCAACTTTATGTACTTATCCTTACCACAATTTGCTATTAGCAGAGTCAAATATAAATATCTATACATATTTTACAACAGTTGCATGCAGCAATAAAATTTTGGAACAAAGAAATATCGACCCTGACAATATAAAATTCCTTGGATTAACTAAGTGGCAGTTTCTATTTTGGGTCAGTTTCTTTGGAAGCATTCAAGAGAACGTGCCAGTTGGTGGATTGGAGTATAATAAATGGGAACATGCTTAAAAGAGTCTTGAGAAGGTAGGTGTGAATATAATGGAAGTAGGTCATCCTCTAGAGGGGTATGTAGATAACGTTCAAACGATTTGAACCGCCGATTCTGATTTTAAACTGTCAATTTCAGTTTTAAATCGCCAGTTCTAAAAATCGTCAGACAATAAATCGTAATCGAATCAATAAATCACGGTTACGGTTCTGGTTTCGAACCGGCTAAGCCGGTTTTGGTTCTGGTTCCAAACCGTAATTTTTAATTATTTTTTTAATATTTTCTTATAATTTTTTTTAAAAAAGATTTTATCTTAAAACTTTGTACAAAGCATTTTTTAAATTTTTAAAACTTTGTAAACTTTTCATCTTTAAAATTATAGAGTAAACAAGACAATTTCACTGTTGAGGATCAAATGGCCCTCGAATAGAATAAAGAAACAATAAAAAGAATTCACATTATCAAAAAGACAATAAATAAATATATATATATATATATATATATATATATATATATATAAAAGTGGAATCCACCCACCCTCGCGTAAAGAAAAATGAGATAGAAAAATGGAAACCTAGTACCAACAACTCCTTCAGGAGAAAATTTTGAATCTAGAAAATTCAAAAAGTAATTTCTCATATCTTCCAAGAAGTCGATAAAACAAAAGTTTATATCCAGAAAGTCCAATTGCATGCTATACCAACTCATTAAGAAATACTCCATGGGTTGATATTAAATTTTCCTACTATTTAGTATCATCCTGATTCACTTTAATCAGAAGTAAAAATGAGTTTATTTTGGATACACTTCCGGTGGGAAAAATATAGTGTATACAAACACCAAAATAAATTCAACAATAAATGATACTCCCTCTGTCCCTTAATTATTGTATTGTTTGGCCGGTCACGGATTAAAAAAAAATTGATTATTAATATTGGTATAATGTATAATTTTTTTAATACTTATGTGTATGTTGTCCATAATTAAAGTATGAGAAAAAGTAAGAGTAAAATGGTAAAAGTGATGTCTTAAAAAGGAAAGTTTTCAAACAAGACAATTATTCTAGAACGAACAAAAAAGAAAAGGAAGACAATAATTTAGGAACGAATGAAGTATTATTTAAAATTTAGTTGATTTAAATCAGACATTATAGTAGTTAACATAATTTGGATGAAAGTATTACAGGAAAACTCAAACAGTTTCATTAACTTGTACAGCTGCATGGTGACGTTGACCGGATGATGCAATTAAAGGACTTTAGTATTAAACTTGGCAGTTCACATGCATTATGCAAAAAGAAAAGTTTATACCATACTACCAATGATTGAACTTTTTTTCTTTTTCTAAAAGAGAATGTGATAAGTATAATACACGTACGGGCACTAGGCACAATTTCAACCCCTAACCTAGAGAGAGCATCAGCCAGCCCAATAACACTGGGTTGATATTTCATGTATTCACTCACACCTTTTACTAGTAATACATGAAAAAGTCTAAATGACCTAACTAAATATGTCAGTTGATCATATGTGCATACAGAAATATATATATATATATATATATATATATATATATATATAACACTTCAATTATAAATAGCCCAAATATTTCAAGAATCATTACATATATAAAGCTTTGGATAATTCATTCATTTCAATAGAAAATAGAATAACACAATAGTTAGAATTCTTCTAAAAGCTTCTATACATAATTTTTTGGGAACTTTAGAACAAAAAATACATAAGAAGAGGGCTTAAGGGTTTCTCTTTCGGAAAATCCCTTAAGATTACAAGAAAGAAAAATTACCTTATATTATACAGCAAGCATGGAAAAAGCTTGAATATTCACAAAGTAATTACAAGTGTTTTGGATGTTTGAGGATTGAGAATTTGGCTAAGGGATGCTGATCTTCTCTCTCTCTCTCGTTAGTGTTCAGCTGTTGTTGCTTTTTTTTCTTCTGAGGAGAAAGCCTTCTTTTATAGCTAAATTCTTCACGGGAGCTCTGTAGAATCACCACAGCTGGCTAAGACAGCTGTCTTTTCTTTATTCTCCACTAAAAATTGTCGTCTTCAATTATCTGCCTATCTTTTAAAAAGAGGAATCTTCTTTATTATCTTTTTGACGTAATGCAAGTCTTGTGTCTTCCACTAACTTTTCTTTTCTTTGTCTTGAGTATCTATGTAGGGGCCATACAAGATTTGAGACTCAATACATGCTTTCTGGTGGTTGGCACGCTTATCTTTTCAAAAAGAAGAATCTGCTTTAAGCGTGCGGACTTTGTCTTCTAGTCTTTTTACGTGGAAAGATTATGCTCGGCTATGGAGTCTAGCGAAGCATCATTATCTGAAAGCTGGTTATCTCCGTCATTGTCATAAAAGTTATCGTCGTCTGAGTTACTATCGGAGACGTTGTCATTAGGATAGGATAAATGAGGAGGAACTGGATTAACAGTTCTGTCTTCTTTTATAATTTTATCTGGATGAGTTATTGCAGGGACGAGAGTTTTAAGAGCTTCATAGACTGCTTTATTGATCTGATGTTGAAGAGTTTCATGATCTATGAAAACTTGTTTCTTTTTGGATGGTGAACCTGGTATAGGGATTGAAAACATATCTGGCTGATTAATAATTTTTTGGATTGTTTCTGGAGATAGGTTAGGATCTTGGCTATCTTGAAAAAGGTCAAAAGAAGGAATAGGGAGATTTGGGCTAGGATTATATTTAACTAAAAAATCTTTATGCTTACTGGGTTCTCCGAGAGAATCCCAAATTTCTTTCTGCTTCGAAGGGGTATTTAGGTACACTGAATGTCTGGAGGATGAAGAAGGGTCAACATTCTTCATTTTGTCTGTAAAGGGATCAGGAGCCCTTTGAGTCCCCTGAGATTTTGGCAATCACATAGCCATCTCCGGAATTGATAAGCCTTTACCAGTTACCTGTCGAACTGGGCTAGCTAGTAGCTTTTCTGGCCTACTAATACCTTTATCACACATTGGAGAGTGACTATCAATCTTATTCTTATGTTCTTGGTTAGAAGAAACATCATTGGTTAAATCTATTAATTAAATCTACAACCAAAGTCTGTTTTTGAAATAAATTTTCTTTTCTATGTAGAGTTTGTTGTGCTTTTCTAAGTGTATAAATTTCTTCATTAAGCTTTTTAAACGTATTACCCATTCTTTCACAATGATCACAAAATAAAATCTTTTGAGAGTCTATTGTAGTAAAAAATATAGGCTTTTCTGTGTAGAATTTTAAAGATTCTGACATATAAAAATTCATCCCTAGTTGCATTCTTGCTATAGTTAAGGCTTCATGATAATCATTGAATCCTTTATATAACGGGTCTGGAAATCTTTGAATTGATTCTACTACTTCTATCCAAGTATTGAAAAATCCTGGTTTCTTTCCTTTTAAAACAACATAAAACTTAAAGTTACGTCTAGACTAGTTAAAATGTTCTGTCAAAGAGTTTAAACAAGCTAAAAAGTATTTTATATCCTTAGGGTCTTTATTAAAAGAAATCCATAAATTGTCTACTAAGCATTTTTCTTCTTTACTAAGTGAAATATGTGGTAAAGCTTTAAAAGACAAATTACTATTAGGAAAGACCTGTAGGGACTGATTTCCAAATTTAAGTGAGTCTGGTCTATAAGGTCTAGTAGGAAGTGGTCTTGCAGCAAAAGAATTTCCTGGTGGAAAACCAGGTCTTGGGCCTCGAAACGGTTGATTCAGCGGGTCTCTTGACATTTGAAAATATTAAAATATGAGAATATTTATTAAGCTTAAGGCGGTTTTTGATCTAATAACCTACTTAGAATGTCTGCTGCTTTGTTATCCTTACCCTTAATATGTTATATATTTACATTTACGCCTATGTTGTTAATTCTATCTAAAAAATTTAACCATCGACGTCTACTACTACGTTTATTGTCTGCAGTCATTTTATTGTAAAAGACTACTATGGCTTCACAATCTGTTCTAAGGGTAATTTCTTTTTTAGATATTATAAAGAGTTCAAAACTGTTTATAGCATAACTAATAGCGAGTAACTCAGCATCTATACTACTAATATTACCTTTTTCTTTATACTTGCCACTATTATAACGACATATTCTTTCTTGGATTTTGTCAGAATATTTATTGGGTTTGCAACAAAGGATTGCTCCCCAACCTAAAGCACAACCATCTGTTTCTATTATTAAATAGTCTGAATCTAATGGTAAAGATAATTCTGGAAGATTTTTAATTTGTAATTCGCAAACTATTTTATCATTGTCCCAATATTTTAAGACATTTTCTCCTATAATTTCTATTTTTTCTAATTTAGAAATTAAAGTCTCTATATCTTCTTCAGTTATTAGGGTATAAGATATACTTGTTCTGTGTTTATTAAACTGTGGTCTATTTCTATTTGACTGTTGATTTCTATGTTACTTATATCATCTAGATCTGTGTTTTCTACTAGCTGGCATTTTTCTTCTTCTTTACAATCGCAGTTTTTAGCTATTTTAGCGATTTTAGAGGGGGAAGGTTTATCTGCCCAATTACGAATGATCTGTTCTAAAGAGGGATCCGATTTGATGTTGCTAATGATGATGATGCTGATGCTGCCTGTTGCTAATGATGATGATACTGATGCTGCCCCACCACGCTTCTCAATGCGCGAAGGAAAGGGAATAGTTTGTACAGGGGCAAAGAGAGTGTGTTTTTGGAATAATAAATAGTCTTTAGTAATGGTAATACTTCCGTGATCTTATAATAGAAAGTTGAGTCCTAAAATAAAATCTATGTTTTTTAGGTTTAAAAGACGAACCCAAGTCTTATAGGGAGGTAAAGTGTATTCTTTACTATAGCCACAATTAGTTTCAAAACTTATTTTGACATCTGGTTTGAGTATGTATTGGTACATATGAATTCCTCCGTCCATCTGCTGGGCAGTGACAGGAGTGGTTAGTGTTATGTATTCAGATGGTACTAATGCTTGATTAAGGATGCAGCTAGTACATCCAGAGTCTACAAAGGCTAAGCATTCTATAATATATGTCTGAATTCTAATTTTACATTTTACTTTTAAGGATTGTAAGTCTGTTGTGTTACATATTATGTTTACGTTGGTTTGTTCATCAGGAGGCATTTCTATTGGTTCAAAATATTTACCTTTAAGAATTCTGGATTCAATAGTGTCTAACTTACTTTGTACTAGTTGGGTAGATTCTTCTAATATGTCTACACGTTTTCGTAAAAGTTTTATTTCTATATTTTCAAATTCTTTAAAGAAAGGTTGTTCTATTATGTGATCTTTTTCTATTAAATAATTTATTTTTAGGCATTTAATACAAGCTTCTTTAAAACAAAGAGTACATCTAGCGCGTAATCTTTTCTGGGGAAAATAATTACAAATAAAGCAAAATATATTGTCTGTGCCTGAATTTTTAAGCCAATTGTGTTTACAATTAGTAAGGTCTTCAGTGTTTACTAAATCTAAATCTTCTTCACCAGTGGAAAGGTTCATATGTATCTACGGTAAAGTCATTTATAATGTTATCTGAATTTATTTCTTTCTGGAAATTCTTCTATTGATATAATACTGTAAACAGATTCTGTATCACTTATATACTCATCTACTGGTATTAAGTCTTCATTTACGCATTCTATTAAAAGACTATTCTTGTCATGACTATTTTGTCTTTTTGGGCAAGTTTTTGCTAAATGATCTTGACTTTTGGATACATAGCAACTTAATCTATTTTTATAATTTCTTTCAGGTTTGAATTTTCTAACGTGTCTTTTTTCATTTAAATAAGGCTTTCTAGTGTTTGATTTTCCTAAATAATATCTTTTTTGTCTTGATGTCTTGGAATAAGGGCGTCTTTTCTTTTTACAGTTTAGTTCCTTGTCTTTTATTCCGTAAGTCTGAGGGGTATAAATTTCATTACAGAATTTATAATCTGTCTGTTTAAGTTGTTTTTGTATTTGTAATTCTACACATTTTTCTTCTAACATTTTTGTTATGAATTGGGCTCTGTGGGCTATGGTCCATATTTGATTAGGGTTATTTTTTACTTCTGGTAATTCATTCCATTTTGTATGAATTTCTAATCCTAAAGGGCCTGGTAATTTATGGAATAGTTTTTCTCCTATTTCTTTGTTAAATGTGTTACATGCTATTGTAGTAAAATATACATACTGATTTAAAAATCTTTTAACGTAAAGACCACTAGTCCAATTCTTTAAACTTAATTGTTCTAAGTCTCTCATAGCTTTTTTCTGTACTTCTATATGTCCTGAATTAGGGTCTGCTCCTGTAATTAAAGATCGTATCTTATTTACGAAATTGTAAGGGTTGCTTCCTAACAATTTTAATTTCATATATTCTTCTGGTTGTTCTATAGCAAAAGATTCCCAAATTGCTTTTGTACTTTCTCCTAAGAAAGTTTCTAAATACTTATACATATCATCTAATTCTAAATCTTGGAAATGTCTATAGTAATTTCCTATTAAGGTGCTTTTCCATACATCAATTACATTTGTCCAATTTTGGGGGTCGTGAGCTGTTAAGTTAAGAATATATCCTTTATGATCTGATTGAAATTGGATTGGCTGTTCTAAAGGTCTTTCTCTTCCTTTTGATATATAATTATAATTTTTTGGAGGTTGATTATATCTAGTATATGGAGTTCTAGCTGTCAAACCATGCTGATTACAATTTTCTATTTTAATATGTTTATTAAAAGGGGTATTGCTAGAAGTGTAATAATGCTTATTGTCTTCTATATCCATAAGGTCTTTTTGATAGCTAATTTCTGTAGTTATTGATTCTTCTATACTTTTTATTGATTTATCTTGGATAGCTGCTAGTTTATCTGTTTCTGTTTCACTATCATTTTCTTCAAAATTTTCTAGGCAAATATTACCTTCGTTATCATAAACTAAGCATTCATTTTCTTTTAACTGTTTTGTTAAAAACACCTGTTCTTCTAATTCTAATAATTCTTCTTTATTTAATTCCATCGTTAATTCTTTGGGGTAAATAATTCTTTTTACTATCGCTTCTGGTATTGCTTCTTCTATATTCATGAAGTTCGATTCTAATTGAGATTCTGTTTCTTCTATTTCCTGATTAGGTAAGGGATTATAATTGGAAAATGTTAAACTTAGTATTTCCTAATCTGTCTGTGTATGTTATAGCTTCATTAGGGGTGATAGCTGAAGGACTTGACTGGATTAATTTACTAATATTCCATTCTAATCCTGCTAACGTTTCTGTTGAAAAGTCTTTTGGTTTTACCATTTTTATACCTTTGCTACTTATTAGATTTACTATTTTATCTGTATATATTTTGTATTTCGTGGTTGATGTTAGGGAACATTTTCCTATGATACCTAAAGTAATTAATAAATTATTTCCTAACTCTACGTCTTCGTATCCTTTGGTCTGAATACCTATTTTGATATGTTTCGTAAAATCATCTATGGTTAATAAAAAGTCTGGACTACAATAGATTATACCGTTATTATTGTTCATAACTACTTCTGTGCTAGCTATCATACTTTTAGTGATATCTGATATTCTGCTGTCGAATATAGTAACTAAGGTTTTACATCCTAATTTTTTTCTTATTAATCCTTTAATACCTATAACAATTATTCCTAAGTGAATGAATTTAATTTTTTTTCTTTTTTAAATTCTGCTCGCCTTCTTTAGTAATTATATCTAATATCTTCGTTTGGTCTTTAATACATTGTATAGTAATTTCATTACTGTTTCTATAGAACTGGGTTGTGTCATCAAAATATCCTTTATTATATAAGATTTCTGGTTTAAGTAAGGTTAAGCCATGAGTCTGAAATTTATTATAGTCTCTTTCTGGATCTATTAATTCGTCTAATTGGACTTCATATTGTTCAGTCCTATTAACAAGTCTATTTATAATATTTCTAGGGGCTAAACTTAAGCTTCTACGATGTGTTTCCATCTTCTGATTTATAATCTCTAAAACAAAAAGGTTTTGATTTCTGGGTGCTAAACTTTTTTCTCGTAATGGTTTCTACACCTGTGGGTTTTAGGGACAAAGATCCTATTTTTTCTGTTAATGATTTTAATTCGTCTTGTACTTGACTATTAGCAGTATCTTCTGGATATTTCTGTGTTTCTAATTTTCGAGTAAAATTATTAAGTAAATTTTTTATCTCCTGCGTGTCTGTATTATAGGGACTAAATTTTTCTAAGAGTAGTTTATTTTGTTCTTTGAGATAATCAAAATTAGCCTGTAATATTTTTATTTCTTTCTGGAGCGTACTTATAAGCGCAAAGAGTCTTTCTAATTTTATTTCTTTATGATCTGCTGTATTAATTATTAAATCGATTATAGTATTTAGGCAAGGATTATCTGATGTTAAACTATGTATATGTTCTTTATCAAAGTTACACCTTATTCTATTATTATTAGGTAATAAAAAGGGTTTCTTGGCAAAAGGAGTAAGTTCTAATCCTAAGTATTCTAATCATTTTGATTCCAGAGTTTCTGTAAAAGTAAGCCGTTAATAAACTTTAATCTATCGTTAAGTTCGAATAACTTATTAACTTCTGTATTTAATTCTAAAGCTATGTCTTCTGTAACTTGATTAGTTGTTCTTTTCTTTGTTTTAGCCAATAATATTCTGATTCTAAAGATAGTCCTGGCATAAACTAACAGTAAAGCAGTTAAGTAATAAAGCAATTAAAACAAGAAGGTTACTTATGCTCTGATACCAAAATGGGGGGGGGGGTATAACCAGTTATAAATGGGGCGAGTTTTTTTTTTTAAACACCAAGTCTCTATATATTCTATGTTACTCCTTCCAGTCTTTTTTGTGCTAAACTAAAATTTCCTATTCCTTTCCCCTACTACAGTACATGGGTCTTACAACGGCTCTTCTTGGCCTTACTGCCCAATCCGTCGTAGTCTGAGTCACTCAGAATAATCCAAAATAGTTTATTACAAAAATTTCTAGGGTATTGATAAATAGAATATAAGAGATGCTTTCACTTAATATAAACATACAACATGAAACTTGTAAAAGAAAAACTTACTATAAACTTAGAAAAGCTTCTATACATAATTTTTTGGGAACTTTAGAACAAAAAATACATAAGAAGAGGGCATAAGGGCTTCTCTTTCGGGAAATCCCTTAAGATTACAAGAAAGAAAAATTACCTTATATTATACAGCAAGCATAGAAAAAGCTTGAATATTTCTATTAAACTGCTGTAAGCATAGGTTTTTTTCGATATACATTTATGTGTGTTTTTTAATCCATATTGTTTTCCCATGTTATAAATGACCTTGGAAAATTAGTATAGCTGTAATCAGTCTTACTGACCTTTGAGAATGCATACAGCTGATCATCAACTTTTAAATGGAAGCCGGTGACATTTGCAAGCAGAATTATTGACTTCAAGCACTTCTTCGCCATACGCCCACAACAGCTTAAAGGAGGACTGTTTGGTTTGGTGCACAGAGCACTATTCTTTGAAATCATTTAAACATCAATAATGATCTGGGCTAGTGAGAGAGAGAGAAGGGTGGAAGAGGGAGATGGTGCGAGGGGTGGAATAGGGAGATGGTGTGAGAGAGAGGGGGGGAGTGAGATGGTGAGGTAAATGTGAGATTCATAATTCATTTAGCTATTTATAATGCTTGTAGAATTCTGTATTCAATGAGTTCACCCATTGCCAAGAAATGATTCAGCTATCCAATTATTCTGATTCAATAAATTTGGTTCAATTAATCTGATTCAACTAATCAAATTTTCATTGTATACATTAAATGACTAATAAATAATAGGTAGAAATTTTAAGAGATTATAAGACGGTTTTGTTTAGCTGCCCTAGGCAATCAACTTAAATGTGACACATTTTCCATACAGACAAGTGCATTTACCTATTCTGTTTTTAGCAAGTTGTTTTAGGCGGAAAAATTGTCATATTTGGTAGGTTAATTCACTTCTGTCATTATATATATATATATATATATATATATATATATAATTAACATTATAGCAAATAGAAATTTCATTCACATTATCTCATCAAGAGTATTAGTTAAAGAGTAAAATTTTGATATATTGTCAAAAATTTTTTCATTGACATAATAAATAGTAGAAGCCAAAATAGCTGCACATAGAAAAGGAGTAATCCTTGAAACACTAAGACAACCATTTTAAAGGCTTTCCTTTCACATTTCGTTTGCATAAGATTGACAATTGTTGCTGCTGCTGCGTAGTATCTATCTATCTATCTATCTATCACTGGGCATAATTACTTAGCAGCCAAGAGTCCAGGCAGAGTCTAAAACCACGACTCCCACAACCCAAATGCATCCCCTCTTCTTCATTCCTTTTTCCTTTTTTCTTCAAAAATATTCAGCTGCAAATTCCTCATCATTCTTGCCCAACATTTCTTTTAAGCTACATTCTACATCCCTACTCTTTAGCACCCAATATCTCGATTTTATCTTCTTCTCCAAACTGTAGCTGAAATATCTTGGATATTCAACCACCTCCCCTAATGACTTTCCCATCGTTTTCGCTAGGAACTCTAGCTTGGGCCTCAATACCTCTTCAATGCTGTACCCAAGTAATGGTGAGAATCTAGCCACCATGAACGCAACATTCCTCTTAGACAGTCCCATCTTCATCAGGTACTCCACTCTGCAACACACGACCAAATAACAATTTAACAGTTCTTATTTGCTCCATCTTCTTGTTCCTAAATATTACATGTTAAAGCAACAAACACAAGTGCTCAATCTATCTACCCTTGTCCCTGTCTGTCTCTTTAAACATTCTTTTGAGATAATTATGTATTAACCTAAATGCAGATCTATTAATGCTGCTACTTCCCATAGCAACGCAACCTCTGCGACCTCAACCTTTTCTGGAGGTTTAGGTTAACTTTCAGTAAAATAACTAAAATTTAAGATGATTACCTTGGAAGCAAGACCTTGTCAACATCCAATAGCAAAAGCTCCGGATATTTTCTGATAACACGGGGAAGCTGATTTCTAGAAACACCAATGCCTGTGAGGAATGCAACCTTCTTCTTGAGAGTTCTCTCGATGCTTGCTGAAAACATATTAGGACAACGACCAAGAACACCACCAACAGTTTCGTCATCAAGTTCCAAATCTTTTAAAAAGGAGAAAACCTGGATATAGTAGTAAAAACTCAAATAAGTCTGCCAATACAACAGATAGCTGTTCTAATGAACTCATATTATTTTACCTTTTTGCTGCAAACAAGCAAAATCTCTGCCATAGCATAAAGATTCTCAATCATGCATGCTTCAAATTATACCAAAGATCACCAAAAATTTCTCAAGTACAATAGTAGGCCAAAACATAACATGGATACGCATAACAGTAAGGAGTGTATCAAGTAGCTAGAAACATATCCTGATTGAACAATTGTCACTGAAGGCCAAAGCACCAGACTGAAGGGCTACTCTTCGTAAGAGGGAGGGTTTCGTATCTCACTTATAAATACTAATCTTTCTTGCATTTACTCATCGGCAGAAGTCGGATAGGATCCTCTATTCCAAAAATGTGTTTCATCTCCTATTCCAACCGTTGGATTTTCGCCACATGTGCATCAAAAATCACGGGGCAATTAATGTTGTTTATTCCTACGCACATGTGGCGAAGATCCGACAATTAGAATATGAGATGAAATACATTTTTGGAATAGAGGATCCTGTCTATGCAGAAGTATATATTGGTCTTGCTAACAAGCAACTCTAATAAGTAATTCGCTTATTCAGCAATTACTCCATGTATCATAGGTCAAAGTCCTCGGTAGCACCAAAATACAAGTAAACTCCAGCGCCACCCCCTATATTTCGGCTCAATCCCAGAGCTCACCCCCTCAGTTTTGGTAACTAAAGTAATTTAGAGAGAAGAAAAATGGAAGAATTCCTTTTGTATTACTTGTGAAAAGCCGTACATATTTATACACTTTCGGCTATCTATTCTGGGAAACTAAGAGAAGATTGATCTCAATCAAATCTCCTATAATTACTCTCTTACAATTATGCAATCACTCTCCTATAATTATGCTATCAATCAATACATAATATTTAACACTCCCCCTTAAGCTGGAGTGTGCATATTGTATGTTCCCAGCTTGTTACAAATATAATTGACTCGAGGGCCCACGAGGGACTTTGTGAATATATGTGGAGTTGGTCAGCTGACTTAACATAACTGGTAGCAATGTCCCCTAAAAGAATTTTCTCTCGGATAAAGTGTCAGTCAATCTCTATATGCTTGGTCCTTTCATGAAAGACAGGATTAGAGGCAGTATGGAGAGCTCCTTGATTATTACATATTAACTTCATCTGTTGAACCTTCATGAACTTTAGCTCATCGAGTAATTGTTTCAGCCATATGAGCTTACATGTTTTAGCCATGGCTCGATACTCTGCTTGAGCAGTGGATAGAGCGACGACTAATTGTTTCTTGCTTTTTCATGACACGAGATTTCCCCCAACGAAAATGTAATAACCAGTGGTTGAGCGTCTATAGGATGAACAACCTGCCTAATCTGCATCTAAATAGTCAATCACGTAAGTATGCCCTTTGCCTGACTCTTTCTTGATGTACTTTAGAATACGAATGGCTGCCTCCGAATGACTATCACCTCGAGTACTTAGAAACTGAGAACCCTCATTCGGAACGCAATATATGGTCGCGTTACCATGAGGTAGTTAAGTTTGCCAATCAATCTCCTATATTTGCTCGGGTCTGATAAGGGCTCCCCCTGTCAGGTAGAAGCTGAGCATTCGGATCCATTGGAGTCTCTACGGCGAGTTTGCAGCTCGACATGCCTGTTTCTTCTAAGATATCCAAGGCATATTTTTTCTCGGAGATAAAGACACCATGTTGGAATTGAGCAACTTCTATTCCCAAAAAATACTTGAGTTTGCCCAAAATCTTTTGTCTGAAAGTGATGGAATAAATGTTGCTTGAGTTTCTGTATACCCTCCTGGTCATTTTCGGTAATCACAATGTCATCCACATAAACAACGAAATAGATGCATCGGTCGAAGGAGAATACCGAATGATCGGCCTCGCTTCGGGTCATTCCAAATTGTTGAACAACTGAACTAAATCGCCTAAACCAAGCTTGTGGGGATTGTTTCAGTCCATAGAGAGAACGACGGAGGTGACACACCAATCTAGAGTTAGACTCCCCCTGAGGAACAAACCCAGCACGTTGCTCCATATAAACTTCTTCCTCCGATTCACCATGTAGAAAGGCATTTTTTATATCCAACTAATAAAGGGGCCGGTGATGAATAGCTGACATAAAGAGGAATAAGCAAACAGAAGTCATTTTGGCAACCGGGGAGAACGTGTCGCCATAATCAAGCCCATAAATCAGTATACCCTTTTGGAACGAGTCGAGCCTTCAACCGATCTATAGTGCCATCAGGATGAACTTTGACCGTGTAAACCCAACGACAACCGACTGTAGATTTCCCTGGAGGAAGCGGCACTAAATCCCAAGTGCCATTAGAATGTAATGCATACATCTCATAAATGACGCCAACCAGGTCCAAGAGCTGCTCCTACATTTTTAGAAGTGGAAATAGAGGACAATGTCACGCCCCGACCCGAGTCCCTATACGAACCCCGAGCCGGTGCATGAACCAAAACACATAACAATAATATGCTGCATGATACTTTGACCCGATTACTATCATAAACCCCATTATAACATGCCATGCATTTATGTCATTAATCTATATTCTATTTTTTGTACCCCGTACTCATTCTATATCCACTTTACTGTACATGTCACAGCATTTATGACATTATAACTTTACTGATGTGTCTTCATATAATATCCACTAATTATATCTGAGTGTATTAGAGTTTTTAATCAATCTCACTTTATTATTTGATGTAATATTAACACATCCAATTTGACTCCGTTAGAGTCGTTACTAAGCTTTGGGTATGCCTGTTACTCGTAGCATCACTCTATAATTTCTGATACTAATTTTAGTACTACTAACTCAAAGCATTTATTTAATCATTTCAAGTATTTCATATTGCATCACTCTATAATTTGTGTTGATAATAATTGCAAATGACGTTTGTTTGCAACAAAGTACTCAGAAAGTGATTACTTTCATATTCGAAAATATTCAGCCGCACATACTTGCCCCCCTAAATTATTCAATGGCTAGCTAATCATAGACAAGTAACATCGTGTATCATTGAAATACATATCTCGCCAAGGTTCGAGGACCGCAACACTACATATAGACTTGCTGACGTCATGTTCGACGTTAGACGATCATTGGGCGTAGAACTGAGTAATCAAAAAGCGAAGAGGTGTAGAGAAGAGGCCTTAAGACACCTAAGGGGTTCAGCCGAGGATAGTTACATTAATTTGGCCACATATGCCCATAACTTGAAATTGGCTAATCCAGGAACAGTCTTCTCTTTAGAACGTGATAATGAAAACCAGTTCAAGTACTCCTTTTTGGCGTACGGGGCTTGCATTCTTGGATTCCACTCTTCAATGCGTCCAATAGTCGTTGTAGATAGGATATTCTTAACTTTCAAATATAAAGGTACGTTGATTATTGCTACTTGCCAAGATGGAAATATGCAGATATATCCTCTTGCATACTATTATTGATTCCGAGAATGATGCATCGTGGGATTGGTTTTTTATGAAGTTGAAATAAATAACAGGTGACCATGAAGGGCTTGTTGTGATATTCGACCGACATAAAAGTCTTATTAGTGTTGTCCAAGTTATTTTTCAAAATGCACGTCATGCGCATTGTATCTATCATATAAAAGGCAACTTAAGGACTATAACTCGTAAGGCTAACACTATCTCACTTTTTAAGAGAGCGGCAGAGGCATATACTAGAGAAGAGTTTTGTAAACATATGTCTGAAATTGAGAAAACTGATGAGAATGGTTGAAAGTATCTTAGCAAAACAAATTTCAAAACTTGGGCCAGGTCACATTTCAAAGGAGACCGTTACAATATCATGACTTCAAACAATGCAGAGTCTCTCAACTTAGTTTTTAGGAGAGCTCGACAAACTCTTATACTTCCGCTGCTTGAGAGTATTGGTAGAAAGTTACAGGCTTGGTTTTGTGAGAGGTGTGAGGCAGCATAAAGTTGTACAAGTTTCTTAACCCCAGCAATATAAGAAAAATTAAGCAAGTTGATTAAAAAGTCCAAGAAGTTTACGATTATTGAACCCAATGATCCGTCCAAGTATGTGGTGAGGAGCGGCACCACGAATCACACTGTTAACTTTGATAGAAATACTTGCACTTGCCAAAAATTTCAATTGGATCACATACCATACGAGCATGCAATAGTAGCGGCGAATAAGAGAGGATTTTCAGTGTTCCCGATGTTCTCAGCATTCTAAGCAGCTCAGTGTTGGAGAGACTCCTATTCCCAAAACATCTTTCCAGTTCCCAATGAATATGAATGGGACATTCCAGATAATATTAAGGATTTGACTATCTCTCTACCTTTAGTCCAACCACGAGCTGGACGTCGTAGAACATCAAAAATTCTTTCAACCGAAGAGTTTCCCAGAAGACAAAAATGCACTAGGTGTCGACAAGTAGGGCACAACCGACTTTCGTGACGTGATCAAACACCGATGAATGATAGGCAATCACAAATTTAGTTTATGTTGAATTAAGTTTTGTATTGTATTTAATTTCAAATTTCTATGTTTTCTATTGTATTGTAACATTAATCTCAAATTTCTATGTATTATATTGTAACGTTAATCTCAGATTTCTTTGTTTTGTATTGTTACGTTAATCTAAGATTTATATGTTTTGTTTTGTAACGTTAATCTCAGATTTCTATGTTATGATATAATATAACGTTACGTTACATTACGTTATGATATAACGTTACGTTATGATATAACGTTACGTTACGTTATGTTATGACATAATGTTACGTTACGTTATGATATGACATAACATTACGTTACGTTACGTTATGTTATGATATAACGTTACGTTACGTTATGTTATGATATAACGCTACGTTACGTTACGTTATGATATGATATAACATTACGTTATGTTACGTTATGATATAACGTTACGTTACATTACGTTATGATATGATCTAACATTACGTTACGTTATGTTATGATATAACGTTACGTTACGTTATGATATAACGTTACGTTACGTTACGTTATGATATGATATAACGTTACGTTACGTTATGTTATGTTACGTTACGTTATAATATGATATAACGTTACGTTACGTTATGTTATGTTATTATATAACGTTACGTTACGTTACGATATGTTATGATATAACGTTACGTTACGTTATGATATGATATAACGTTACGTTACGTTATGTCATGATATAATGTTACGTTACGTTACGTTATGTTATGATATAATGTTACGTTACGTTACGTTACGTTATGATATAATGTTACGTTACGTTACGTTATGATATGATATAACGTTACGTTACGTTATGATATGATATAACGTTACGTTACGATATGATATAACGTGACGTTACGTTACGATATGATATAACGTGACGTTACGTTATGATATGATATAACGTTACGTTACGTTACGTTATGATACGATAAAACGTTACGTTACGTTATGTTATGATATAACGTTACGTTACGTTATGATATGATATAACGTTACGTTACGTTATGTTATGAGATAATGTTACGTTACGTTATGATATGAAATAACGTTACATTACATTATGTTATGATATAACGTTATGTTACGTTATGTTATGATATAACGTTATGTTATGATATGATATAACGTTACGTTAAGTTACGTTATGATATGATATAACGTTACGTTACGTTACGTTATGATATGATATGACGTTACGTTACGTTATGATATGATATGACATTACGTTACGTTATGTTATGACATGATGTTACGTTACATTATGTTATGATATAACGTTATGTTATGATTAAATGTGTTTATGTTTAATGTTTATATATGTTCGTTTAGATTAAATGTGGCTAGTGGTTGCTGGAAATGTACTGCTCTGGTTATGGTCTATTTTTTGGAAATGTATTGCTCTGTTCGTTGTAATTGTCATGCTCTGTTTGTTGCAAACATGCTGCTCAATAAGTCGATTAATAAACTAATTGTCAGTGTTAATGGTCGGTTAATGGTCGATTAGGGTCTAGTAATCTACCACTTGTAAATTCAAATGAACACAAGGGTTGGTTAATGGTCGAGTAATCAACCCACATTGCTAAGACATCTTTAATCGACCACTTGTCAGTGTTAATGGTCGGTTAATATTCGATTAAGGTCGAGTAATCTACTACTTGTAAATTCAAATGAACACAAGGGTCGGTTAATGGTCGAGTAATCAACCCACATTGCTAAGACATCTTTAATCGACCACATGTATATAAAAAGGTCGATTAATCGACCAATTTGTGTTAATGATCGGTTAATGGTCGATTAGGGTCGAGTAATCTACCACTTATAAATTCAAATGAACACAAGGGTCAGTTAATGGTCGAGTAATCAACCCACATTGCTAAGACAACTTTAATCGACACACATGTTTATAAAAGAGGTCGATTAATTGATCAATTTCAATTTTAATCGACCCTTATGAAAACTGAAACAGCAACATACTTAAATTGAAACCTGAAATATTCAAAACAAGATAGTTTACAAGTTAACACTGTTTACAAAGCAACATAACTATGTACACAACAAATTGGCTACAAAAGCAACATGACTTTTTACACGACAAATCTTTTTACAAATTCTGGAATAAATTAATGATCAATGTTATTACAAAATACATCAATAGTGTACTTTTCCCTCCATTTTGTAATATGTTCTTTTGTTACAGGATATGGTGACTCATCAATGCTCAAAAACTCTATGTACTTCAGTGCATAAATCCCACAGTCACCCCTGTGACTAGGGGTGTGCACGGGCACAATCCTGCGGGCTTTGGGAAAGCCAAGTATGAGCCCATCTAGCTGCGGGCTTCAATTTTAAAAGCCCAATACAGCGGGCTTCATGTGGGCCTAAATCGATGGGCTTTTGCGAGGTTTACACGAGCGTCAAGTGTGCTCGGGCTTAACGGGCTTTCCAATTCTGTTTGAAATTTCCAGCTCATCAAAAAGAAGGAAAAAAAAACAATTCTACTTTTGTCATCTCAAGATACTTTTCCAGGTTTCCCTACACTTACCCTTGTTTAAAACACAAGCATGGAATAAATCAGGTTTCGTGTCATCTACAAATATTCTTTGCCATATTTGACCATCAAATATGGGGTCAGCTTGAAAAGGCTTTTCTTTCGACTTTTCAGTGGTGAAGGGTGTTATTGTTTGGACCGATGATTTTTTGGTTCTCTTTGTTCTCGTCGGCAAAATATTTTTTCATTCGACTTTTCTTTCCTTTTCCTTTTATTTGCCGCCCTTTCTTTCACTTGTTTTTCCTTCGTGATATGGTCAATGAGAACGCTAATAGGAGTGGGAGTGGGAGTGCTGGTGATAGTGAGAGCGAGAGTGGGAGTGGGAGTGGGAGTGGGAGTGCCGGTGATAGCAGGAGTGGGAGCGGGACTGGGAGTGCCGGTGATAGTGGGAGCGGCAGTGGGAGCAGGAGCGAGAGCGGGAGTGCCAGTGATAGCGGGAGTAGGAGTGGGAGTAGGAGTGCCGGTGATAGTGATAGTGGTAGTGGGATTGGGAGTGGGAGCATGAGTGCCAGTGATAGTGGGAGTGGGACAATTCAGCCGAGGTAGAACAGTTTTAGACGGGATTGAGAGAAGAAATTAGGGATTTATATTCTTGTATCAATCTCTTGACATAATTTCATAATTCATTTTCATATATTTTCATCGTTGCATCCATCATTGGTTAAGAAGAAGAGTAAGAATTCATCAATCAACCATATCTAAGGTTTTGATGTAGTGTTGATTTGAATGTTGTGATATTAACCTATGACTTTTCTATTTAATGCTATTTATATCCTTGGGTATTATGTTGTGTGCTTAATGCTTGCAATAATTTGACCACCTATTGCATGATTTTGGAATTTATTGAGTGTGCGACAATGACTTAGTGAATTTAGAACATGTAACATAATAGTTCTTGGATAGGGTGAGTCTGTGATACGCACCCACCTAGGGATAATCAATCAGGGTTTTGTGTAGTAAGAAGTGATTGACTATAGACTCATACAAAGTGACAACCTATGAGTCAATACCCTTGATTTGCATCGTTATATGAAGAGACAGCCCTTAGCGATGATTTTTGAATCCCTGATTTTCAAGAATTGAATAGCAATGATAGGAAACCTTTGTTGAATCATAACGGAAGAACCAACTTGAAATCAAAACCCTAGAACTTCTCTCACTGAATTCAAAAATTGTGTCATGACCATTACTTTACTACTTGCTTAAATTAGTTTTAATCTCAATAATCAAATCATTAGTCTAGAAATAGTCAAGATTGCAACATACTTGGTACTCAATTAAAGCAATCAATTCGCTCCTCGTGGGATCGATACTCTACTAACGCTTTATTACTTGTTCGATTGGGTAATCTTGCCAGCGTGTTGCAAAATACACCAACAAGTTTTTGAAACCTTAGTGAAAGAAGAGTGACCAAATTGAAAATTAAGTCTATTTTAATGTCACAATGTTATTTTTATTTTGTCTAAATAATCAAAAATATATATCACTTAGCATGTAGAGCATAGTTTGATATAATAAAAATAAAGTGCGAGACAATAAATTAAATAACACAAGAGACAAGAATTATATAAGGTCTCCTACATTCATCCCTCATTGCTCTATAAGCACATGAGGTATAATCCAAAATATTTCTATCAATTACATAGACTACTACAGAGATTATTATAGAATAAAATCTCAATTTTCTTCCTAGTAGTAGTTGACAACCCTACTACAACTCTTCAAGCTTTGGTAGGATTCGGAGTGATATTTGTTGTTTGTTTTCTTGACTTGATACTTGAATTGTTGGATAAAAGCTCTTTTTTTTTTTTTTCCGGGTGTAGCTACTTTAAATTTAATTGTAGCTTGGCTTGATAACAAATTTCAAGATGATAATGTAACACCCTGAATCCTCCTACGTGTAATTTGCTTATATTATGCGTGATTTACATGTTAGTTGAATTATGCTTTAGTTCATAATTCCGTTTCATACTTATAAGAATCGTTAAATTGATCATGCCTTAATATGGGATCCATGATATCGTTAAGATGTGTTATAAGTGTTGTATAATCACACCTAAAAGTGACCAAGTGATCAAACCTAGGAAATAGAGTAAAAAGATGCGGAAATGAACTGTGTTGATGTTGCACGGTCGTGTGCCTTTCCTTGGCACGGCCGTGCGTATAGAAGACAGAAATTCCAGAATATTTTGCACGGCCGTGTGCCTTTCCTTGGCACGGCCGTGCGAGAGTGACACGGCCGTGCTAATTTCCTTGACGCGGCCGTGCGAAGTCGGACAGATGAGCACTCTGTTCGTCCGATTTTCGTTCTTTTTCGGTTTTTAACATCTTTAAGTGGTTTAAAATGCTCAAACAAGCCCGGGATTTGACCAAACACTTACCCATGATATTAATAACAAAACCCAACCCTTTTCTCCCTCATTACTCTCTTTCAAACCAGATTTTCAGAGAGAGAGAAAGAAGAGAGAGAGGAGAGAGAGTAGAGAGATAAATTGTGATATCTTGAGCGTTTGAAGTCGGATCGACGATCCGTCTTCGCCATAGCGTAGAGGGCGACGAGGGGAACGATTCTAACCGAAAGGATCGTCTGATCTATTGATGAATCACCACCTCATCTCTTCTCCCACGTTTTAGAGAGAGAGAGAGAGAGTGAAGTTTTGAGAGGGAGAAAGCTTGATTCGGGCTTGGATCGAGTGTGAGTTCGATGATTGGACTCCGTAAAAGCGTAGAGCTCATCGAGAAGAGTATTTCCACCATAAGCCCTTGATTTTGTGGTGGATTTGCGGTGAAGGTAAGTAACTATAATGCTTTGGGTGTTTTACGAGTTGAGTTGGAAGAGTAAAGCATGTAGGATGCGTTAGCGATGATATTCGTGACTTTTATTGGGAGAAATATATATAATTGTCCCTACGAATGATGTTAGGTTATACTTCGTTGCTTGCTTGATTGAGGATTTCGGAATAAAGAAAGAATTGATGAATTTTTGTTGAGTTCGTAGACTTCGAACAGTAGAGACTCGTAGAGCTTGATGTTGTTGTTATTATTGTTGTAGTTGTTGTGTTGTTGCGGTTGTCCTGGTAATCATTATGCCGAGTAATAGAAACTCATTGAGGTTGAAGTATACTTGTATATTATTAGTTGGGTTCCGGCCGTAAGTCGCCGAAGACTTGTTTAATTTAATTGTACTTCACTATGTTATTCTTAAGTTCGAGTATATCGAATCATTGAAGTTTTGTCGTTTACGCACTAGCAGAAACCTTATGAAATTGTTACGAGTAGTAGACTCTTCGTGCGTTGGGCATGGCAATTGATATGAGTTGTAGGGACGATACTGCGGCTTGTCCCGACATTTTAAATATTGGTAACGACTCTAACGGAGTCGATATGAGGTAGTATAATTGTACTTAAATACTGTACGTACTATATACTAGTCGTGACTGACTCTGCCGGAGTCGAATAGGACGTAATAAACAAACGTCGACTATTGTGGTAATTTCATTAATGTGTATAGTTGACTCTACGGAGTTGAGAAATGGGTAGTAATAATTCCTATATGACATATATTAATTCCCTACCATGTGGGACGTTCATAACTTAGTGAAACGTTGACCTTGGTTGACTTAGTCAAACATTAGCTGACTATGAGTTAAATCGAATAAGTTGAAGTATCCGACGATAAATATATGTGATATATTATGATGCGTATGAGATGGAAGATATTGCATGACGATAGGATACTTAGAGATCCTTAGTTTAACGTAGCTATTACGCTTTGATTAATGGTCGTAAGTACGAGTAGACATACCTACGTGGGGTTATGAGTTTGCATACACGTGAGAAATATGTTACCTTATTTTGGGATTAGGATGAATAGCCTATCCTTGTGTTATATGGGTTCCACATTATGGACATTGTTTGACAGTTGATTATAAGGTATAAATACCTTACATTGGGGTTTATGTATGTGTCTAGCTATCACAGACACTGTTTGGTGGTTGAGTTGTACAACTGGCCTACCTTGCTTATTGTCTTGTTTGTCAATATGTTCCATGATTACGGACATGTTGTGATTGTTCTAGTATGAGATAGGACAATCATCCTACTTTGATGGTTGATCGTAGGACAATCATCCTACTTTGATGATTGATTGTGTGTTTAGTATTTATAAGCACATTGAGTTGATTTGATATGTGATTCAAAAGAACACATGATGATTTGTTGAGAATGACGAGTGAATATCTACTTGTGCATTGCATTAAGTCCAGCTGGCATTGGTTGACTAATCAAGGTGGGACGACCTATAGTCTTTACGAATTTGTTTTGTAATCGCTATAAGTCGCCGTACCGGTTGCACACACCCTCACTGTTGGCGCGGTGGGATGTAGCCCCACTGTTGTAGCAATACGCGCGACTTTGGTTTGCTAGTTAGAACTCGATGTGTTATTCGAGGACGTCGATACTACGTACACGGGTATCGAGGCACATATGTTTTCTCGTGTATTGCAGGAGCAACGCGAAGTTGGAAGAAAGAGAAATAATATCCTTCATGATATGGTTTAATTAAGTTACACTTATGTGAACACCAAAGTGCTAAGTGAATTATGTGACTCGTATACTTTTAATATGATACAAGATCGTTATGGTATATAAATGTTATTACCATGTTATTCCTACTGTTGAGCATCATGCCATGTCATATAGTTGCATGTGATAGTTGTTGATTATTGGTCAAGTTAGAATAGTTCCTTGATCGACTTGCAGGTTTGTGGCTGAGATGTTAGGTAAGCCGAAAGTGTTACTTAGACTAGCTACATGTAGAGTTTTGGTTTACTGTTGCATTCATACTCATAGCACACAATACATTATAGTGGCTTACGGGGTCTTTTGGACTCACCCTTATTGTGTTAACTCTTTTAGATTGCAATCGAAGGATGACATAGTGCGATCGGTGAGACTTGCGGGTGCTGCAGATTGATCTTTGGGTAGTTGCTCTTCGGAGCCTGTGTATAATTATGTTTCTTAGTTTCTTAGTTCAGTGAGAACGATAGTTGTTGTAAAGTTATGTAAACTTTACTTATGGGTAGCATTATTTTGTAACTCCTTTTATTACTGTATTCTTTTGGGGCCGACACTCGATGTCGAGCCGTTTATTATTGTATTCTTCTTGAGCGCGTTAGCTCGCATGTATTTGGTATTGTTGTTTCTCCGGCTCAGTAGTTAGCCGTCGAGGCCTACTGTTGGAGTTTCTATTAGTATTGTTCTTCGGCTTGTGTTTGGCCGTGGAGATTTTCTAGTTATTGTTTTGTTATTTGAGTTTTTAAAACTCAGGTTTTTACTAGTTGTGGTTTTCCGCTGCATAGTTTTGGTTTTGAGCTCGTGTAGCTCGTTCACTCCGGTGGACTTTAGTTGTCTCATTTAGTTTGGCGCACCGAGTTGGGTTTAATACCGAATTCCGAACTCGGGGCATCACAGATAAAGTATACGGTGAGGTGCTCGAAGATTTCTACATGTGTTTCGCAGACCTATTTTGAGTAGATCCGGCAAAATTAGCCCAGTCCAATGGGCCGGCCCAGTCAGCCCGATGTTTGCATGGGCTAAAGTTTAATTTTTGGAAGTCCAAAAAAATGCTAGCCTTTTTGGCCCGGTCCAGTAGGCCCTACGGTTCAATTGGGCTTGCATCAAAAAAGCCCGGGGCTTTTGGGCTAGGCCCGGCCCGTACTATTTTATTATTATTTATTCATTTTCACTCAAAAAATAATTCAAACTTCTTAAATAATTAAAGCAATAATTAAAGCCCATTTTATTTTAAAACTAACTAGAATAGTTCAGTTAGCTTTATTGTTTGATACTATGATTTATACATGCTGTAATGCAATCTCAGACATTGAAGCAACATGTTCTAATTTGATTATTGCTTTATTGTTTAATTATTGCTTTAACTGACCAATAAAGTTAACTTCTTAAATAATTAAAGCCCCGAACCATTCTAGTATCATATTTATTTCCATTTTAATTAATGTTTGATACGGTGATTGCATTATTTTACCTTTAGTAGTTAGCAGTTAGGACAAACAATAAATCATAGCATTGCTTTTGTTTAGTAAGTAACTTAGAATTTAATTTTTTCCAACAAGGGCTTTTTGGCCCGATGGGCTTTGATGGGTTGGGCTGGGCTTGACTTTTCTTCGGCCCTAGTAAAATTGGGGCCGACCCGATATTAAGTGTTAGCCCGATGGGCTTGCACTGGGCCAGCCCAGCCCACTCCATTGCTAGCTCTAATTTTGAGCACCTTGGGTACACTTACTTAGCACGGCACACAGACACACTCTTGGCACTGGGCCTTGATGATTACAATTTATACTAGTTGTTGAAGAATTCTCAACATTGTAATGGTAAGATATGTAACTTCTTTAATGGTAGAAAGGCAAAACACACACACAAATCTCTGAGAAGTGTTAAAAATAAATATTGGCCAAAAAAAGGTTGTTAAGCATGCATAGAATTTTCATCAAAGAAATGTCGCTAAGAAAGAAGGTGCCTATAAACCATCGCTAAGAAAGAAGGTGCCTTTAAACAAGAAATATGATGATGATGATGATGATTCAATAGAAAATGTAATGATCCCATGATTTCCATATGATTGATACTCATAGATATCCATCCAGTCGGCGAAACTTAAATATAATTAGTAATTGAACAACAACAGAGCATATATATATATATATATATATATATATATATATATATATATATATACTATCAATTCATGGCAGCAGCAGCAAAGTAAAACGTAAAACGATTTATTCAGAGTCACTTAGCAAAATGAGCAATTTGATTAAATTTCTTTTACGACAGTAGAACACAACACAGTAGAACAACGCATATGTAATGGAATGGAATGGAATGGAATTCCATACGACCAATATGCAAGGAACAAGGAAGGATTCATAACACAAAACACAAATGTTTAGGAATTAATTTTATTTAATTCGAGCTGCTGCTGCTGCTGTGGCGGACGAAATCCCAAATGTTGTTCATCGCAGAAGCCACCTGCGGTAAGATGCTCCCAATTCCACGCAGCACCGCTCCCGATGCCACCCCTATTACTAGGGTTTCTCCGTACCCTGGCTTTGAGTCCAATTTCGTCTCCAGCTTTACCAGTCGGCCGTTCACCACCCCAACAACCCCCGCCGCGCCTCCTCCTCGGCCAGAACTGGTGACGAGCTTGAAAAGAACGTTCTGAAGGTCTTGGATGACTTTGAGTGATGCTGCTTGGGTGTCCATTCCCTGCGACTCGTAGTGCGCTATTAGCTTTTAAAGGTTTGGTAGCCGCCTCTTCCTATTCGAATTACCCTCCTCGCCTCCACCACCACCACCTGAAACCTTTATCTTTGATAGCAATGACTGGAATGACGGCGGTGAAACCACTCCTCCTCCTCCGTCGCCAGTGGCAGAAGAGTTTAATTGAGTAGATTTTGTTCCTTGCATCCAAATTGTTTTATGAGTAATAATCCCAAACAATAAATTTCAAAACCCACGCAGACAGACAGACAGACAGAAGCAAAAAATGTTAGACAATAAATAGCCTCTTTTCATGTTCTCTATCCATCTAAAACCCTCCTGCTCCATCCTATCCTAATTCGAGATAGAGAAAGCAAACTATCCTAAATGGGCAAATCACCGTTAACCCCCTGTACTATTTTTGTTTTACATCCAGAGCCCCTTTATCTATCTATATATACAACTCCATTTATTTTCTTTTTTCTTAAAACTTTAAACAAACATTCAAAATAAGTAGTAGTTTTATATATATTCCAAAAAGAAACAACAACACATCACGTGACTGGCACATGATCTTCGAAATAACTTTGATTTTCAATGTTACCAATCAAGGGTAATTAGTAAAATTGCCCATATCAATTCTCTCACGCGCGGTATATATCATCAAACTTGCACTTGCGATCTCCATCTTCATCATCACGTACTCTCCCACACAAACTTTTAATTAATAATACATGAAACGTGTTAACAAGTGCCTTATTTAAGCATCATATTCATATATATGAACAAGTGTACGTCCTTTTAATAAATAAGAGTTAGCTTTTTTGCCTTAATTTGTTGTAGGAAAAGTTAAAAATCTGATAATATATACTTATAAACTTTTTGAAATGGGATCCATATATATATATAGCCAATGCCGCATGAAACACACCCTTCAGTACCCCCTCCACAATGCATGCAGTACTGGAGTTTGTAATCTTAGCTAGTTAGCAATTAAGTTCCCTAGCAACAGCAAGGAGCTGATCATCGAGCCTAGCTAGGAATGTGTATGGAAGACTTTATTTTCTGACCGAAGAATTCAATTGAACGATGTCCGCGAGCTAACCAGCCAGCCAGTTGTGATGCCAAAGATGACCAAGAAAGAGTGTTGAGTATTGAAAAATGAGCCGCGCGCAAATGCACAATTTTTGAACAAAATCACCAGTAGCTAGCTGAACAAAATCATGAAATTCACAAGAGATCGAATATGACAAAATATTTGTCATTCATGCATGCATGCATGGTTATTACTTTTCTTACAGACAAAAATTAATTAAGAATATTGTAATTGAATAAAGCCGTACGTATAAGAATTAATACTATAAATGAAGCACATTATACTATATCAAGAGACAAATGTTGTCACACCCTAATTCAAGCTCCTAAACAGAGCCTAAATTTGAGCATGAACTGGCTATACATAATCAAAATAACCACCTATTTAACATAATATAACTGTGGAAATAAAAACATGGCGACAAGCCATTCAACCTCATAAACTGAAAAATATACAACTGAGTTTACGCAACTCATCCCAACTGGTAAATACAAACCAAAAGATAAAACATCCAGCCTTTATATACAATACAACAGAAACCAGTTTAAAACCTAGACAGTATAACAAGACTACTGTCTAACCATATACATAAAATAGAAACTACCCCAAAAGAGAATCAACCCCCTACTATCTCACAGCGAGCCGCACAGCCTCACGCATGTGGCCCCTTCGTCTCGCTTTGATCTAAGGAAAACATTAGTGATAGGGTGAGTTACCTATGATCCAGTAAGATTCCACTATACTTATGCATGTTATGCATGTATACAGCAATGATAGGATGCTAACACATAGCAACACATAATCATCATAACTAATAATAACTAAATCTCATTACCAGCGCAAGAAGGCTCACGATCGACAACTGTCCCATAACAGTTGGAAGCAATGACCAACTTACGAAGCAATGAGCTATACAACATTTCATATCACGTATTTAAACAAGTAGTAACATCACGGAATCATATACAATAGGATATCAAAGTCGAGGTACACCTCTGACTAATCAGCACCCCTTATAACACCACTTGATTTTAAATTCATATGATATCATTTCAGGTCATATCATTCGTATATTCCGCAGAATAGGTTAACATGCCCCAAGTCTCTACAACCTTGGCAACCATGAGACAATGCCACTCTTATCCAATAATCTACGTGGTATACTCCCTATTTTGGCCGAAATAGGGACGCAGACCGATTTAAGATCGCCACAACCCGACTATCACTGATTTCCACCCCATGACACCCCCTGAAAGTTATAATTCATTGTGCACTTTTTGTTGACCAATTTCATGTTCACACATTATTCCGTATTCGTTTACAATTTTGGTATTTCATTTATCCATCAAGGATCAATTCGGTTTCTATATTCACCAATTAACATAATGAACAAGATAACCATATCAAAAAAACTCAGTACCAAGTCACAACCTCTTCCTTACAGCCATGTCATACACTTTAATTCTGCTAGTTTCTCGCCGGGTTCATCAATTCAAATATATAATCGATTTACAACATTTTTCAAGGTTTATATAAACACCAATACACTTTATTAACACATATACCCATAATCATATCAACCTATTTAACATCATAGCATGGTTGGAATTCATGATTTCACCATAATAACAACTCAACAATCGCATACAACTGAAATTAACCGATTAAACTACGAACATAGATAAGCTAGAGGTCCCTTACCCAAATAGAGAGCTAAACCACCGGTTAACTTCTAAAATTCAGTGATTAAAGTAGCCTGGGACTCAGTTATATCAACCCTTAGTTGCTTCCTTGAAGGAAGAATAAGTTATCATGCAAGAAACCCTTGAAACCCTAGGTTGATTTGATGAGGTTTGGTGTGAAATTTGAGAGAGAAAGGTGCATTTTGAGTGTTCTAAACCCTGGAGTATTGTCTTCCCCTGTTTACCCACGACCTAGGCCGAAAAAGGGAGCCCAAACCAGGAGGTGGCAACAAGAACAAGTCAAAACAAGAGCTGGCACAATTTTGTCTACGGGCTGGCGCGGTCACGCCAATGAAGGAGGCGCGAGCGTGCCTACTGTTTACTCCCCGGGTCATTTTTGTTGTTTTGCTCTATTTTCTTGGTTCGATCGCTCGGGTACTCCTAGACTTGATTGTATAACACTTATAACACATCAAAGGTTATCTCTAAAGGTTCCATACTATCCTAGGATCAAATCAAAATCACAACAAAGTTTACGAACACGAAACAACGTCGAAAATTGAGTCATTTGATTACAACTTCGAAATAACACAACATCTTTCTCTTTTTCAAGGCTCAGTTTAACATTATGAACCTTATAAAACATCAAGTATATCTAGGTTCAAAGTATCATGACTCATCTCTTCCATTTCGATTCGATTTACGCCACGGAATAATGCAAGAAAATAACATACCGAAACATGAGTTAACAACTCATCTATTCGTAATCATGAGCCAAGATAATCAAGTTAACAATGCATGCACATAATCGTATGATTAATATGCTATATATATATATATATATATTGTTGGAGAAAAGTTGTAAAAGAGGTAAGAACTTAATTTTGTTCGGATTATAGGTTTTTTGTCTCGCGTAAGGGATTTAAGTGTATCGTTCAGAAAAATGTATGGCAAATTCATTTCAAAAATATGGTGAAAGAAAATAGGCCAGGCCGGGGAGTTAATCTTTGAGTTTTATTTCTCAAAATGACTTAACATTACCTGCCCTATGGTCTTGAGGTTTCCGGGTGGGTCTATTGCATTTGCCAAAACTTTTGGGAGGACAAAGCAGTTTTCCCCGGGGGACACATAATTATGCATAATATATCATATTGAATATGAATATGTAAAATAAAACAAAAATACTCCTTTGGTTTTGGACACGTCACACAAACGTATGTTTTAAGAACGCACTTGGTATTATTATTCCAAAATACATACATATATCATTCTCGGCCGTGCGAGCAACATCGAGAAATGAAGAGAGCGAGAAGAACGCGCCCACAAATTCTGGGTAGGTTGTGATCTGTATTTGTGTTTATCGGCCTTAAAAATCCTTTCAATAATTCAATTCAAGGATCGTCTCTCTCTCTCTCTCTCTCTCTCTCTCTCTCTCTCTCTCTCTCTCTCTCTCTCTCTCTCTCTCACAATCCATCCTCTCTTCTATTTTCTTTTTTTGACTCCCCGCTCCGGTTTTGGGTGGCATTTGTTTAACGGAAATAGATCTCATCAATGATTTATGAAATTTTTAGGTGAATACAAAAATGGTTAGACATTTTCTCTGGTAAACTTGGTTGGTGTCAAGTAGAGACCGCGGTGAATGTTTTCTCATTCCAGGATTTTACTACTTGTAACAACAAAATCTAAGAGATGGGTAATAATTTGAAAACTCTAAAGTTTTTATAATTTAATTTTTCAAACTAGGCTCTTTAATTGGAACAGTTCAAAATAGAAAACTGAATTCTTTGCCAATGGGCATAACTCTTAAAAGTCATTCTACAATACACGCACGCGCGCACACACACACACGCGAGGACATTGTTATTCTACTCTACAAAATGGGCTATTGGCGGTGTACTGTTTGTTTACATATCAAAAGAAAGCAGCAGCTTTGACCATGTACACGAGTATGAGAGCACCCAATATAAAATACTACCTCCACATTTTTCTCAATTTTTGAATATATACTCCTTATCTAACTTGTCACACAAAATATATATATATATATATATATATATATATATATATATATAACTTCAATGCAATTAAACGAAATACAGAGATGCAAGGTTTGATATTAAAAAAGTTTTGACTTATAAAATGATATTCTATTCTTTTCTTTTCTTTTTTTTTGGGGGGGAGGGAGGGAAGGGGGTTCAGTGGAGGGGGTATTCCAGAAAAAAAAGACGGTAAATCTAACAACTAGTACCCTTTAATGCCCAAGTAAACAGTAATCTTTTACATCTCTTGTTCCATTACAGGGGAAAATTGGCAAAGATTTCACCTCAAGCACCCTCAATTACATCAAAACAATTCGTCTGCTATACAGCCCACAGAAGATTCTAAGAGAAACGAAACGGATGCACCCACATACGAAGTAAACTTTGATGTGTGTGTGTGTGTATATATAACTCTCACAGAAAGACGGGAGCCATGACCAGCGTTATTGTTGCAAGCATTTTGATAAGGACGTGAATGGAAGGTCCAGCTGTGTCTTTGAACGGGTCTCCAACGCTGCAACCCAATCTCATTAGTAATAGATTGACATGGATATATGTACATGGGGGTTTCTCAACAAAAACCAATAAGTTTCATAAATGACTTCATCTTAAAAGAGAAAAAAAAAAACATAAAGCACAGCATAATATTCTTCATGTCAAAATAAAGTGATATGGTATCCCCTCAACACAAGAAAAAAGAAAAAGAAAATAACTTGGACCTAGAGCATCTCCAATACTATCATCTAATTTTTCCTACGTGGCATGCTTAAATAAAGAAGACCTCTTTCGTATGTGGCAAAAAATTTAAAACACAGAGAGTCCTCATCCTAAACATGCTCCAATGTACGACTCATTTTAGAACATTCTTTCAACGTGACAGTTTTTTATAATTAATTACAAAAAATAAAAATTACTTCGTACCGTAAAACATAAAAGAAAACTGACGGTAAATGACGTGCATGGAAAGACATCCTCTAGGTGACCCTCTGGAAGTAGAGGATCACGTAGAGGATCTCTTTCCAACTCAATGTCACATCATCTCCACCTTAGCATAAGAGGTTTGCATTGGAGATTTATTATTATTATTTTTTTTTTTTTGAAAAATCTATCTTTCCTACGTGTCTAGCATTTTTTACTAAATATATGATTGCATTGGAGAAGCTCTTACAAGACTAATGTCAAAGTAAAAGGCCAAAAACCAACAAGGCACATCAGAAACTTTAGCAGCTGCTGGTCTCTTGCTAGGCGAAGATGTGTGTGTGTGCACGGACATGTTGCCTTTCTATTAAAGTAACTCAAACTCCTTAGATCCTTGGGAAACGGTATGTATGATACTGCTAACAATGATGAAAAAGAAATTTCAACAGCTAGTGAAGTAGGACTGCTATGTGTAATCTACTTACGTATCACCAGTAATTGCTGCTTTATGACAGTCGCTTCCTTTGCCTCCAAGAGCCCCAGTTTCTATGTACTTCTTGGCATTGTCCCAGGCACCACCAGCAGTGTTTAGGAAAAGAGCCATAAGAATACCAGAGACCGTTGCAAACATCAACATGGCAGCCACAACTTTAGCCCCAAGCAAAGGATGTCCTGTATAGTAACCCAATATCCGAAACACAAGTCCTACATGGCAGACCAAAAAAAAAAATGAAAAAGAAGAAAAGAAAAGAAAAAGAGAAGCAATATTTAACATATCTCACCACACAAAGGGAAGACTTTCCAGTCCACAAATCTCTGAGGTGTGTTCAAAATATTGGCCAGAAAAATGTTCTTAAGCATAGGATTCAGGGAATTCATCAAAGAAATGATGCTAAGAAAGAAGCTAAGGGTAAGCACGTCCTTTAAACCCGGCAGTAAATAGAAATCTCGCTTGACGATGATTCAATACAATATGTCAGAAAGTCGGAGAGAAAGTGAAGAAATTCAGGCAGTAGGAAGATCGAGATTTGGATCTGCTAATTATTCTCAATCACAGAAGCATTCTTGCAAATTCTATCAGCGTAACAGTAATCATACAATTAACACCAGCTAGCAATGCTCAGCTCAGAAACAGTATTTAATTGCAGAGATAGAGAAATTTGTGCCACTAAAATTTATTACCCTGCAGATGTTGGGATGGAAACAGACCACATCTTAATCAACTACACTAGAGAATTACAGGCGTATATCACTCAAGGAGAAAGAAGCATGCACATACATATTTTCAAATCCCCGTATACAGCAATATTTAGGGTTCAAAAGGACGAGATTACAGATAGCGACCCAAAGCCAAAATACGTTGACTAAATCACCACTACTTTTTCCTTTCTCAGACTCTTACTTACTATGTATGAGAAAGTAATCATAACGTCATGCTCTTGCAAAAATCACCACAGCACATTTTATTACTCTCTACTAAAATTTGATAACTCACCAACAAGAATAGGTGATCCAATGGCCAAGGCTCCGGGTTTTATCATTTCCCTCAAAGATGCAGAAGCAACAATGGCGACGCATCGACCATAATCTGGTTTCTCCTTATAGTCCTGTGGGGCAAATGATCTTAAGGATCACACAAAATCATGGAAACCAGGTAACAAAGTATTGAGGGAAGACAACCTACCATGATCCCTGGCCTCTCAATAAACTGCCTTCTTACTTCTTTGACAACCTCTTGTGCAGTTCGACCAACTGCAGAACAGGCCCATGCACTGAAAAGGAAAATAAGCATGGAGCCCAACAATCCACCAACAAATACTTCTGGAATAGCAATGTCAACCTGTACGAGCAAACAGTTGGAATTCGAGATAGAGAAAGCACAAGATGAGTCTATGACTAAATGGATGGGAAAGAGCATACCTGTGTGAATGGTCCATGAGCAAATGCTGCAACCTCATCCATATAGGCACTAAACAAAAGGAAGGATGCAAGTGCGGCAGATCCAATGGCAAACCCCTTGGTGGTTGCCTTAGTGGTGTTCCCAACCGCATCAAGAACATCAGTAATCTCCCGAACGCTTTCAGGCTGTCATTTATTATTTAATAGCACTTCAGTAAGAATTCTAAGTATACATTCTCTAATCAGAATGACTCCAATTTTCATTTCCAGAGTGTGCGGCCTTACCTGCTGACTCATCTCAACAATTCCACCTGCATTATCTGCTATTGGACCAAACATATCCATTGTGAGAACATAGGCTGCCGTACTGAGCATTCCCATTGTTGCTACGGCTGTCCCAAACAACCCACCAGTTGGTTTCCCAGATTCATCAACCAGCCCTGAAGTGTGGCCCAACCAGAAAGCTGAAATAATGGCCACGCTAATGACAAGGACAGGAAGGGCTGTGGACTCTAGGCCCAAACTGACACCAGCAATTATATTAGTACCATGCCCGGTTGAGCTAGAAAGAGCTAAAGTCCGTACAGGTTCATGTTTATAATCAGTGTAGTACTTGGTTATCCAGACAAAAATATAGGCTGTTGTGATTCCGACCAAACCACATAAAGCAAAGTTCAACCATGCAGAAGGCGCCTGTTCAGTGTATAGCATCCAACGTGTGGACTGTAAAAGGAAACACAGATTACAACTATGTGAATCATGCACTATAATAGAAAGATAATAAAGAAATCCTTTATGCAATATTAAGAAGTATCAAGAACAACAATTATTACCAAACCAAAAGTCAAAATCGCTAAAAAGATCGTAACAGAATATCCTTTCTGAAGAATTTCCATAGGATCTTCTGTACCACCAATTACTCCAGAATTGCGTGTGCCTCGTATGGAAAATATCCCAACCGATGAAATCACAAGGTCAAAGGAATGAACAACAAGAGGAAATAATATGAAGCCAGATGGATCTGCATATAAGAAAGAATAGGGCCTCATTAAGGATGTCACATAGACTTCATTCCAAAATACAAAAAATTAAAAAATTAAAAGGTGGAGACATCATCTAATACCAATGTCATTCAGAATAAGGAACCAATGAGTTCACCAGAACTGACACCTACTTATGGAAAATGCATGCTAGACTGCTTTAGGCATTGACCCTACTCTCCTAATCACTGCTATGGCCAGTACCCTGGTGAATGGTGATCATACTCCTCACAGCTAGAGAGAAATTCTACTCCTGTTTACTCCCTGAGAGGAAGGGTCCAACCCCTTCACGAGATCTCCCTCCTGCCTATCATCCAGTACACTGGCCTCATGGTACTGAACCCAACAACTGTTCCTCTTTCAAAAATTGGAAGTTAACCCACTCAATGACCTAGCCCTCAAGACAGCACCAAGATGCAGACAACCAAATAACAATATGTTGAAGACCCCATTATCACATTCTCCAGGTGACATTTTCTCCCCAGGACCCCACCATATTTCCATCTTATAAGTTAGCCCAGACTAGGGCACTACTGGGAAGCCTTGTTTGGAGTGCAATAGTCCCATAGTTATTAAAGGCAAAAAGCAAGAGGTGCCTTTTTTCGGGCGAGAGGCGGGCGAGCAAAAGGCGAACAAGTCGATAATTAATAAAAAATAATTTTAAAATGTTATATGTTTTAATGTTTTTCATAAACTAGTTATAAATAAAAGTAATTCATGTAACTTAGTCCACAAATGATAATAATAACACTAGTTTCAACTTTTAAGTTTTGTATTTATACCAAAAACTACATTTTTTTCTTGAAAATCAAAAGATAAAAGGTGGATTCTCAAAAATATGAATAATAACCATGAGATCCTCTTCAAACCAGCTAAACACTTTGGATCTAACATTTGCAGGTTCCGGCGACCTTTTCTGTACAGCTCCGGCGACCATTCCGGTGCCGGCGGCGTCGTCGGCCAGACTTTACGGCAAGATCCGGCGGTGAAAATGGTATAGATGTGATCGTCTCCTCAAGGCGAAGACATCTGTGGTGTGGATTTAGCAAATATTAGGTAGATTTGTCTAGATCTAAGAAAATAGGTTGAGATCTAAACATAAAAAGTTCAAATCTCGTCAAATATTGGCCTAAGCTCACCTTAGGTCGCCTTTCTTTGCCTCTCGCCTCTCGAATGGACGACAAAGGCATACGCATGGGGTCGCTTCGGTCACATCGCCTCGCCTTGGTACCTCCGGGCGACATACCCTCGCCTCGCCTTTAATAACTATGAATAGTCCTCATGTCAAGACCAGGGTCGTGTGCTGCATGAAGAGATTGGTTTGAGATCAGCAAGGGTCTTGGTTTGGTGCGTGGGGATGAGGTACATTACTGTGGCCTCTCCATCACACATGAAACCTGGCCCCCCACCCACAGGAATGGCATTAGTCCCCTGGCCTCCTTCCACATCAATGATGCCACCCATTCAACAATAAGATATCATGTTCTGCTCTTGCATGTCCCCATTGAAAGGCCTATAAGTACGAACTTTCATCATTTCTCATGATGCAATAGCTCTCAGCCCAATGGAGCCCGCCTCATAAGCACACTGGTTTAGGATCACCAAGAGACTTGGCTTGGTAGCTGTGGAGCAGGTCCGTTACCATGACTGCATGACACATGTAACCTGGTCAAGATTGAGTGAGAGCAAGAGCCAACCTCCTAAATCGACCATATGATACACATCAGCCAACCTTGAAACAGTTCCTATGACTAAACATGAGGTTCAGTTTTCATGGTTTTATATCTGAACAAGTTTTGCATACTGAAGCTGTTTTCACCTTCCATCAACAAACCCAAAAAACAGGTAAGAAAAAGGAAATGCCAGCTCACTACTTTTTCGAACCAATTAGGTGTGATTATGCTTGTGGATTTGTACTAAAATGGGGTGCTGGGGGGTCGCCTTGCTAGGATTCCCTATTATCATGACAAGTCGCACTGGCCAAGTCCCACTTTCCCTAAGTCTCAATACACTTATCAATGTGTATTCTTACACGATCTAGACATTCTGAGTTAGAACATAGAATGACCTTTAAGACGGTTAGTCAATGAGCCGCCTATTACTATGCCCTTCCTGTAGGGCATTTCCATGGCACTCACTGCCACTACGCATGAATCTATTTCACCACTTAGCTTCATCTGTTGATGTAGGTGTCCAATATCCATAGGAACAACATGTTCTACCAAGTAAAGCTAGGGAATATGGTTCCACAGTCCACATCCAGAAAAACAGTATCAGCTTCAAAGCTTGGCAGTTATATACTCGCAAGTAATATCACTTAACCAGTCTACCTTATGCCCATTTAGTTGTATATCCAATCAATTTGTAGAACTGAACCAACAAGAGGTCAAGTTCACAGTTGAACCAACCAGTCTGGTCTGCTTATGACAGCTATGGCAGAAACTTCTGCAAATAGGATAAGAGATCAACACACAGAAAGCACAACTAATATACCTCGGCCAAATTAGCACCCGGAAGAATGAAGAGAGTGGGAGAAATTAACCAAAGAAAGTGCAATAGGAAGGGCACAACAGCTGCCAATTACAAAATTTCTTTCAGAAGAGCCTTAACTGCTCAATACATAATCATACCACTATGTAAAGAGAGACGGAAAGTCACAGCCCCAAACATGGCTTTGTTCATAAATAAAGTGACAATAAAACATTGACTTGGTCATCTTATATATACCATTTTCTTGCTCCCTAAAAAAATTGAAGGATATACATAGCGAAGAGCAACCCATGCTGGGGTAGTAAAGAATCATTAGGGATGTTACATCCAAATATAACAGTCTGAATCTCAGAATTTTAATCCACAAACTGATGAGTTTGGGTCTGCAGACTCATGTTAAATCTTGGTTGGTGGTCTGATGATTGATTCATTTTGGAAAGGAGTGACCTTGAAATTGAACTACCAATCTAACGACCCATAGCAATAGAGCTAAAACTACTACATGCAAGAAATAAGTATATCATGCACTGTTGCAATTCATGAGGTAAGGGTGCTGAACTGGTGCTCCAAGCACAAATTAATGCATCTAGAGCAGATTCAATGCAAATTCGCGAACTTGGATTTTAAAATTCACAAACTGTGTTTTCATATCCGCAGATTGCTCCATTTCTTCTCATATAAAGGCGGGGGAGAAAATGGAAACATCGAGGCGAGGTGGAGGCTGATTGCATCACAGTGGCGGATGCATCTTAGCTTCCCCCTTGCCCCCCCTCCCCCGAACCCCGAGGATGAAATTTACCCCAAGGTACATAAATTGATCCACAGTAACGAAAACATTCGCATTTATCCCCCTAATTTTTTAAATAAAAATTGATATCATTATATATTTTCAAGAACTGAGGCCTCGAAGAATGCTTTTGTAGTCAATCTAATGTAGTATTGAACACTTACAAATTTAAATGTAACGCAACTTCAAATGTTATTATTGATATTTTTAATATAATTTTGTTCTTAATAATTAAAATTCCACAAGGTCTCTCCCCCCTTCCCCCCTGGCAGATCAAAATCCTGCACTTCATGGCCAAAACTTGGGGTCTGAAACCCAATTCCATC
Source organism: Platycodon grandiflorus (assembly GCA_016624345.1). NCBI lineage: Eukaryota > Viridiplantae > Streptophyta > Magnoliopsida > Asterales > Campanulaceae > Platycodon > Platycodon grandiflorus. The sequence continues at coordinate 20,394,013 of CM028365.1, read as the reverse complement.
TGGAACTAAAACCAAACATGGCTTTGACTATACATTTACATATCCTTATAAATCATAAATGCGTATATAATTGCACCATAATAGATATCTAGATAAACCCTTTTTCTTTGTTTTTTACCTTATTAAGCCAAAAAGTTTCAATAATTATCAAGATCTTATCTTATTATTTTTCTTAATTATAGGTTGGATATTTATATGTTGTTAATACTAAGCTCCTACCTCTTCTTAGTCTTTCATTTATGTTGGTTATTACACAGTATTTACATATGTATATATACACAAACACATACATGCATATACATCTGTGTATCATGCCTAGACTCTCTAATGACCTTCCGCTCTGAGCTGATTTTAGAGTTGGATTTCACACTCTCACTCCCACTCCATGTGATCTGGATCATGCATCCATAATAAACAGGTGGTCAATAAAAGGTTAGTTCAAGAATGGGTATTCTCAAAGTGACAGAATAAGATGAATGCAAGGAAGCATCTATATACTGAAGAAACAGATGATCACCTTCAATTTTGCAGCGTTGAGCCATGGTTCCACCAAGTATCATAGCACTGATTATTTCAGCAGCTATACTTTCAAACAGGTCAGCGCCTCGGGCTGCACAGTCGCCCACGTTATCTCCAACCTAAAGGGTGCAACATATTAGTCCAAATAATCCAGTGGAATCCAAAAAATTGCCAGGATAAAAAAACGATAATTAGGAAGTTACTAAGATTATGTAAGTAAGGATTTCATACCGAATTTAACAAGCAGAAACAGATGCAAAACAAAATGGAGAATACAAATACGAAAACTGCACACTGAAAGTCATTATAATCCAATATACTCCCCCCCCCCTCCAAAAAAAAAAGTCCCATTTGACCAAAAATTTTAATATTGTACTTTTGCTTCTATATATTTTCTATAATTTGCATTAACATGGCAACTTTTTTGTGTGATACATATTAGAACTGTCAATGTTATGAAAATGAAGAGATATTTTTTGAAAATTAATGGAAGTTTATACATTAAAATTTAGAAATGGGACTATTTTTAAATTTATTTTGGATAAACAAAAACAGAAAGTGGGACTTTTTTTTTTGGGACAGAGGTAGTATTAATATACAAAAATAAAATGAGATGTAGAAAAATTACACAAACAAACAAGGGTCCGCAAATACATACAGTTACTGACATTTTGCAAGTAAAGATTTAATAAGGAATTTAACAAACAGAAATAGATGCAAAACAGACATGGAGAACAAACCCGAAGAGCTGCACACTGAAAGTCATTATTATCCAATATACACCATCGAAAAAAAAATAAAAATCCCATTTGAAACTCAAACTTTTTAATACTGTGCAGTTGCTTCTATTTATTTTCTATAATTTGCATTAACATGGCAATTTTTTTGTGTGATACATATTAGAACTGTCATGTTTTTGAGAATGAAAATTTTTTTTTGAGAAACAATGGAAGTTTAGACGTTAAAATTAAGAACGGGAAAAGTGGGACTACTCTTCGGGAGGGAGTACTAATTTACAAAACTTAACTGGGATGTAGAATAAATTACACGAAAAAAAAAGGGTCTACAAATGAAATTGTTAACAGGTTGTTCACATGTAAAATATGTAACAGTCAGATCCCCTAAAATTAGGGATTTGATTTGATAGGAGATTAGTTAGGGATTTGATTTGATAGGAGATCAGTTAGGAATTTCTTCTTAATTAGCTTGATTTACTCTGATTTGATTGATATAGAAGTTAGGACTCTTCTTTGTATAAAAGGGAGCCTTTGTACCACGGATTATACAATGAAAAACATACTTTTTCATCTGTTTTAAATTTCTTCTTGGTATCAGAGCCAATACAACACACTCTTAGTCTTTTATCATGACTGATTCAGCGTCCAGTCAAGCTGCAGCAACAAATATCATGGTAAAATCCTCTGATTCAACCATGGACAATCCCTCACTACAAATAACCACTATGAAACTCAATGGATTGAACTATCTTCAATGGTCTCAATCCGTGAAGATGTCCATCACTGGGAGAGGAAGAAGGGGATACTTAACAGGCACTGTTAAGGATCCAGGCACAAGTGATCCTGATGCCCAAGTTAATTAGGAAACTGAGAATGCCAAGATTATGTCATGGTTAATTTATTCCATGGAGCCAGAAATCGGCCAAGTCTACCTGTTTCATAAAACAGCAAAGGAGATTTGGGATGCTGTAGCAGCTACCTACTCTGATAAAGGTAATTATGCTCAAGCCTTTGCTGTGAAATCGAATCTAAAGGACATAAGGCAAGGTTCCAGGAACATCACCAGGTATTTTAACCAACTGAAAGGGCTGTGGCAAGATTTGATCAGCTTGCAGTCAATGAATGGATATGTCCTACAGATGCAAGACTATTTCAGAAAGTTCTGGAGAGAGATAGATTGTATGACTTCCTAGGAGGACTCAACCCAGAGTTTGATGCTGCCAGAGAAAGGATCTTGGCCCAAGATCCTTTGCCAACTGTTGCAAAAGCTTTCGGATATGTCAGAAAAGAGGAGAGCAGAAAAGAAGCCATGAATGGATCTAAAAATGATGACATTCTGGATAAGTCTGCGTTGCTTACTGAGTCAGCAGATGCATCTGCTTTACTGGCTAAAGGTGGAATCAGAACAATGCCAAAAACGAGTTGATCACAAGACAAACCTTTTGTGTGAACACTGTAATAAGTCTAGGGACACCAAAGAGACATGTTGGGTACTCCATGGCAAACAAGCACACCTTCAAGGTCGGGTATCAAATCAAAGGTATCCCAATAAAGGGCAGTCTAGTACCGGACAAGCCCTCATGGCTGATCTTGGGAATCAACCTGCTATAGTTGATTCATTCAACACTCATTTTACTAAGGAGTAATTTGAAATTATTCACCAGCTGATCCAGAAGTCATCAAACAATCCTGGAACAGTTTCTTCTGTACATACAGCCATGAAAGAAGGTAATATACCCTTGATTATTGACTCTGGTGTCTCGGACCATATGACTGGTCAGTCAAACCTATGAGCCATCCTCTGGTCATCATAAGGTTAGGGTGGCAGATGGAACTCTTTCACTCGTTGCTGGAAAAGGAGGGATACCTATCTCACCTACTCTTAATCTTACCTCTGTGTTACATGTTCCAAAGCTGTCCTGCAATCTTTTTTCTATAAGTAGATTTACTAAAGATAACCACTATGTTGCTAAATTCTACTCTGATCATTGTGAATTTCAAGATTTGAACTCGGGGAAGAAGATTGGCAGTGCTAGGGAAGCCCAAGGATTGTATTATTTTGTTAAAGATGAACCACTGGAAAAAGCTTATGTGGTAAATAAAACACCCTCGATTTCAGAGGAGATTAAGTTATGGCACTGGAGTCTTGGACATCCAAGCTTCCCCTACTTACAAAAATTGTTCCCTTCTTTATTTATCAATAAAAAGATCGATGATTTTCAGTGTAACATATATGAGTTAACTAAACACAAACGTGCTGTTTTCAAGACAAAACCCTACAAAAGTTCTTCTCCATTCAGCTTGGTCCACAGTGATCTATGGGGTCCATCTAGAGTTCCCAATCTTTCCCATACTAAGTTGTTTATCACCTTCATTGATGACCATACCAGAATGACTTGGGTGTTTATCTAATGAAGGATGTAGTGTGTTCAAACAATTCTATGCTATGGTTGAAACACAGTTTAATGCCAAAATCCAAATATTTTGAACAGATAACGGAACCGAGTACTTCAACGCAGTTTTGAGTCCATTTCTATCCAAAAAAAAAGGATAGTTTATCAATCCACATATGTAGATACCTCACAGCAAAATGGGGTGACTGAAAGAAAGAATAGACACTTGTTGGAGAGTCAGTCCTTACAGCTGCCTATCTAATCAATCGAATGCCTTCTAGAGTCTTACATTTTCAGACTCCCTTGAGTGTCTTCAATCTTTCATTCCCAAACTCTAGACTAGTAACCTCTCTACCACTAAAAATATTCGGGTGTCTTGCCTTTGTTAATGTTCATTCCCAAACTAGAAATAAACTTGATCCAAGAGCTGTATAGACAGTCTTCATAGGTTATTCACCCACTTAAAAAGGTTATAAATGTTATGATCCTGTCAATCAAAAACTTTACACTAGTTTCGATGTCACCTTCTTTGAAAATCAACCATACTTCAAGGGAAATAAACTTCAGGGGGAGAGTTTTGGTGATGAAGTTCAATTCTGGAAAAAACAAACAGTTCAACCTCTTATTCCCACTCACTCTAATCCACCAAAGACTCCTCTCTCAGAACCAAAAATCCTTGAAAATCATCAATCTCAATCCCCACCTTCAGTGCCTATAATTGAATCAGAGGGACAAAAGGAGCTCAGGGTGTATACAAGAAGACAACAAGGGAACCCTAACACTGCCATAAACCCTACTCGCAGTTCAGATCCTATCACACAAGGGTTGGGTCAGAATCAGTCATCACAGCAAGAGTCCGAAGGTAAAGAACCGCTTGAGGAATTGCCCATTGCTCTTAGAAAAGGGACTCGTACATGTACACAACATCCTATTGATAGGTTTGTTTCTTATAATGCTTTATCCTTAGACTACAAGGGCTTTGTTACTAATCTTGAAACAGTAGCTGTACCAAAAGACATTTCAGAAGCAATGAAGGATCAAGATTGAAAAAAAGCTGTGCTAGATGAACTGGAGGCTTTACAGAAGAACAAAACTTGGGAGATTGTTGACTTACCATTTGGGGTAAAACCAGTTGGTTGTAAGTGGGTGTTCACAATCAAACATAGAGCCGATGGAACCATAGAAAGACATAAAGCTAGATTGGTGGCAAAGGGGTTTACCCAAACCTATGGGATAGACTACCTAGAAACCTTTGCACCAGTTGCAAAGATGAATACTATCAGGATTTTGTTATCCTTGGCTGCTATGTATGATTGGCCATTACATGAGATGGATGTCAAGAACGCATTCTTGAATGGTGAACTTAGAGAAGAAGTTTTTATGGAATTACCCCCCAGCTTTGGCAACAGATTGGGAAAGACCAAGGTTTGTAAATTGCTCAAATCCTTGTATAGATTAAAGCAATCACCTAGGGCATGGTTTGATCGCTTTTCTAAAGCAATCTATAAAGCAGGATATAGTCAAGGGCATGTTTTAATAGTTTTATCATCATACAAGTGAAGGGAGAGTTACCGTACTGGCAGTTTATGTAGATGATATAATCATCACCGGAAATGATGCAGTTGAAATCCGAAGACTAAAAGGGATTCAGGCAACTGAATTTGAGATAAAAAATCTTGGCAATCTAAAGTATTTCTTGGGAATGGAAGAAGCAAGGAGTAACAAAGGGATCATGGCCTCACAAAGAAAGTAAACCCTTGATCTACTTAAGGAAGCTGGTATGCTAGGAAGTAAACCTGTAGATGTACCTTTGGAAGCTAATCTCAGAATTGGAAGGCTAGAAGAAGAAGAGACTGCTTATATGAAAAGATATCAGAAATTGGTGGGAAAACTAATATATTTATCTCACACAAGACCTAATATCTCTTTTGCTATTAGTATCATAAGTCAGTTTATGCATGCTCCAAAGAAGGGGCATCTTGACATAGTTTTTAGAATACTTAAGTATCTCAAGGGAAGTCCTGGAAAAGGATTGTTTTTTCAAAGGGGAAGTCAACTGATAGTAGCTGGATATACTGATGCTGACTGGGCAGGTTCAGTGGTTGATAGGAGGTCTACCTCAGGATGGTGTATCTATCTGGGGAAAATTTAGTCTGCTGGAGGAGTAATAAACAGGCTGTTGTTGCTAGAAATAGTGCTGAAGCTGAGTATCGATCAGTGGCACAAGGAATCTGTGAATTATTTTGGGTAAAAAGAATTTTAGAAGAACTAAAGTTGAAGCCCGAAGAACCCATGAGGTTGTATTGTGACAGCAAGGCAGCTATCAGCATCACCCATAATCCAGTGCAACATGATAGAACTAAACATGTGGAGATTGATAGACATTTTATAAAGGAGAAACTGGAAGCTGGGATCGTTTTCTTAATCTACGTTCCTTCCACGTTACAAGTTGCAGACGTGTTTACTAAGGGTTTATCAAAGCCTATGTTTGAGTTCTGTACAAACAAGCTAGGTTTGCATGATATCTACAAACCTGCTTGAGGGGGAGTGTTAACAGGTTGTTCACATGTAAAATATGTAACTGTTAGATCCCCTGAAATTAGGGATTTGATTTGATAGGAGATTAGTTAGGGATTTGATTCGATAGGAGATCAGTTAGGAATTTCATCTTAATTAGCTTGATTTACTCTGATTTGATTGACATAGAAGTTAGGACTCTTCTTTGTATAAAAGGGAGCCTTTGTACCACGGATTATACAATGAAAAACATACTTTTTCAGCAGTTTTAAATTTCTTCTGAAATACAATCTCAAAGAAAAATGGCAGAATCCTCCAAAAAGTGATTCACAAAGGAAAAACATGTGACAAAAGAAGATCAATTTTGAAGCATTCGTATGTCTGGGAATGTCAAGAATGCCCTTTCAGCACAAAAAATAATAAAAAATGACAAACTCTAAAATGACCAAAAAGACATTCTCAAATTGACTGTAGCAGAATCTACTGAGCTTTCGAGATATAAAGGAACCTTTATTTTATCATTCTTTTTTTAAAAAGTGATAATCAAAGAGAGAATCATTTGCTGAAAGGGAAAAATATGAAGAAAAAAAAATCATAAAAGAAGTCTTTAATCTAAAAAGCCTAAAAGTTTTGTTGCCTATCAAGAAAAAGGAAAAATGGTCCATTGTGCCAACGTATTATATTCCAGCCACATTGGTACTTTAAAACGGGGGTTGCAATGTAGCATTTTCCCTAAATGTCATCCAATACCAACGGAATTACTTACAACTTCCCAAAGGTTGGTAAATAAGCAGGAAGACCACAGTTTTGGTGGTCTTCTTATGAATACATGTACTCCCTCCGTTCCTAAATAATTGTCTTCTTTTCCTTTTTTGTCCGTTCCAAAAAAATTGTCTTGTTTCTAAACCTTCCTTTTCAGGAAAACACTTTTACCACTTTACCCTTATTTTTTCTTCCTACTTTAATTATGACCACATACTCAAGGGCTTTAAAGGAAAATACATATTATACCAATATTTATAATAGTCAATGAATTTTTCTTAATCCGTGTGCCTAGTCAAACAGGACAATAATTTAGGAACGGAGGGAGTATATAGTTCCAATAGTATCATCTTCGTCATCTCACAGTCCCACCTGTTACCTCCTCCATTCTAAACCCTGGCAGAGGAGAGCCCCTCATCCACGTTTTGTTAGGGAAACACTTTTACCACTTTACCCTTATTTTTTCTTCCTACTTTAATTATGACCACATACTCAAGGGTTTTAAAGGAAAATACATATTATACCAATATTTATAATAGTCAATGATTTTTTCTTAATTCGTGTGCCTAGTCAAACAGGACAATAATTTAGGAACGGAGGGAGTATATAGTTCCAATAGTATCATCTTCGTCATCTCACAATCCCACCTGTTACCTCCTCCATTCTAAACACTGGCTGAGGAGAGCCCCTCATCCACGTTTTGTTAGGGAAAACATAATTGGAAATAATAAAAGTTCACCGCATCATTTTAAATACAGCCGTAAGGCCCAACAGAGAAGATCAAGTGCAATGGTCCCAAATCCAATGATGGCAATGGTATCTATCTCCAGGGTATTGTGACATTACTGGAGTAAGCTTCATAGCATTTTCCTAGTCCTAACCTCATTGTCTGCACTACAACATGGATCAAGCAACATACAACATGCAAATAAAGTCCCCAATTTACAGTTGAAAAAAAAAAAATTCTTTAAGTGCGCAAGAATATTAGTATACATGCCCTAATTCTAATTTTTTATTTTTTTTTGGCTCTACAATATGAGGGCAAAACCAGTCAATCTGATTCTTGCCAATCGAAAACTGGTATTAAAAAAGAAATAAAGGACTAGGCTCTTAGGTCTTTAATATGAAGTTTATGCTTTTAAAAACAAACGAGTAGGTTGAGTACCAAATCTGCAATGACAGCAGGATTGCGAGGATCATCTTCAGGTATTCCTTGCTCTACTTTCCCAACAAGGTCAGCTCCAACATCAGCTGCTTTCGTGTATATTCCACCACCCAACTGAGCAAACAGGGCAACAAATGAAGCTCCAAAACCATAGCCCACAAGGAGAAGAGGCACTGGAGCAAAAATAATTATAGGTCAATAAATTGTAAATGATTTGTAATTTTAGAATGACATGAAACAAGCATAAGCTAGTATGCACATAACAAGTGCACACTCAACAGAGAGTAGGATATCGTCCATAGAGGCATGATTAAATGCATGCCAATTAAGGATTAACAGAGACAAAGACATTAAATCTTTAGTTAGAAGGTTTAAAATGAACAACCAATAACAAAAAGGCTATATGCATCTAAAAAGATCTTTGCAACACCAACTACAGAAATTATATCAGATTGCAGATACCTAACATAATTAAAAAAACTTAAGCGAATAAAAGATCTGGATGGTCAAGAAAAATGTAATAATGTCATGAGTTAGTATCAGAAGCTGATTATGGATGCTGGTTCACCATTTGAATTATTAACCTACCAAAGTGGGATAGTCAGGAGCAACCCCTAAAACAATATTCCCAGTTCACTGCCTTCATTCAAACTAAAGCCAAATATACTCATACGCGCACCCATCAAAGCTCATCAAGCAATGATCATCACAAATCATTATGGTACCCACATGAAAGGCATTCTTCTCACGAATAAGACAAGCTCCAAAACCATCTTAAAAAAAGGCACTACCTTCAGACTCTAACCATTATAGCAAGAATCCTCATCCATTCTGCCACAGCACAGGCATTATACTACAAACCCTTTTATTCATTCATTTTTTATGGGGGCATATGTGTCCTTGATAAATCATTAGCCAATCCAAGCAGAGGAATTATTCTGCAATCTAAGTGATTGAGAGAAGATCCCTTTTACTCCATAGACATAAATACCAATACCAGTCTAAAGTTTAAACATATGTAACTTAACGTACGTACATGTGAGCAAACTTGAAGTAGGAGCTGATTATAAGTCTTGTGTACAACTCAACTCAACTTAGCCTCTTTTTTTTTTGATAAGTAATAATGAATTAAATACCGAACATGTGTAAAAACAGGTGACACGTCCTTTGTACACTAGATGTATACTATACCAAAGGGGCCTAACTAGCCATAGAAAAACTATTCACAAAATCAGCAAATTTAGAATCAGTTAAAGGGGGATGGAGTTCTGTCCTTGAGCACACAAAAAACAGGTTATGGGGCATAGAATTTTTCAAACATGGAATGGACCCTTCCACATTTTCGAACGCCCTTTGATTTCTCTCCCTCCAGATTGTCCACCGGATACTAAGAGGGGCTGCCTCCCAACCAATATACCTCCTCTTCCTGCTGCCAAAATAACGCCAATTCCTTAGGAGATCTATAATTGATTCCAGCACTACCCAAGATACATTAAATAGACTTAACAGCAAACTCCATCGCCACCAGACAATGGAGCAGCAAATGATTGGCACTTTCTCCACTCCCTTTACACATGTAGCACCAACTTATATAAATTTTATGTCGTCTCCTCAGATTATCTCCTGTAAGAATAGCTTCATGAGCTGCTTCCCACATGAAAAACGCCACTCTATTTGTCGCAAGGGACTTCCACACTGCCTTCCAGGGAGGCCAGGGCATGTCACCATTAACCAACTTCATATAATACAACTATACCGAGAAGTAACTGCTATTAGAACCCTTCCACCTCACTCTATCACTCTCAACACCAATCTGCTGGGAATACAACTTCAAAAAAAAATGCAGAATCTTCAAAATTTCTACGGAGCTTCGGACTCCAAACACCTTGTCATCCACTATTGGCATTTCTGACCAGACACAAGGCTCCTTGTCTGTGGCTATGCTAAACAGATTGGGAAAAACCCTTCTGCTTTCCAAGTTACCACACCATTTATCTTCCCAAAATAGGACCATAGAGCCCTCCCCAATTTCAAACGAAATGAATCTTTCAAAAGAATTCCAACCTTTTATAATTCCTTTCCAAATCCCCGCACCAGCCAGGTCTGAAATCGAGTTAGGAAACCACAAGTGATTCCCTTTTCCATATTTGCTAACCACCACATTTCTCCGTAAAGCATTCCTATCTGTAAGAAATCTCCAACACCACTTTCCAAGCAACACTAAATTGAAATTCTTAAGATTTCTAATGCCTAACCCACTATCCTTCACTCTAGAACAGACCTTCTCCCACTTGACAAGATGAAATTTCCGCTCCTCCGACTGCCCTTCCCATAAAAAATCCCTCTCTAACTATTCTAACGAACGGAGTCAGGCAACAAACAGCGACAAGAAGTAGGTAGGCATGTTAGACAGCATGTTCTTAACTAGAACTATCCTCCCTCATTTGAACAAAAATTGATTCTTCCACCCCGACAACCGACGTTCAAACCTCTCAATCACCGGATTCCACATTGCTTTGCTCCGAAAAGGAGCACCGAAAGATAAGCCAAGATAAGTAGAAGGAAGACTAGCTACCCTACACCTAAAAACAGAAGCCAACTGATCCACATTAGCCTCTTCACCAACTGGAATAATTTCACTCTTAAGAGATTTTAATTTGGAGACCCGAAACTGCTTGAAAAAATAGTAACACCGGCCTTAAGAATCCCTAAAGACGTCTCAGCAAGTATCATCTGCAAAAAGGAGATGGGATACCATAATCTCTTGCACACTAGGCTTGCCCACCTTAAACCCGTCAATATAACCTCCTGATTGCTATCTCCATCAATCTGCTCAATGCCTCCATAATCAAGATGAAAAGGAACAGGGAAAGAGGGTCTCCTTGATGCAGACCCCTTGAATTAGCAAAAAAATCGGCTGGCTCTCCATTCACCAATATAGAGAATCGCACCGTAGAGATGTACAACTGAATCCACTTTCTCCTTTATACCCAAACCCCATTATGTCCAACATGTACATTAAAAAATCCCAATTTACAAAATCATATGTTTTCTAGATGTCCAACTTACATAGCAATCGTGACTCTCCACTTTTCAACCTCACATCCACAATTGCATTGGCAATAAATGACGCATCCAAGATTTGTCGGTTTTGAACAAACGCATGTTGAGATTCCAAAACAATTTTTCCAATGACTTCCTTAGTCTCTGAGCTAGCACTTTTGCTATTAATTTATACACACCTCCGATTAGACTAATAGGTCTGAAGTCTTTCAAGTCACTTGCGCATACCTTCTTTGGCATTAAAGCAATAAAAGCAGCATTAAAACTTTTTTCGAATCGCATATTGGCATGAAAAAATTGGTATACATCCATAACATCTGACTTTATCACCTCCCAACAATGTTGAAAGAACACCATAGAGAAACCAGGAGGACCGGAGCTTTGTCCCCACTCATGCCATGCAGAGCCCCGTCACTTCCTCCTCTGTAAACGGATGCACCAAATCTACCGAGTCCTACCGAGGGTCTTAAAGTACACCATCGAGATTAGGCCTCCATTACATGAATCATTTTCTGTCATTCAATTCGGTCCAAAGTAAGGTCATCACACACACCAAACCACTCATTCATATCTTTCCTTTTGCAGATGTCCATGTTAGTTATTAGTTATGGTCTTCCCCTTCCCCTATTTCTCGTATAACTAACATCATCTCTTACCTCCCCGTCTTGATTGATAATTGATCCTAAATATTGAAATTGTTCTTTTTGTGGTATTTCTTGACCAACTAGCCTAACTTTGTCCCCGCTATTGCTCCTTTTACCACTAAAGTTGTATTTCATATATTCCGTTTTACTCTTACTTATTTTAAAGCCTTTGACTTTCACCACTTTTTTAGCTTAACATTGACCCCATTCTTCACCTCGTTAATCAAAACAATGTCATCGGCAAACAACATGTCCCAATAGTATATCATTTTGTATAATGTTCGGTTATTTCATCTATCACCAAGGCAACAAGATATGGACTTCAGGCCGATCCTTGTAATCCTACGGTAATCAGGAACTCACAAGTCTCTCATGCAGTAGTTCTAACTAACGTTGCAGTTCCTTCGTACATCTCCTTAATCACATCAATATATCTCACTTTAACTGACACCCACCAAATTAATTCTCTGGAAACTCTATCATAAACCTTTTCCAGGTCAATAAACACCGTGGGTAAATCCATCTTTCCCTCCCTATATTTTTCCATCAATCTCTCTTGATAAGTAGATATCTTCCATTGACCTTCCTGGCATAAAATCAATTGATCCTTTGATATTGTTATTTCCCGTCTCAATCTATTCAACTACTCTCTCCCAGACTTCCATTGTGTTTCATTGTGTGACTCATTAACTTAAAACCCAAATTACAACTCTGAATATCACAGTCAGTCGCAAGCCAGGTAAAGGAGGAGGGATGCATTAGGTAGCCTAACACCCATCGTAAACACCTAAAACTTACAACTAGCGTAAGAATTTGTAAGATCACTATGAGCATGAATCCAAATTATAAGTCTTTTGTATTTACATAAATAACGTATTTTTCCAAGACTGCCTGCAAGCTGAGTTTTAGAACATACAAGCCTCAAATCCATCAGTTTGTTGGTTATTGAAGAAAGAAGTTTATAGTAACCGACATACACCTCTGAACATACTACAAATGTTGCACATTTGTAAACAGGATGTCCCTTGGTTTGTATAAAGTGCATGTTAAGTGAAATCAAGGTTCCTTTTGGTATGAATGTTGTTAAATATAGTCAAGACCCTCTTCTTTCCCTGGTTCTTAAGGTACAATTTAGAATCTTACACAATTACCAAAAATGCGTTCCTTAAAAGTGTAGACATAATCATCTAACCAAGTAGGCACTCACAGTCGGTAACCTTCATTGAACCTGTTGAATCCACTCCCAAGCACACATAAAATGTGGCATAAAGGATTGCAACACCAATAACGGCCATACCAACAACCACAAGGGCAGAAAAACCACCAGCACGAACGGCTATCTGCACATGAAAGCCTCCAATTAAGTAAGATATCAGAAAATGATCCCATAGGAATAGCCAGAAAAAACAAAAAACCTGCAGAGCCTCTCTTGCAGACCGCCTCGCAGCACTTGAGACTCGAACATTAGCACGTACTGACACCCACATGCCAACATAGCCAGCAATACCAGAACATAGAGCTCCTAGAAGAAAAGCAGCAACAGTAATAAAAGCAGATGTGGACCTGCATCAGCATGGTAAAAAAATCTCAATGTTGCTCTGAAGAACTTCAAGGTGAAAACAGGCTATATACACAATGCTGAAATCTGTCATTACCTCCCTAAGCCTGAAGACTCTTGTTGAGGAGTTGTACTGCGAAATAAATAAATACTAAGGATCACCAGTGCTAGTAACAGCGCCATCTTGGAGATGGTGCCATACTGGGTCCTAAAGAAACCTTCAGCTCCATCTCGTATGGCGTCTGATATCTAACAAGCAAAATGAAAAAAGCTAAGGACAACGGAAGAAAGAGTTTCGTAATGAAATTTAAAAACCCAAATTCTTTTTAACATATAAAACCAAGCAGAGGAACCACAAAAGGTCAAAAATGCCAATTAATACATCAAATATGAAACCAGTTTCATTGTAGCAATTCTTTAATAAACACAAGGCAGAACACTTATTTAGTTGACCTAGAATACTTGTGAGTCACGACAACGGAAAAGTTTAATAGCCTCAAAGTAAAATTTTTGAATTAAACAGTTCAATGTCTTTTAAAAGCTTCAATGCTTTACAAAGTACTGTTATTTGTTTCAAAAGCTGCATAGAGTCAATAGCATTTGGCAGCCAAATTTCTGTACTTTGTAAATTGTATACCTACATGCACACGAGTTCACCTCCTCATGTGTCTTTTGATGAAGGGCCAAATTCTAAACTCAGCGTCTCAGCCTCTTTCCCAACTAGTTCGGGGATGGTTGCATGGATCCTTTGTCAGAACTCTAATCTGTCCAAAGTTATATTTTCTAATAAGCCACACTCTTAAATCTTCTAATCCATGTAGCTTTTAATATTTCCTTGGTATTTCTTTCACATTGATATTTTTATCACTCTTCCTAACCAGCTCAAGCGGTTTTCACTCATCTGTCTCCTGTTAGAGTTAACTTTACTGCCCTACTAATGGGTTTATTCAAATATTAATCATCATCTCTAGTTTTTCCACACATCAATCTTCATTTCGGCCAAACTCATTTTAACATGCTGATTCTTAGATACCCATCATTCTGTACCACAAAGTAAAGCGCATCTAATGGTTATCCTAGAGAATTTCCTACCAACTTTACAGTATACTCTGATTATAAAAAATAAATAAATAAGATGGACTATCATATTTTGCAACAGTTCACCAACTTAATTTTATTCTCTGACTATGTCATCTCCCAACTTTCCATCATGATTAGTAATTGATTAGGGTCCTCGAGTATACACCCACTCCCACGTAAGGTCTTGAATTTCAAAATGTTCCAGTTAAGGCCTCAAAGTAAATATTTTAGGTCACCTAAGTACCTTTGATTAATGATCATGGGACAAACCGCCACCACCTAAATCCCAATCACCGTAAGATCCGCGGCCCCATCACTCATGTTCTCCATTAAGAAGCTGCCCACTCAATCAAATCGCATGTCTGGCTTCTTCGGGATTCTTATACTACACTCACCTTTTTCTTGGCCTGCGAATCCCGCACCATGAGTCTCATTTTTAGTTTTTATTCAAGTCTCGCTTAATTACGATCTGAAAAGTGCACGAGAAGAATCTTTTGGTACTGAGCATTCCATAAACAACACTTTTGATTTAGTTGATACTAAGGTTTCAATAGCGTGGACAGCAATATTCAAGAACTTGGATCGATCAAAGGGGCCATTGACTGGTGTGCTGATAAAATGTTTCAACCAGCAAAAGTGAGACTTTAGGCTAAACTCCAATAATGGCAACTGTTTGCAAATAATACCTAAGGATAGGTCTGAACCAGGTTGCTTAACCCAGCATCATACTACCCTCTTTCACCAGAAACTACACGGCATAATAGCCACTGCTTTATAATTCTTTTGCTATCCTAAAAGGAAATCTCATTAATAGAAGTGGACACAAGTTGGAATCAGTAGTACCTACCTGAACCATCTCAGGAGGTCCCTCGTCCTTTGCAAGTACCCACTTGGTGAGATATATTGATAAGAGGAAGCTCATTATGCAAATTGAGAACACAAATACAATGATTGGCGAAGTACTTGCTCCAATGTAAAAGAACTCCAAAGCCCAAGAGCAAAAACACAAAAAGCAGACGAACATTTATTCTCATAAGAAGACGAAAAACCTGCATGAAGCCACTGCTAGTTAATAACTACAAACAAGAAAGTATTTAAATCACAGTATTATTACAAATATAAGAATGGGGAGGGAGGGAGGGAAGAAAAGCTACATATTTATCAGCAGAGATAGATAGCAATATTTCAGAACAATTCCAAGGTACCCGATGTAAAAGCTCAACAACGGAACAAGAAAGCAGCAAGGGAATTGCATAACCAGAAAGCAAATAGCTGAAAGTCAGGATATATCTGTTGATTATTGCATGGTCACTATTCACAATGGCAAGTTCAAAGTTATTGAGCAGAAATGTTTTACAAACCTATTCAAGAGAAATGTCTCTACCGCTGCCAACTCAATGCCTTAAGCAGGTGAGTACTAGGAAGCATTTGATTGTGCTAAGAAAACCGAAAACAAAACAACTAAAAGTTAGCTAGTCACAATATTTATTTGGTTATCATCCTCCCTATGGTAGATGCCATGTGAGGTTATACACTACTAGTGAAACCAATCAAGTGGAAGATAAAAAGTGAGAGTAAGCTAGTTATGCGATAAAACAATGGGAAGGGTTTTCTTTTCCAATAGAAAGAACAATGGGAATGTTATGGCTTCATATCCAACTAGACCATAATATTTTATCTTGAACTTGAAAAGTTCAAAAATGGAACTCATCTACAAGCTCCCAAAAGCGAGCACTGCTATAAAGCTAAAAATGATCACCTCATCAAGCAAATACTAAACAGAACACCATCCTTTGAAGATCTGCTGGTTCCTTCCATCCAAATAGCAAGCAAATTTGCTGACCAAAAAGAAAACGAAAAAAAAACACCTATACCAACCTACAGTTACTCTGAACCCCCGAAACATATTTACCAACTGTACCAAAGGTGGACATACCCCAGACCAGTGGCGGAGCCACAAGTATCAAAATGGGTGCACGTGCACCCACTATCAAAAGAAATAAAAAAATATTAACCCTAAAACAAATTAAGCCGAAATTGTGATCAATTTTTAAATGACTATATTGTACTCTCTCCGATCCTAAATAATTGTCTTTTTTTTTGTCAAATTGTCCTGTTTTAAAACTTTTCTTTTTAGGAAAATACTTTTACCACTTTACCCTTACTTTTGCTTCCCACTTTAATTATGGCCACATGCCCAAGGCCTTTAAAGGAAATTACAAATTATGTCAATATTTATAATAGAGACAATTAATTTTTTTTAAACCGTGTGCCTAGTGGCCCTAGTCAAACAAGATGATTATTTAGGAAAGGAGGGAGTATGTTTTATTGAAAAAAATTTGCTTAGGGGCATTACAAATGATGATGAACTTAAACGTTTTCAAAGTATGAAAACGCGTAGGAGACAATAATGATTTCTAAGCTTTGTATTGTAATAAAATATTATTAAATTTGTGCACCCACTAAACAATTTTTCTGGATCCACCACTGCCCAAGACTCTTCAAGAGAAGTACAACACACATAACAAACTCTCCAAGCTACAGGATAATGCAAAAGATGAAAAACTAGCATTGCCTGAATAAAGATATGAAGATTCGTGGATGTTTGGTATCTTTGCAGTATGCGGAATATTTGGAGAGAGACAAACACCAAAATATTTAGCAATCTTTGCCTTCGCATCTCGTGTAGGATAAGGGAAGTAATTTGGCTTCCTTACGAGCTTCAGCCATCGGTACGTCTTGGGAGCTTTGCTATTTTAGATTATTGTATGTACCAAGGAATGGAGGCTGTTTCAGACTGATGTCTCCCCTCAGAGTTTAATTCTTTCTATTCCTGTTCTCTTCCACCTTTTACTTTTATGGTCCGCTTGTCCATGTTGCATATTCTTACTTGCCTTTTATAAACGGAAATTTTCAAATTTTATCGAACAATTGGGAGATTACTATTTTCTCTTTTATCCAAGGGGATGATTTTCATGCCCTGCTTTCCTACTCAGTAAAGTTTTTAGGTTTCACGAGTGCATATCAGGTCAAATTAAGCATGAAAAGAGGAGCATTGGAATGATCTTGGCCCAAAGGACAAGTGCATGAATGCTGTATGAACTACAGCCCTTCAAGCATACCAAATTACAGCCCTGCAAGTGATGTAAGGAGAGGACTAAGATCGAGGCTTTTGCAAGGCATGCCCAAAGCTATCCAAAAGAGTTCTTTCACGAAGTAAGCTATAACCATTGAAAGAGAATATCAGTTTTTCGGTCAATAGTTATTGTCAGCGTGATCTAGCTCTTCATTTACGTTCTTATAATTTTAGTCATTCCTGTTTCGAAACTGCATAAACAACCTTTAGAATTCTACTGTACTTGATCTTGTTTATTCAGTTTTCTGATATTACTTTTCTTTTTCTATTTATTGGTTTTTGGGAAGCGTTTCTTCCATGCATTAGGAATATCTAATACAGAACTTCAAATAGTAACAAACCTGATGATAGTACTGTCATTAAACAATATCTTAACCTATATATGTCCCACTATCAGTGCTCCTTGAACCAAAAGTGTGTTGAACAGAGTAACAAAGACTTCAAACCCAAATTTTGTGAAGTTCATTAGCAAGTCAAAACCATATTTCAATCGGAGATTGAGACGAGATAAGCAAAATACAAAGTTCACCAAATGGGAAAAAGGAACTTCAAAACTTGAATCAGTAAGGAGAAGCATGCACTTGAAATAAAAAGATAAGAAAAGTACGATAATGATTATTACCAATGGAGTGTAAGGTTTAGTGCGCATGTTAGGGAAGGTCCTAGGTCTGTCCTGGTAAGGACCCAATTTACCACTCTCCATGTCATCATCCATTGCAACAGCATGAAAGGAATTGAGCCTCCGAAATGTAGAGGAAGGGTTCAACTCGCCACTTGGGGGCAAGTCAGCCCCTGAACCTGGTCGCTGAATTTTGAAAGCTACAAGCTGACAATGGAGTATATGATCTAAGAAGGTTGAATAAGTAAAGCCAGCATCAACCTTCTCGTAACCGCGGTCGATGGGACGGGGAGCTTTTTCTGGTTTGGAAATTCTTCAACTGTCCTCTCCGATAGCGTGAGAGAGAGAGAGAAGGGGGGTGCAGTGCCAGTGCAGATTTCGTTTCTTTTATTAGATTGATTGATTCTGTATTGTTGATTTGCTTGATGAAAAAAATGTTAATCAATTTAATTAGGTGTTTGCAATTCTCACCCCAAAATTGTTAAGTATACTACTTTGCTATTATTACAAAATTATCATAATTTTAAAAGACTATATTACTCTTAAAATATTTCCATTACTAAGTATACCCCCTCCTATTTTGAGAATCCTAAAACTACTAAGTATACTCATCTTCTATTACTCTCACCCCCTTCTTCACCTTCATCATTTTGAAAAAAATAAATGGTGAGAAAAATTCAGACTCTAACAATGAATTAATCCACATTGATGAAAAGGAGCACAAAGAAGTGGAAGAGATGAATTGTGTAAGTACTACAACTCATTTTATAGTTATTTTACCGTTGAATTTATGCTAAAAATGAAAAAAAATCGAAAAATTCGAGCTACTGGATCGTCATGTGCGGTAGGACCTCTTAAGAGTGTGCAACTGAACTGTCGCACTCTATAGAATATGCAAGTGTCTGCCGCACACTCTATAGAATGTGCAACAAGATCTGCCGCACACTCATAGAATGTGCAACGGGATCTGTTGCAAACTCGATAGAATGTGCAACAGAGTCTGCGCACGCTCGTAGAATGTGCAACAAGATCCTGCCGCACAGTGCCAAAGAGAGATTTTTTGTTTTAATTTTTTTTTTTGGTAATATTTAACACGTTAACTACGGAGCCCAGTGTTCTTGGTCCTCATAATGAAGAGATTGTTGCACTTGAAAATGTTGTGAACGACGAAGCCGTCGATGTTGATTTCACGGATGTGTTCACAACTCAAGAATGTTTATTTTCGGGATAAATTGATTGAATGGGTGCAAGCTAGAGGAAGGGAGCATGACATTGTGATTGTAACGCCCGCACCATTTGCATTCATTCTATGTTTATGCCTCTTACCTTGACATCGTCATTTCATGTGCACATATCATTCGATTATACTTGCGATTGAGTTTGTTGTACACTTTTCAAGTGTATGGACATGTGTTAGAAGTTTCATAGTCATTTGCATTTGATTTGATATGCATCTAAAGCTTCATTTTAGGTGATTGGGATTGTGTTGATTGCCTTAGAAATGGAGTATTAACACTTCATTACACTGGAAGGCTTCGCACGACCGTGCGCCTTATATGGCACGGCCGTGCGAGAGTAAACAGAATGTTGGGTTTGAAATTTTGGGTTTGGCACGACCGTGCGCCTTATAGGGCATGACCGTGCGAGGCTGGACAGAAAGTCCAGAATTAGGCTATAACGTTGGCACGACCGTGCGCCTATTTGTGGCACGGCCGTGCGAAGCTGTACGGACAGCACATTACTGATTTGTAATTTTTGGCTTTAGACCCTTGGCTGAAAGTGTTGTACTTTGGGCTTGACCTTTTGACCATATTTAAGTCACTCTTCACCATGAGAGAGACACAATACACTTCATTTCTTCCTTGAAAGCCTAGAAAGTTTGTGTGGGAGATACATAGTGAGATTAGTGTGTGTAGACCATAACTCTCAATCCAACCATAGATTCTTACATGCAAGACCACACCAAGGTTGCTAAAAACTAGGGGAATCCATTACCAAGCTTGGATTTTGAATTCATTGAGTAAATTCTCTTATTGTGTAAGCTACTATCCCTTGTTCTTCCTCAATTATGAATAGAGCCGTCAAAACGGGCCAAACCCGCCGGGCCGGCCCGTCCCGTCACCTAAAAGTGGCGGGTTGGGTTGAGGAAATTCAGTCCCGTTTAGGGGCGGGTCAAACGGTGAGCCCGCACGGTCACGGGTTGAGGCGGGGAGGCGGGTTGGGCGGCCCGTTTTTTTTACCCATTGATTAAATCGTACCATTGATGCTTAAAATTTCAAATAAACCTAGGGCCTAGGCTAAGAAAAAGGAGACGAAAGTTGCGGCAATATTTATTTTAGATCTCAAATACTAAAAGACGATTAATTAAGTTGGTGGAAATCCCACTTAAACCAATATTAATATTATAATATTTTTTATTTTTAATTGTTTTCTCTAAGTATTATAATATTTTTTATTTTTAATCATTTTAAGTTTTAAATCAGAAAATTAATAAATCAGTATTTTGGCGGGTTGGCCGTTCCGGCCGCAACCCGTGGTGGGTTGGGTTGGGTTGGGCAGTTCCAGGACCGCCTATTTGGCGGGTCGGCCGTTCGCCCGTTTGTTGGCGGGTTATGGCGGGTTGCGGGCTAACCGGCCCGCCCGCCGTTTTGACACTAATTATGAATTGTTATTCATATTGGACTTGTTATTTGATGAAATATGTTAGAAATCATCAATTTTGAGTATGTTTGACTATGTTGACCTTTCAAATTCGTGGTTTACTTTGTGAATGTGTTTGGAGACTCATGTTTTCATGTTAGAAATGTGAAATATGGTTAGTAATTGTTAAGTTTACGGTATGATTAATTCGCGTAAACTCGGACTCATTAGAAACCAAAAATGACTCTAACGAAGTTCGTTAGGATTTCATAATTTATGAGACCACGTGTGTGATTTGGGAATTCTTGGATGATTCGAGTGATTCGTTTGGAAATTTGGCTACACCGGTTGTGTGTTTAATATTACGTAAATTGTCGTAATTTTTATAAGTTGGTTAATTGTGGTGTGAGATTATTATAACTCACTTGTGACATTCGTATCATTGTTAAATGTTCTTGTTGTGGTATACTCCTTACTTTGGAGTATGACCTTTTATTTTAAATGTCGAGTAAACATCTACTTGTGTATTTAGTTAAGTCCATGGCATATTTGTTGGCGGTGTATTGACGCTCGATTATTGCGGGAGGCGGGGCTACGTAATAGTCGAAGGCCAATACATCGGGCCTCGCCTACCGTTGGCCACGGTAGGGTATAGTGCCATTTGTTGTACGGAATAAACGCAACCATGGTAAGCTATATCCATGGTTGATTCTTGGGTTGTAGGGACCGAGATCACCCGTCGATGTGAATACGAAGATGGTTCACAATGTGTTATGTTATTTGGTTTTCTCGTTCGAGCACGTCAACAACGGCTCTACTTTTGGTATTATATTGGTTGGTTGGTTGGAAGTATTGGTTTGGTCGGAGGTGTACCTCGACACCGTATCCTTTGTAACCTGTTTACTTATAGCTCTTATGTGCTTCCTATATGAGTAAATGTTGGTCATGGTTTCCAACCGGTATGGGACGGTTGGCGATCGTCGAGCCTCTCGTGCAGTACGGGGTTGTTTGGCTATGTGCAACACTTGTTACTTCCGTTTTGTATTGAAATGGTTTTGTGATGACACGAGTACTTGTTATATTTATTGTCTTGCATCTAGCATGCCATATTGTTGCATTAGTAGCTTATTGAGTTTCGACTCACCCCGTTTGTGTTTATTTGTTTTCCTTAGATCAAGGGGCGAGGAATCCTAGTCGATCGAGTTTAGTTCTGTTGGTCGTCTCCTTTTGGTAGTGCACCTTGTGCCTAGTATTTTCTTTTGGTGAGGCCGAGGGTGTACTTGTTATTTAAACAATGTTTTTGTTGGGTAGTAGTCTCATTGTTATTTGATATATTCTTTTGTTGTGGCATGGTTGCCGTCTGTTGTATATATTTGTTAACTTTAAATTCCGCGCACTCTGATATGGTTTATACATGTACCGAGCCTGTTAGCTTGAGTTTGTTGTTGCTAGCTAACGTGTTGTTTCTCCGACCTGTTTCGTCGTTGAGGTTTAGTATTGTTTTAAAGATTTTGTTGTTTAAAGAAAACTTGCACGTGCATTACAGGGTTTTCTCATGACTTTGCATTCTTTTAAAAGGAATTTTTGAGATGCTACTTTTGTGTTTCCCGTTTCCTCGCGGACCGAAGGATTCACATCGGATCTCGGGTCGGGTCGCGACAGTGATCATCATCGGTAGGTCGGACAGTGGTGCCGGTAAGAAACGAGCTCGGTTGTTATTGATTTGTGAACGTAGTTGTGTATATAAAGAAAAGGTCAAGATTGGGCCATCATCATTACGAATTGACAATGAGGAAGAAAAGGTTGAAAATGTAGAAAATGTTGAAAAGGTCGATGATGTGGTGGGTAAAGGGAAAAGGAAGAGAGAAACCGGAACAAAGAAGTGTGGTTGCCCATTCCGTTTGAGAGGGAAGCAAGTCTCGATTGATGAATGGGCATTAGAGGTTGAATGTGGTAAACACAATCATCCAACCGCTGATCACATGGAGGGTCACTCATATATAGGTCGATTGCAGAAATATGAGGAGACCTTTGTTATTGATTTTTTCAAGGGCAATACTAAGCCCAAAGACATATTATTTGGGTTGAAACAAAGATTTGAGGGAAATAAGTCAACAATAAAGACAATCTACAATGCTCAGACAAGGAATAGAGTTAATGAGCGTGATGGTCGATCTGAAATGTAACAACTTATGTTCAAGTTGAAAGAGCATGGTTATACCTTCAACGATAAACACTGCGAATTGACTAACAGTGTGAAGAATCTTTTTTGGGCTCACCCAAAGAGCATTGACTTGCTGAGGTGTTTTCCGAAAGTCATCTTCATGGAGTGCACTTACAATACAAACATGTACAAATTACAATTATTGGAGATTGTTGGTGTGACATCTACACGAGATGACATTTCGATTGCGATCGCAATTTTGGAATGCGGCGGAAGAGAACTATACGTAGGCCTTGACAATATTGAAATCACTAATGCACCAATCTTCCCTACCCATTTGTTATTTTGATTGTAATAACTCGATTTCTTTATGCTTACTTTATTGCATGTTAACATGTTACCATAAGTGTTTAGATTACTTGAGTAACATGTTAGATTAATCATGCCTTGATTCTTGATACAATTCTTAATCTATGTTACATCTACTTTGCGATGCATTAGTTGTTATAATTCTTGTAAATTTCCATGTTACTTGTGTGTTACTTGTCTAGCATGGTTTTAAGACTTTTCGGAGACCTTTAATTAGTGTATTGACTTTACCTAAATGTTAGAACCATCTTGGGACTAATTGACATCATTTTAGGGACTTTTAGAGCACATTTCGAGAATTTGGGTGCCGGGGCAAAGGCGGCGCCCAAAAGAGAAAGTTGAAATTGTGAAAACTGCAGGCTGGGCGGGCGCCCAGGCGAGTGCCTAGGCGGCCGCCCCGTTTTTCAGAATGTGTCCGTACAGTTTTGCTTAATTTTGAAAATTGGACCATTTCACCCTTTGACCCCAACTTAAACGAACCAAGGACTTTTTGACCAACCATTTCTCCCCTTAAACCTCTAAGGAGACATAGAAAACACTTCACTTCTTCACCTTGTTCATCCATGGTAGCTTGAGTGTTAGTGTGAGAGACAAAGGTGAGATTAATGTGTGTGACCCTTGTTCTCTCAATCCAACCATTGGATCTTCCATGCAAGACCACCCAAGAGTTGCTACGGACTAGGGACTTCATTACAAGGCTTTGATCTTTATTTCATTAGTTTGATTTCTTCATTTTGAAGTAAGTTACTAAACCCCTATGTATGCTTAGGAATTATTACATGTATGAATGTTTGTAAACATGCATGACTTGTATTGTTGTTGAATTCATGTATAAAGGTTATGTTGATGAGAATTACATGTTATTATATGAAAGACTTGGTTTAGTTGGTTTAAATTGTGTCGAGATTGATAATCACCAAGGTAGTGAACTATTGAACAAGTTAGGGACCTTGGATGGGAAAATTTGCAAATAGCAATTATACCCAATTTTATGAACTTTAAGGAATGACTCAAAAAATGGTTTTTAGAGAAGTTTATAATTCCCGGATCGCAAGTTAAATTACTACGAAAATTAGAGTTCATTTGGTATGGATTTCGGTCCTCAGAGCATTTGATCTTGGTATGTTAGAGACTTGTAAATTAGCTCTAAAGTTGCGTTTTAAGATTCTTAAACAATATGTTTGATGATCATACATGGTAGAATAATATAATCTATGTGTTATATGTCAAGTTCACTACTTTTGAACTTGACGGTTATTTGCATAGGTTATGTATAAATACCAACTTGTGCGTAGTGTAAGTCCAGCTGGCGTCGTTGTTGTTAATGTTATGGTAGGACGACCTATAGTCTTTACAAATCAATGTTTGTGATCACTATAAGTCGTCGTCAAGTTCACACACCCCTTGTTGTAGCAATACGCATGACTTTGGCTTGCTAGTTGAACCGATGGGATTAGTCGGGACGTCGATACTACGTACAGAGGTATCGAGGCACTATTGGTTGTTTGTGTATTGCAGGAGCTACACAAGGTTGAAGAAAGAGATATGATATCCTTCTATAACGTGGTTTATTTACGAGCACTTATGTGTTAATCAAAGTGTTATGTGAGTTGAATGATTTGTACATCAAGTATGATGATATATGTTCAATTGTGGTATATAAATGTTAATGCCATGTTACGTTTATTGCTTGAGCATTATGCCATGCCATGTAGTTGCATTTAGTAACTTATTGAGTTTCGACTCAGCCCGTTTGTTGTTTATATGTTTTTCCTTAGATCCGATCCAGTCAGGGAGTTCGCGGTGAGACCGGAAAGGGTTCACATTAGCTTGCAGGTTGTCTTTGTTGGTAGTTTATGGTTCTTGTATATAGCTAGTTATGTTCTTTTTGTAAGGGCTAATGGTTTTGTGAAGTTATGTAAGCTTTACAATGGGTAGTACTTGTAGTGTCGTTGTATATTCTTTTGATAGCCGACATGTTTATGTCGTGCTTGTGTATAACCTTGTTAGTAATTCAGTTTCTTTCCCGAGCATGTTGTAGCTCGTGGTTTATGTTTTTATTCTGGCATGTTGTGGCCGATGTTGTTGTTGTTATAGTCATTTATTTCTCCAAGTTTTAGACTTGTGGTTTTAGTTGTTGGGTTTCGGTTGTAGCGTCGCCGAAGACTTGTTTTATTTAAATTAGGTTTTATAAGTGGTGTTTGTCGTCGAGACGAAGAATGTCATTGCAGATGGCCATTGCGGTTTTCGTGTCATATCTGTACATATATATGACAATGAGGAACATTGGGGTAGAGTTCGAGGAGAACTAGCTATTGAGTTGGACGCATACCGTGGGTTGTACGAAGATGTTTTCGTGGAATGCGTAGCGGTTGCATTAGTTGAAAGTATGCCCCACTGCTTCGCTGACTTTGCACCAAAGCAACATTGGTTTCAGACTCCGGAGATGGGTTACTTAGTAGCATCATTCTACAATGTATGCTTTGTTGTGTTTTCAAATACTTCATCTTTGACGTTTTTACCGTTGAGAAGCGAAGCCCCCGACGAACCAAAGTTGTTCTGTATTGCATTTGTGAACGGGGACCATTATATTCATGTATAAAACTCACATTTTGTATGAATATCGTCTGTCACTTATCTAATATAATTGTTAGATTACTGATATAATTTTTGAATTTGTATAGGTCTTCTTGCGCAACGATTCCCCATTACCACCAATCGCAAGCGGATGGACTGATTATAAACAAGCCATGGCTAAAGGGTGGAATAAAATTTATAGTGAACGATGGGCTAAGTACAATGATAGTGTAGGAAGTAGTCGTGTTAGCAACAAGCGTACACCTATTGTATTAGAATAGTAAAGTTTATGTTAGAACTTCATTATGTTTAAGTTTATTAAAATGTTTAAGTTAAATGTTATGTATGTTTAAGTGAATTTTTATGTATGAACTTCATTTTCATTATGAAATGTGTTGTTGTTTTTTAGATTGTTTATGTTAGATTCATTTTATTAGGAAATTTATATGTTTAATCAATGAACAGGTAATTGAACTTGATATGAAAAACTTAGAAACTTTGTAAACTTTTCATTTTTGAAATTATAGAGTAAACAAGGCAATTTTAAAATTTAAAATTTAAATTTTAGGGATTTTTCATGGTTTGGAACCGGCGGTTCCGGTTCCCGGTTTCAAATTGGTGGTTCACGGTTTTGATAAATTGGAAATCGAAGCGGAGTGTAACCGGCGGTTCGGTTCAAGGGCGGTTCCGATTCCTCACGGTTCGGTTTATGCGGTTTTGGCGGTTCGGTTCGGTTCGAACCGCGGTTCAACCGTTTGGGCATGTCTAAACACCTCACCCCATCCTCCTCCTTCTGGTACACCCACTCCTTTCCTTCTCCCTTCCCCCTCATTCCTTCCCCCACCCCCAACACAGTGCCTCCTTCCTCCTCCCTTCCCCGCCTCCTCCTTCCCCCCCCACCCACCGTACCACGCCCACCCACCTCCTCTGCTTTGATTTTTGTTGGAACACCTCCTTCCCGCCCCCACCCCACACACACCCGCCCATTCCCTTTTTTTTATTTTTTTAAATAGTTTATTTGGTACTGTGTTACCAAACACTCATAGTGGTGTTCGACACCCCTACCGAACATCACTATGGGTGTTCGGCACCCCTACCGAACATCACTATAGCTGTTCGGCACCCTTACCGAACACCCATAGTGATGTTCAGTAGGGTGCCGAACAGCCTAAAAAAATGAAAAAAAAAAAAAGGTATTTAAGTCAAAATTTATAATGACATTTTTGTAATATTTGCATGAAAGTGTACTCAGTGAGTCAGTAATATGTTGGGTGTAAATAACAATTCTCTATTTATATTCATATTATGGAGCGAAGAGGTAATTAAATGAGGTTTGCTATTCACACCCCCAAAATTTCTAAGGATACTCATTTACTTAGTTCACCAACCCTTCAAATATTATACCACCTATATCACTAAGTATACCCCACTTGTTTTCCTATTTTACCCTTGAACAATAAACCCTACCAATCTAATCTACTAAGTTCACCCACCAATTCTCACCGACCTAAAACATTATCTACCCAACCCACCTCCCTCCCAAAATTAAAATATGCTCAATTTCTCTCACGTCATCTACTCTCTATCCTCTCCATTTCTCTCCATTTGCTTTGAAGCTTCATCTATTTCTACTTAGCTTCCTAAAAACTGCACAAAGTCAAGCCACTACAAGCTCCAAGATTTACTTCAAAGTTCAAAAATGGAACCATTCGATAAGTATTTCGTTTAAAGTGTATGTTTTTTTTTTTTTAAGTTTTCTTCTCAAGCTTCTACTTAGGCTTGAAACACGCATTTTGGTTGAATTTTTTTAATTTTTTGGAGGAAACTGCGAATGAACTGTGCGGCACCCCCTGATCGCACGCCCTAAGGAATATGCGCCACTGGTCCGCCGCATATAGGGCGTGCACCGGGTGCCGCCATCCAGCGTGCGAGGGGTGCCGCACATACCTTAAGGCGTGCGGCTAGGGGGTGCCGCATAGTCCATAAAGCGTGCGGTAAGGGGTGCCGTACATACCGTAGGGCGTGCGGCCAGGGGGTATCGCACAGTCCATTTTTTTTTTTAAGTCCTACTGCAATCAACTTGTACATCAACTGTTTGACGAATGTATGAAAGCTTACAACTTATACTGCATGTCTTGCCTTTTCTCTCACATTGTAGCTCTCCTTTCATTAATTTTTCCTTGTTCTTACATTAGTTTGGTTTGAATGAATGTAGGAAGGACATATATGCGGAAGGTTACGGCTTCCGCTAGGAGGGCACAAAATCCCCTCGATGAAGCACAACGGATAGGTGGTAATGTTTGAGGGACGGTTATGAGGGCCGATTATGTAGGGGTGGTTATGAGAGGGCCGATTATGGGGCCGGTAATGAGGGTCCATTATGAGGGTGCGGTATTGATGAAGATGAAGAAGATGGTGATAATGAAGGGGCGGTGATGACGCGTTGCTGAAGAAGAAGCCTCATTTCTAGCTATGCCGATTGATGGTTCACTGCTAGTTACGTACAACACACACGTAGCTAAATATGTTTGGAATGGGATAAAACGACCAGTTCTAAAGATGCAAAATCACACTAATAAGTTGTTGAGTTGGTCGGTTACGCATAGATGAGTAACAGCTAGAGAGTAGGTGGTGGAATATTGTGCTGAGGTCTGGACTATTTACACTGACTAAGCGTTCTTATAAGGAGTCATCGAAAGCATTGATTGCTGTTTTTATTAAACGATGGCATCCGGAGACGAACATCTTCCATTTACCTTTTGGTGAGATGACAATCACCTTGGATGATGTGTTTTGTCTTACCGATCTTCCAATAAAGGAGAGGCCTATTGTTTATACGAGACTTTGGGATATGATCGATAAGCTTGAGCGGATGTTACATTTGTAAAATGCTGAGGTGCTTGAGGGCACCCATGGTAGGAGAGGCTGCGCTTTCAAGTTAGAGTGACTTCGTCGTAGGTTCCAACAAGAAGCTACGAGTGATAATGATGCTAAGCAGACTAGTGCTTCTAAGGCGTATTTATTGTACATGTTCGGTTGCACCATTTTTGGTGACAAGAGTGAGAATCGAGTTCCTGGTGCCTATATGGAATTTCTGGACAATTTCGATAAGATACCGAAGTATGCATGGGGAGCTGCAACCCATGCCTATTTATATCGACAATTGGGCATGGCATCTCGTCAGTCGCAGGCAGATGACGGGATATACAACGCTATTGGAGGTAACAAATTTATAGTAATGTAAATTTCATTTTCCATTTATTTGATTCACACTTATAATGAGATATATATTTTTAGTTGTTATGATATGTACTGTATTATTTTGTTGTAGGCTTGGATATATGAGAGATTTCCTTGTTTTCAACCTCCACATAACATTGATTACGACGTCACTCAGCCACTGACTCGAAAGTGGCAACCATTATCCAGAGGCGTCGGACATAACATACTGCAGGTGTACCGAGAGAGACTTGATCCCTAACAGTCAATGAAGTGAGTTTAATTGCAATATTATAACTTTCATATTAATCTATCTATCAAGTAATGTTATATTAATTTAACTGTGTTAATGGTAATAACTTTTACTGTGTTTAATGTATGTAGGTTAATTAGACTCCGTATTCTGTTTTGGTACGCCAGTCTTATCCATTTCACCGGATCGATTATTACCATGGATGCTTATCCGCATCGGGTGTTGTGGAGCCATACAATCCAGATCAAGTTCTTAGGCAATTCGGTTACGTCCAGACGATTTCCTTCCCTCCAATTGCACTTGGTCTAGGTTTACGACACAACAAGAACATGCCCCAGCTAATGCAGCAAGTGCCATATTATCGTTAATGGCAGAACCATATTTTATCTGATAATAGCCTCGGTCAAGAAGCCATCCCATCGAGTGCGTGTTCGGATGACTATTTACAGTGGTACGCAGCATATTCACATCCGAAGATGCAAAATCCAGCTAGTCAATCTACGTTTATTTATGGCGCAAATGTACATCGTCCATTGGATTATCCCACCATGTTTAGGTCTGTGGTTGATGCAATACGAGAGCCGACATTAAGATATAGATCAGGCAACAGTAGTATCTCATACGAAGAGTTTGGGTCAGCCCTTGACCAAGCGTACGCTATATTGGCTCCTAATATTGGGGATGTGGGTCCTTCAGATCGGGCGAGTCCTTCAGATCGGGCGGGTCCAAGTTGTCGTCGTAGGCATGCACGACAGTGAAGTGATGAGATAGGTTGTTTATGTACAAATAATTTTATGTATGAACATCTTTATTATTTTAAAAAATGTATGTATGTGTTATGTACAAACAGTCTGTTGCACATATCTGCTCCAGACTTAGCATTTTTTCTAAATTTTTCATATCAAGTTCAATTATCTGTTCAATGATTAAACATATACATTTCCTAACAAAATGAATCTAACATAAACGACCTAAAAAACAACAACACATTTCATAACGAAAATGAAGTTCATACATAAAAATTCACTTAAACATACATAACATTTAACTTAAACATTTTAATAAACTTAAACATAATGAAGTTCTAACATAAACTTTACTATTCTAATACAATAGGTGTACGCTTGTTGCTAACACGACTACTTCCTACACTTTCACTGTACTTAGCCCATCGTTCACTATAAATTTTATTCCACCCATTAGCTATGACTTGTTTATAATCAGTCCATCCGCTTGGGATTGGTGGTAATGGGGAATCGTCGCGTAAGAAGACCTATACAAATTCAAAAATTATATCAGTAATTTAACAATTATATTAGATAAGTGACAGACGATATTCATACAAAATGTGAGTTTTATACCTGAATATAATGGTCCCCATTCACGAATGCAATACAGATCAACTTTGGTTCGTCGGGGGCTTCGCTTCTCAACGGTAAAAACGTCAAAGATAAAGTATTTGAAAACACAACAAAGCATACATTGTAGAATGATGCTACTAAGTAACCCATCTCCGGAGTCTGAAACCAATGTTGCTTTGGTACAAAGTCAGCGAAGCAGTGGAGCATACTTTTAACTAATGCAACCGCTCCGCGTTCCACGAAAACATATTTGTACAACCCACGGTATGCGTCCAAACTCAATAGCTAGTTCTCCTTGAACTCTACCCCAATGTTCCTCATTGTCATATATATGTGCAGATACGGCACGAAAATTGCAATGGCCATCTGCAATGACATTCTTCGTCTCGACGACAAACTCTTGAATCCATATCGGTAGTTAATCGATATAATCACTAGGCTGACCAAAAGCAGGTATTTCGGCGAACAACCTATTGAAAAACAAAGTATGTAAATATTATCTAGTAAGTAAGATTTATGTTGACCAAATAACTAAGATTTACATGCATCTTTGTCTTTGGAATAGTAGTGAACATCAGAGGTTTATTTGATGGACCTACTTCATAGGTTACCACATCATCAACCAGCGACGGTGAGCAACTGTCTTTGATCGATTCCACGTACTCAAACTTGCTCGGATCCTGTTTGGTTGACTTTGACTGTTTAGCCTTTACAATCTTAGGACGACCTTTAGGCTTCGGGCGAGTCTGACTTTCGGGAACGGGCGTAATAAGTCCGGTTGTTACAGGATTGTCTACCTCCATTAGCCTTTTATACATTGCTACCTTCACCGACTCAAGGGCTCCCTTAAACTTAACATCGACATTTTGATGAAGTAAACTCCATGCTTCAACTATTTCCTCCCCAACACCAACATCATCTCCCTTGCTTGGTACGAAATTTAATTTTCTCCAAAAAGTGTCAACCTTGTCGAGGGGAATAGGCTCCTCCAATCTGATATATTCAGATATTTCATGCGCACAAGGAAGACCACATGTCTTTCTCAATGTACATGAACACAATAGAGGGTCTACACCTGTTTCAGGAATACCAACCATTTCATCGTATATCTTGTTCAATGCATCCACCGACACCGTACCTCGGAGTGACCTAAATACATTTGACTTGAATTTATGTTGGACGACATTCCTGCTCCTCTTGAATGAATCCTTTTTTGCAACATGTGATGTTTCAATGAGCATGTGATGTCGCCAACATGTCTCAAAGTTATCTTGGCTCGATCCGAGCTCTCTTTTCAACATTGCGTGCTGACTCTCCACCCTGAAAAATAAGATACAGTATGTAAGATTTTCAAGTATGAGAAAGTTATAAAAGTTACATTTTATTTAAATATACCTATTCGTTGTGTTATTGTCATAATGCATGACATTATCTGTCCAACAAACCACAAATCTCTCCTTATACGACAACAACCATTGGTCCATTACATACTTGACCGTAGACAGGAATTCCTTGAATTGAGATTGTAGTCTTTTAAGTCCGTCTTCAAATTCTGCCTCATTCACTGAAATCACTAATACATTCCAATAGAGATTAAACGCATCCCACTTATTTTTTGGGCCTAGCAGTTTCTTGCAATTCGCCAAAACATTCCTATTTATATGCCATCGACAAAGAAAATTTGTCGACGAGGGGAACGTTGTCTCAATTGCATTCATTAAAGCCTTTTTCCCTATCAGTCAAAATAACAGTGTGTAGGGAAGATTGGTGCATTAGTGATTTTAATATTGTCAAGGCTTACGTATAGTTCTCTTCCCGTTCGCACTCCAAAATTGCGATTGCAATCAGAAATGTCATCTGTGTAGATGTCACACCAACAATCTCCAACAATGGTAATTTGTACATGTTTGTATTATAAGTGCAATCCATGAAGATGATTTTCGGAAAACACCTCAGCAAGTCAATGCTCTTTGGGTGAGCCCAAAAAAGATTCTTCACACTATTTGTCAATTCGTAGCGTTTATCGTAGAAGGTATAACCATGCTCCTTCAACTTAAACATAAGTTGTTGCACTTCAGATCGACCATCACGCTCATTAACTCTATTCTTTGTCCGAGCATTGTAGATTGTCTTTATTGTTGACTTATTTTCCTCAAATCTTTGTTTCAACCCAAATAATATGTCCTTGGGCTTAGTATTGCCTTTGGAAAAATCAATAACAAAGGTCTCCTCATATTTCTGCAATCGACCTATATATGAGTGACCCTCCATGTGATCACCGGTTGGATGATTGTGTTTACCACATTCAACCTCTAATGCCCATTCATCAATCGAGGCTTACTTCCCTCTCAAACGGAATGGGCAACCACACTTCTTTGTTCCGGTTTCTCTCTTCCTTTTCCCTTTACCCACCACATCATCGACCTTTTCAAAATTTTCTACATTTTCAACCTTTTCTTCCTCATTGTCAATTCGTAATGATGATGGCCCAACCTTGACCTTTTCTTTATATACACAACTACGTTCACAAATCAATAACAACCGAGCTCGTTTCTTACCGGCACCACTGTCCGACCTACCAATGATGATCACAATGCCATGCTCCCTTCCTCTAGCTTGCACCCTTCTGAAAATAAAACATTCTTGAGTTGTGAACACATTCGTGAAATCAACATCGACGGCTTCGTCGTTCACAACATTTTCAAGTGCAACAATCTCTTCATTATGAGGACCAAGAACACTGGGCTCCGTAGTTAACGTGTTAAATATTACCAAAAAAAAAAATCAAAACAAAAAATCTCTCTTTGGCACTGTGCGGCAGGATCTTGTTGCACATTCTACAGAGTGTGCGGCAGGACTCTGTTGCACATTCTACTGAGTTTGCGACAGGATCCTGTTGCACATTCTATAGAGTGTGCGGCAGGACACTGTTGCACATTCTATAGAGTGTGCGACAGGTTCAGGTTGCACACTCTTAAGAGGTCCTGCCGCATATGACGATCCAGCAGCTCGAATTTTTCGATTTTTTTTCATTTTTAGCATAAATTCAACGGTAAAATAACTATAAAATGAGTTGTAGTACTTACACAATTCATCTCTTCCACTTCTTTGTGCTCCTTTTCATCAATGTGGATTAATTCATTGTTAGAGTCTGAATTTTTCTCACCATTTATTTTTTTCAAAATGATGAAGGTGAAGAAGGGGGTGAGAGTAATAGGAGATGAGTATACTTAGTAGTTTTAGGATTCTCAAAAGAGCATTGCTATTAACACCACCCAATCCTATTAATACACC
Source organism: Platycodon grandiflorus (assembly GCA_016624345.1). Taxonomy (NCBI): domain Eukaryota; kingdom Viridiplantae; phylum Streptophyta; class Magnoliopsida; order Asterales; family Campanulaceae; genus Platycodon; species Platycodon grandiflorus. Next base: position 20,359,943 of record CM028365.1, on the reverse strand, counting down.
CCCCCAATTAAATTACAAAAATGCCATTATATTATTAGACATAAATACCCTTCTTTTACTAAATACACCACCCTAAATATTAAAACACCACCCAAACCTCTAAATACACCACCAAAACACCACCACCTAAACTTCTAAATACACCACCAACCAATTCATCAATACACCCTCCTCCATAACAAGCGAGCTATAACGTATTTATCGCTGTGAACATTTTGAAGAACTTCAAACCCAGCCAAAACCCAGCCAAACTCTCTCAAAAACTCAGGCAAACTCTCAGCATCCAAAGCCAAACTCACAACATCCATACTTCCAAACTCAACTACATCTTCAACTTACCATCTCATATCAAACTTCTATTACCCACGAACGACGTAAAGTAACCACATTGCAAAAAAAATCAGACATGGATACTAAAGAAAAGCGGACCATTGATGTAAGTATTCTCTACCGTTTTCAATCCATTTTTTATGAAATTTCGGACATACTGGGACGTCGTTTTTGTTCAGGACTGGTCTATGGAACACCAAAGTGGTGTTCGGTGACCACCTACCGAACATACTTGATATGTTCCATCATGTTACCCGAACACCCTTGTGATGTTCCGAGGTAGTACCCGAACACCACGGTGATGTTCGTTAGGTGGTTCGAACACCTCTATGGTGTTCTATAGTTTGTCCCGAACTCCACCATTGTTCCATCATCTGTCCCGAACACCACTATGGTGTTCCATAACCCCTACCAAACGAAACTTTTCGGGATATGTTTTGTTGAAATTTTCTTTTGTTGTAAACAGGATTCAAACACGTTGTCTAGGGGTAGTGTTGCGCGGTTATTAAGGAGATTGAACCCGTTCAAGATATCGTTATGGATTACACAAATGTGTTCACGACGTATGAAATGTTTATATCTCGTGATGCATTGTTTGATTGGGTGCGTGTTACGGGAAAGGAACGTGGAATGGTGATTGTAATTATCGATCCGATAGTGGGTCGTGTAAGAAAAGAGCTCGGTTAGTTACGGCATGTGAACGTAGTGGGAATTACCGTGAATTCAAGAAGCTGAAAAGTTGTGAAGTAAATAACGAAGAGGCTACTATGGAAAAGGACGTTGTGAGCAAATCAAAGAGGAAAAGAGAAAGCTGGAACGAAGAAGTGTGGTTGTCCATTTCGGTTGAGGGTAGACAAATATCAGCTGATGGACCTTGGGCATTGGATGTTCAATGTGGTGTCCACAATCATCCAACTGCAGACTATTTGGAGGGCCACTCATATGTTGGTCGATTATCACCCAAGGAGAAAGACTTTGTCATTAATTTGTCTCACACAAATAGTAAACCCAAGGACATTTTGTTTGGGTTAAAAGAAAATTTTGTAGATAATAAGTCCACAATAAGGACTATCTACAATGCTCGGTTGCAAAATAGAGTTGTAGAGCGTAAGGGTCGATCTCAAATGCAGCAGCTTATGTTCAAGTTGAATGAGCATGGATATTTATATCATCACATTATTTGTGAGAAGACCGACGTTGTCAAGAATATTTTCTTCGCTCACCCAACGAGCGTTGATTTATTGCGATGTTTTCCGAGAGTCCTCTTTATGGATTGTACATACAAGACAAACAGGTATAAGTTACCTTTGTTGGAAATTGTTGGTGTCACCTCGACGCAAATGACATTTCATATTGCCGCCGCGTATTTGGAGTTCGGCGGGAAGAGAACTATACGTGGCGGCGGTCTTAAAAGGATTGATGGACCAATTCTCTCTACCCCACGTGATTGTTACGGACGAGAGAACTTGGTCTAATGAATGCAATTCAGAAAACATTTCCCGACTCGAGACATTTCCTTTGTCGGTGGCACATTAACAAGAATATTTTGGCAAATTGCAAGAAATTATTCCGTGTGAAGGATAAATGGGATTGTTTTTCTATGCATTGGAATACGTTGGTTCTCGAATCTTGCGGCAAATTATGATGCCTTGCTACAAAGACTCGGTCGGACTTCAAAGATTATCCACTAGCCGTTAAATATGTCATGGAGCAATGGTTGATGCCATACAAGGAAAGATTTGTGTCTTTGTGGACGGATACGATCATGCATTTCGACAATACCACAACAAATAGGTATCTATCATTTTAATATCGGTGTTTATTTTATTGTTTTATATATTTTGTTAGATATATACTTAATAAGGTTGTAACTTGTATTTCGGTGGAGAGTCAACATGCATTGTTGAAAAGACGACTTGGCTCAAGCAGGGTAACTTTGAGACGAGTTGGCGGATTCACACCCTCATTGAGACTTCACACACAGCAATCAAACAGTCATTTGAGAAGAGCAAAAATGTTGTCCGCATAAATACAAATCAATTGTATTTAGAGAGCTGCGAGGGATGGTTTCGATGCATGGATTGAACTTGATCTATGATGAATTGAGCGCTATTGGTGAACATGGTGTAGACCTCTGTGTGTGGGTGTATCGAGAAAGAGATGCGGGCTGCCTTGTGGTCATGAGATTGACGAATATAAGAGATCGGACATGCCAATTCCACTTGATAAGGTTGACGCCTTTTGGAGAAAATTAGATATCATACCTCCAAAGGTAGAAGATCCTGGCATAGTCGAAGAAATGGGCAGTCGATTTAAACAAGAAATTGTTGAGCTATCGTCCAAGTGGGAACAAGCACCTGGGCCAGAGAGGTTGTTAATCTTAAAGAGATTGACTGAAATAAATCAACCTCCAACGACATCACTTACTCATCCCGTCGAAAGTGTTGACTCGTGGTCGTCCTAAGTCTGTAAAGGCTAAAAAAGACAAGTCAACCAAACGTGATCCGAGTAAGTTTGAGTATGTCCAGTCCATAGAAGATAGCTGTTCACCATGCGAAGAGATTGCCTACGAGGTTGGTCCATCCATTAAACAACCTCTTACCCTCAGTTCGACACCGACACCTAAGCCAAAGAAGAAACAGGTATTTTTTTTTATCCTTTTTTAAGATAGAAAAAACCTGGTTATACGCTAACGAAACAAAGAATTGATACGTCTTTTTTCAATAGGTTGTCCGGCACTGTACTGCACGTTATGTGGAGGCCTAAACATTGGGAATCATTCGTGTGTCCATGCCTACGTGAAATGCAATAAGAAGACACAATAATCAGTTCATAATCTAATAAATATTTATTTCAACATATTGAAAATAAGTAAAAATATGAACTTCTTACCTCCAACAACGTGGAATATCCAGCCATCTGTTTGGTTGTAAGTCTAGACGCTAGCCCTAGCTGTGTATACAGATAAGCAAGAGTGGCAGCTCCCCATGCATATGTATGAACACTATCAAGCTCAACCAAGAACTCCAAGTAAAAAGTATTTACCCGAGTGCCACTCTTATCAGCAAAAATTGTACAACCTAAGGTGTACAATAAATACGCCCTAGCTGAGAATGCACGCCTTTCTGGATCATCTGACATATCATCTTCACTAAACCTCTCCCTAAGCCACTCTAGCCTAACAGAAGATCCCCTCGCACCGCGCATTCCTTCTATGGCTTCAGCGTAAGAAACTCCCAACCATTGCTCAACATCAAAAGTAGAGGTTGGTGTAATACTCCGTCTTGATAAGCCGAGTCCCCGTGATCGGAAGACCAGTAAGGCAAAATACATCATCCAATGTGATTGTCATTTCGCCAAAGGGTAGATGGAAGCTATTGGTCTCAGGGTGCCAGCGTTCCACAAATGCACTGACCAATACTTTGTCAACTTCAAAGTAAGAGGTTCGCCTTAATCGAAACAACGTGGACGCTTTGACAACGTCCAACCACAAAGGGTGACATACATCTCTGCGACAACTCCACTGAACTAATTTCTCAGTATGGTTATTGCACTTGAGAAGCTCTCCCTCTTCCCCCTGCCATATCAACCGTGCTACGTGCGACTCATACGTAGTCAGTAGAGATGGATTAACAGGACCACCGGGAAATAGAGTATATGTCACGTCTTCTCTTTCCTCCCTAACATTTTCTTCTCCTACATCTCCAACATCTTCCTCTCTATTCTCTCCAAAACCAGCATCTCTTTCAAAACTATAGTCAGTCATGTGTATAGGAGAGTGTTGTTGTTCCGGTGAGACGCGTGGGGGATCCTCAGGCGGTTGTTGTTCACGCTGACCTCTTTCTCTTCTGTTTGAAGCAGTGGGTTTTCTTCTTTCATAGACATTTGCTAATTTACCTGCAATAATCACAATATATCAGCAGAGATTGAAGAACATAACTTGTAGAGGAAATTGGAAAGGTATGAAGGAATACCACACACTGTTCGGTAACCACCAATAGAACAAATCAGTGGTGTTCGGCCAATAGTCTAGAACAAATAAATGGTGTTCGGGCAAGAGTCTAGAACACTGTAGTGGTGTTCGGGCTATGTAGTAGAACACTGCTGCAGTGTTCGGGACAACTGAAGGAACACAGGCGGGTGTTCGGGCGACATGTGGAACACCACTAGTATTCGGGCAAACTTATGAAACACCTTGTGGTGTTCGGATTGGCTGTAGAACACGTTGTGGTGTTCGGGAGGTAACCGAACACCACTGCGTGTTCGTACAACCTCGAACACCACATTTTTGTTTGAAGAACCAGGCCCGAATACCCTTCAATCAGTTATGACTTATAACACAAATTAAAACCCAGCATACAAATTGAAACCATTTGAACTTAAAAAGTAGAAGAATTTCATACCTAGGACTTTCTTCATTGTGAAATTTGGTCTTCTTCTACTTCGTGAAATCAAGGTGAAGCTTCTTCTTCTTCTTCTTCTCTTCTTCTTCTTTCTTCTGGCTTCCTTCTTCCTTGCACAAAGTGGGTTGCTTTTGAGTTTGAAATACAACGGTGTTGTTGGTGTTGTGTTTGAAATTTGATGTTAACAACACTTGTAGGAGGGTAAGGTGTTTGAAATTGAAATTGGGTTTGAAATGGTTGGTGTATTGAGAAATAGGGTGGGGTGTGATGATATTTGGTGGGTGTATTGGGAAAGAAATAATGAGTTAAGTGAGAGGGGTAAAATAGGAAATGTTGGGTGGTGTATTTAGAAATTTTGTTGGTGTAAAATTAATGAGGTGGGTGTATTAAGAAAATGGGTGTATTAAGAGGAAATGGTGGTGTTAATAGCAATGCTCTTCTCAAAATCAGGAGGGGGTATACTTAGTAATGGAAATATTTTAAGGGTAATATAGTCTTTTAAAATTGTGGCAATTTTGTAATAATAGCAAAGTAGTATACTTAACAATTTTGGGGGTGAGAATTGCAAACACCTAATTAAATTGATTAACATTTTGGGTGTTGCTATTCCCTTCCCCAAAATTACTTAGCCTACCCACTTACTAAGTCTACCCTTTTATATGCTATACCTCCTATATTACTAAGTATACCCCTTATTTTCCTATTTTACCCTTTAAGCTTAAACCCCCAAAATTTTAATTTGCTAAGTATACCCCCACCTACATCTACCCCATCTCCCTCCCAAAACAACATCGATCAAAACATTCTCTTCTTTCCCAACAACAGAGAACTCCATTTCTTCACTTTCTTCTTTCCCTCAAACACTTTCTTTCTTCTTTCTTAGTTACCTTCTTCCACAATCTCCTTCTTAGCTACCTACTTCAACAAATTCAAGCCACTACAAGCTACATTTCAAAGTTCAAAAATGGAACCATTCGGTAAGTGTTTCATTTAAATTTTGGCTTTTGGTTGCATTTTGGTTAGATTTTGGTTGCATTTTTTTTTGTTTTTGTGAACACGCATTTTTTTGAATTTTTGTTGCATTTTTTACCAATTTGATGAATTTTTTGCAATTTTCGGAGAAGCTTCGTAAGTTATGTGCGGCACCCATCTGCACACACAGAGATTGTGCGGCGGTCCACCGCACATACTCGGTGCGTGCGGTGGGGGTTCTGCCGCACACATGATGTTGTGCGCTAGGTTGTGACCGCCTGAAGCATTGCGTGTGGTATATGGGTGCCGCACGATCGTGTCTTAATGCGGTGATGTGTACCGCACGGGCGAGGACTCGTGCGGCAGTCATGTCGCCGCAGAAGGTTTAACGTGCGGCGGGTGCCGCGCAGCACCATTTTTTAAAATCACTTCTTCATCAACTTGCACATCAACTATTTGATGAATGTATGTAAGCTTATTACTTCCTCATTATTATTTCCTTGTTCTTACATTACTTTGGCTTGAATGAATGCGGGAAGGACATATATGCGCGGGGTTCGGCTTCGTAGGAAGACACGAAATCCCAACGAAAAATGAGGCGAACGTATACGGGGGCTAGTTATGGGCGGGGTGGTGATGAGGGTGGTTGTCTAGTAGGCGTAATTTGGTGTGTCGGGGCCGGTTATTACGGGGCAGGTGCTTGGTGCCGGAGCCGGTTATTCGAGGGCGGTTATGATGAGGAAGAAGATGTTGATAATGAAGGGTGCGGTGATGGAGGTCTTTGGTGGTGACACTTTGCACGAAGAGGAGGCCCCATTTCGGGTGGGCGAGTTGATGGTTCTTGCTATTACGTACAACACACATGTAGCTAGGTATGTGTGGAATGGGATAAAACGACCGGTGCTAAAGATGCAAAATCACACATCTAAGTTGATGAGTTGGTCGGTTCCGCTTGCAAATCGGAGCAGTGGAGAGTAGGTGGTGGAATATTGTCACGAGGTTTGGACTATATACGGTGCCTAGGTGTTCTTATAAGGAGTCATCAAAAGCCTTGGTTCTTTGCTTTTGTTGAACGATGGCATCCGGAGACGAACACCTTCCATTTACCATTTGGTGAGATGACAATCACCTTGGATGACGTGTTTTGTCTTCCGGTCTTCCAATCAAGGGAGGCTGTTGTTTATACATGGACGTTGGGATATACTATTGAGGAGCTTGCGAGATTTTCCATTTGGAAAATCTTTGAGGTGATTCAGGGCACCCATGGTAGGAGAGGCTGCTCTTTCAAGTTAGAGTGGCTTCGTGGTAGGTTCGAAGATGAAGCTACAAGTGATAATGATGCTATCGAGACTAGTCTTTGCTAAGGCACATTTATTGTACATATTCGAGTACAGCACCATTTTTGGGGACAAGAGTGGGTCGAGTTCCTGGTTCCTATATGGAATTTTGGAGAATGTCGATAAGATACCAAAGTATGG